>VXBU01000699.1:328175-470891 GCA_013400315.1 Bombycilla garrulus | reverse complement strand
CGGGAGCGGCGGGAGGGAATGGAAGGACAGCGCGGCCCCGGGGGCACAAAGGCCGTGAGTAGCGGGGCGTTGGTGGGAGCGACAGCCGCAGCCCAGGTGAAGGGCGAGGGGAGGGACAGGAGCCTGCAGCGGGAACAAAGGAGCCTCCCTCAAGGTCTTCAGTGGGAGGTGGGAGAAAAGAAAAGGAGAAAAAGGGAGGGAAAGCGAGTGAACAGGGGGAAAAGAGAGACAAGGGGGAAAGGGGAGAGAGGGAAAGAAGGGAAGAAAGAGAAAGAGAGAAAGAAGAAATAAAAAGGAAAGAAAGAGAGAAAGAGAAAGAAAGAAGGAAAGAGAGCAAGCGTCAATAGGTGAACATGATGTAGATTTGTTCATTCTGCCAACTTTCTGTGTAATTGTATCCTAGGTTTTCATTCCCTACCCACATTTGGAAGGAGCTCACTATGACAGGGCAGAGTCTGAGGGCTTTATCTGAAGCGAATTTTGAAGACAATGAGATCAGCATCAACGTTGGAGGCTTTAAGAAAAAGATGAGATCCAACACATTATTAAGGTTCCCCGAGACCAGGCTGGGCAAATTGCTGAGCTGCCACTCAAAGGAGTCAATACTGGAGCTTTGTGATGACTATGATGACACCAAGAATGAATTTTATTTTGACAGGAACCCCGAGCTCTTTCCTTACGTGCTACATTTTTATAACACTGGCAAGCTCCATGTGATGGGCGAACTCTGTGTGTTTTCTTTCAGCCAGGAGATTGAATACTGGGGAATCAATGAATTCTTTATAGACTCCTGCTGCAGTTANAAGGGGGAAAGGGGAGAGAGGGAAAGAAGGGAAGAAAGAGAAAGAGAGAAAGAAGAAATAAAAAGGAAAGAAAGAGAGAAAGAGAAAGAAAGAAGGAAAGAGAGCAAGCGTCAATAGGTGAACATGATGTAGATTTGTTCATTCTGCCAACTTTCTGTGTAATTGTATCCTAGGTTTTCATTCCCTACCCACATTTGGAAGGAGCTCACTATGACAGGGCAGAGTCTGAGGGCTTTATCTGAAGCGAATTTTGAAGACAATGAGATCAGCATCAACGTTGGAGGCTTTAAGAAAAAGATGAGATCCAACACATTATTAAGGTTCCCCGAGACCAGGCTGGGCAAATTGCTGAGCTGCCACTCAAAGGAGTCAATACTGGAGCTTTGTGATGACTATGATGACACCAAGAATGAATTTTATTTTGACAGGAACCCCGAGCTCTTTCCTTACGTGCTACATTTTTATAACACTGGCAAGCTCCATGTGATGGGCGAACTCTGTGTGTTTTCTTTCAGCCAGGAGATTGAATACTGGGGAATCAATGAATTCTTTATAGACTCCTGCTGCAGTTATAGCTACCATGGGAGGAAAATGGAGCCAGACCAAGAGAAATGGGAGGAGCAAAGTGACCAGGAAAGTACGACATCTTCTTTTGATGAGATTTTGGCATTCTACAATGATGCCTCTAAATTTGACAAACAGCCCTTTGGAAACATCAGGAGGCAGCTCTGGCTTGCTTTGGATAATCCTGGGTACTCGGTTTTGAGCCGCATCTTCAGTGTGCTTTCAATAGTGGTGGTGCTGGGCTCCATTGTGACCATGTGCCTGAACAGCCTGCCAGACTTCCAGATTGTTGACAGCAACGGGAACCCCGAGGAAGACCCTCGCTTTGAAATCGTGGAACATTTTGGTATTGCATGGTTCACTTTTGAACTGGTGGCGAGATTTGCAGTAGCTCCTGACTTTTTGAAATTTTTCAAGCATGCCCTGAATTTGATTGACCTAATGTCTATCCTTCCATTTTATATTACATTAATTGTCAACTTGGTGGTGGAAAGTAGTCCGACTTTAGCAAATTTAGGCAGAGTTGCGCAAGTCCTGAGACTCATGAGGATCTTCCGCATATTAAAGCTTGCTCGACACTCCACAGGTCTCAGGTCTCTCGGAGCCACCCTGAAGTACAGCTACAGAGAGGTGGGGCTTCTTTTACTCTACCTCTCTGTTGGCATCTCCATTTTCTCAGTAGTGGCTTACACCATTGAGAAAGAGGAGAATGAGGGGTTAGCCACCATCCCCGCTTGCTGGTGGTGGGCTACTGTTAGCATGACCACAGTTGGCTACGGGGATGTGGTGCCAGGGAGCACTGCTGGCAAGCTGACAGCATCTGCATGCATCCTAGCCGGTATCCTAGTGGTAGTGCTTCCCATTACACTGATCTTTAATAAATTCTCCCACTTCTATAGACGTCAGAAGCAGTTAGAGAGTGCCATGAGAAGCTGTGATTTTGGTGATGGCATGAAAGAAGTTCCATCTGTCAACTTAAGGGACTACTATGCTTACAAAGTTAAATCCCTTATGGCCAGTCTGACCAATATGAGCAGGAGTACCCCAAGTGAGCTGAGCCTGAATGATTCACTGCATTAGTGTACAAGTCTGACAGCAGTTTGCATGAGAGCTATCAAGAGCTATGTTTATAAATGTTTTCCTATTTGTCTTTTTCTCCTTTTTTTTCTAGAAGATAGTGTTGCTGACACTGCACTTTGCACTTGAGAAACTAAAGACATTTCTATTACAAGTTAACAGTTTGCACATTTTCATCCTGTTGCATAAGAGTACTAAATGCTGACTTTTCCATACAAATGTTACCACTTCCATGACATTAGTGCTAGTGGTATAGTGATGATCTGTTACTTTGTGCATTTTCTCATCTGAGCAGAGAAATGAATGTAGCCAAGTGGAATAAAAATTCTCAGCTGTGGCATGAGTAATGAAAAAATCACCTATCACCTGTACTGGTGTCTGTACCAGTATAGGACTTCCCATGCATTTTACAACGGTTTGAAACAGCCACCTGTGAGTCCCTGATACAGGAACACTTCTACCCATATTGCTGGCCAGTAATTCTGATCACCACTTGCCTGGAAACACCTCTAAGTTTAACCTCTTGAGTGTGTGTGTAAAAATCTGGCTGTTCTGGTTCTGAAATGTTATGTATCATCATATTTTTCAGTATCTCTGGGGCATAGACCTTCCTCTCTTCCCAAGATTAGATCAATACTGAGCCCTCTGAAGAAGGCCACCCCTCATTTTCAGATAGTTACATATGCAAAGACTACATTTCGACAAGTGACTCGAGCTATGAAGGCCCATACAGGGCTCTCAGGATCCCATTGCCAGAAGGGGTCTGCTCACAGCTCAGCTCCAGTGCAGCTGCAAATGTGTTGTATCAGTCTATCAAAATGGTTTTGAGATTATGCACATGAAGATGTGGGCTTTAAACAATTAGAAGCTCCAATGAAAAACCTGGAATTGACTAATGAAGTGAAATATTCCCACATGAACAGTACAGCATCATTTTAAGAACTGACATTCATATACTGCAAAAAGACTAATTATAAAGATGCCATATGTGATGCTGAGATATGAAATCTAATTTTATCAGTAAAGCTTTAAAGCAGGTGTTGATGACAGACAATTCCATTAAAGTTTCTGCCAAGGAATCTCTAAGCAAAAAACCATTTTCACTCAGAAACTCTCAATTTACAGCTAAGGGAGAGTGTAAGGGCCTAAGAAGGGAACAGATAAAAGAGCTCAATCCTGCAGTATCTGTGGGTAGATCCTCCTACCTACTTCTGTGATGTAGTCAGTTTAAATCCTTTCAAGGGCTAGCATGTATTTGTTTAAAAAAAAAAACAAAAAAACCCAAAAAAAACAACCAAAACATGAGAGAACAGATCATATGCAATTTCAAGAGTAATAATGAATTTGCATAGAATTGTTCTTTGAGTGCTCAGTCTCCTCCCTTACACTACTGTACAGAGATCAAACATTTGTAGTCAACAGGCAGAAGCCACTGCTTCCCTCTTTACTTTTGTGCTAAAAAACAAACTACTGGCACTCAGTGTGCAGAACAGTATTTCTCTTCAGATCCTACTGCTTTTCCATCCCATTCATTACATATAGTGTTCCAATTAATTTTTTTTGTTAGTTTTACTTGTGAAGACTGGAGAGGTGCAGAAATTGAATTCAAGCTAGTTAAAAGAGAAATTAAAATACTAAAGCTGAAATTGTCTTGTTTGGAAGACTGTGTTTTTAAACCACAACAAAGTGACAAAAGTGACAAAATAAAGCAAATATGGTATGAAAGGGTAATTGCCTCATTTAGGCTATTAGAGGTTGCAGCTTGGTCTGGATCTTTTGATGCTGTACCAGCTCCACCTAAAAAACAGAAAGCTGAGCACCCACAATCGCATTTCTGTTTGCCCAGTGATCTATGACAGAATTCACAGTGTGAAATAACTTACCCCCCACCCCATTTCTGCTGAACACCCTCCCCTCACATCAGTTAGTGGCTGATTTAGGCCATGAAGTGTGAGGGGAAAAGGTTCTTTCCAACCTTACCAGTTTTCACAGCCTGCACAAGTTACGAGTCAATTGGCAAGCCATTGCTTGCTGTCCCTGAAATTGAAAGTGCCATGTACACGATCCTGAAGGTAGACCTAGATAACCTCAATTTGGTGTCCAGACTTGAAACATTTTGCTAAGGTTAACTTTTCTGGACAGGGCTGGTTCAATTCAGTTTATGCAGACTCCCAGGCATCAATTCCGTACTCCTGTCCCTGATTCTTGCTGCACGTGTGTAAACTATGACACACCCACAAACAGCCACCTAAGAACACACAGAGCAGTGTGAGGTCACCCTCAGGAACTGAAACACCAAGAAAGAAACAATTGGAGGAAGAGATGGGCACAGGCAGCACATGCCCTCCAGTCACGTTGCATGCTGCAAGGGGGGCAAAGTCTCTCACTGCTGCAAAGAACACTGCAAACTGTGTCTGCTGGTCAGGGTTTTTGTTGAACTCAGCTCCAAGCAGTGGTTTTACCTCAGTTTCATAAACAGTAGATTTACAGAGCTGAAAACCAGGGACTTTCAGAGCAGTTATTTGGTGAGACCTGTAGACTTGCCAAAGAGCCACAGATTCCCTCAGCTGTTGCTAGTTTAACATTGCAAAGGTTGGATTTAACTTTGTAACACATCATTTCAATAACCTGTAGCTTATCTTAGTGCTAGATTTATTATTATTTGTAGGGCTGATGCTCTGTCATTTCTGCAAATATCAACTGGAACACGTCCAAATTGCATTTTACTGAAGAAAATGAAATACCCAAGGAATTCCAACTTTTATTGTACTGGTTGAAAGGAATTTTCATTATTGCATTTTTATATAAGTGCTTTTGATCAAAGACACTAAATAAATAAAGTACTGAAATTTAAGATGCTCTTATTATCATGACAATTACTTTACACAGTGCACAGGAATTCCTTTCATAAACTTAACTGACTCCATATTAAAAGTAGTCACATTTTTGCTGCCCCCTCCTCCTGAAGACCATTCCAATGCCGTCCTGCTCTCCAACGCTTGCATAACTTTTAACACAATTTTATTAATGGCTGCTTTATACTAGTATTTTTTTTTTTGCCAACATTGTTCTTTAGCTTAAATATTTCATATTCCTCTTAGTGTATTTATAGACAACAACCATATGGTCTTACGTACGTATTTTCACAGGTTTATACTTCTCAAGCTTCCTTTTAGTTTTATTTTTGCAAGTCCTGTTCCCCTGACCACGCTAGGGGATGTAGCCCTTTTTTGCATGACTTCTGCTTAGATTTATTATGTTTGAGCATTGGACAGTATTGTACAGCAGTTTTAATATTTGCTTATGACTAACAGGGTTTTTCACTGAGCAGAGTAACAATTTAATGATTTAGGTAACGTTGCTGTCTTAGCTGCCCCATAATATCTAGGTAAGAAGAATTAGGCACATCTTTCCTGCAATTTTATGAAGTAATGTCTATCCCAGGGCTCAGTGCAGTAAGTGCTGAGAAAACTTCTCTCTCCTTAAATAAAAGCTACAGGAAAATATTTACATTACACTTTGAAGAAAAAAATGCCATCTCTCCAAAGCCTCACAGGGAGAAGAGGTGGGGTACTTTTTGCACAGTCAGTACTTTTGCCAGACTTCCTCACTCACTGTTGTGTGAGAGCAGGGCATCTGCACTCCCATAAACCACTGGTTCAGAACTGAAGGATGAGAGGACTTATTGGCCACTTTCTCCAGAGCTGGAAGATTTCCGTGGTCAGAAACCTCCCTGGTATGGATGTGCAGTTTACTGAAGAACACCGCATCAGCCTGTGCTCCTCCTGCCTGTGACAGTCACCTTTGTGGCACCAGTGAAAATGCTTTGTATTGTTTCAAAGAGAATTGTGGGAACATTTCAAATGAGGTAGCTTGCTTTATTGCCAGGAATAAACTGTTGGAGAATCTGGATTTCTAGTACAAATCCAGGCTATTATGAGAGTCAGAGATGCCCTTGAGAAGCAATATGCTACATTATGTTCCTGAGATGTAAAATCTATATATAGATTATGATTAAGCTTTTTATGTATGTTCAGATTTTGTATTATTGCCTGGTTTATTACTCATTCACTTTCATCAGTTGCTAATTCTCTCTTTCCCTGCAGACTTTCAATTTTGAAAAACAGACTGGTTTTTCCTTCCATGTTATATAGAGCATGGGCTACTTCACATTGCAAACTTAAAAACAAAAAAACTTTGCATTTACTTTTCCAAATTTAATACTTCCAGTATTTGTACCTTTTTGTATAGAACTTTACAAGAACTGCAGGGAACTACTGTATCTGGTGCTCTTTGTACTGTGTGTCTTGTTCCAGTAGTGTGTAACGCACTCAAGAACTCAGTTTTGTGCCACAAAATGGAAATTAAATGCATAAAAAAATCATCTTTCACCAGGGATCTAGAACTGATTTAAGTTTCAGGACATTCTGAGTATATATTATAATCAAAGAGAAGCCTGGGCCTCATTGTGAAGATAAGTTTTTTAAACATGCACATCAGGCTAGATTTCTATTCTTAGAAATGCTCTTAATTGGTGATTGTGGTGGGGAACCCACATTTTTCAGTTGAACAAACAGTACAAGCTTTTTGTTCTCTACCTGACAGATTAGGGACTAAACAACATACCACCAGCATTTGTAGCACTAAATCAACTTGACACGACCTTTCATCTCTTCCAAAATAACCCCCATCCCTAGAGGCCCCAGCTGTGCACATATAAGCAGCAGAAAGCCCCTGGAGTAACTGCTCCTGCTGTGCTGGTTATCCATTTCCTCCCACAATACTCCTGACTTTAATCTACCTTTGATGGTGCTTTCAAACAACATTCAACCCGAGGCACCACTCATATCCCTCGGTGAGGTGTTGTGCCAGAACTACTCTTTTCTCATTATGCTATTCTTATTTTCTTTTCCAATTTATGCACCTGGCTTCCCATTAAGCTACACCAGAAATTAATTTGATCTCCTGTAACTAACTTTCAAGTTGCACGCTATTCAGACATGGTAAAAGAATGTTCCCATCTGATTTCTGAAGCATTTTTACTGATTCTGCCTTTTTCCTTAAAAAAAAAAAGAAAAAGATTATGCTTCTCATCTGAGAATAATTTACGGGGTTAAAAATAGAGCAATGGGTAATACATTATTCAAAGCAACAGTTCTACAGAGCAATTATTGAAGCTGCTAAGAAACATAACTCTCATTAAAAATTGTGGATCTCTTCACCTCTCAGATATAAAATTATGGGTTGTTATGTGGAGGAAGCAACCTCCAAACAGTCTAGAAAGTGTTTCCTGAAATCACATGACACTGCTGGCAAAGGTCTGGCTCTGGAATTTATTTGTGCTGCTAGAAATGAGGATGGAGAATCATCTCACAGGTGCTGGGACTCACACTGACCTCCCACTGCAGAAATTTGTTTGCCTGACATCGCCTCACCCTTTACACACAACCCTAAATCATGCAAGTCCTCACTTGGATAAGCACATGAATTTGCCATAAGAGGCAGTGGCACAAATCCAGCACTTCAGCTTCACAGAAGTGCAAAGAAACATCAGCACCTCCCACTCTTGCTTTTCTCCTTTAAGGGTACTAATGGGCTCTGGCTTCTCACAAATCCCTGTTCAGATATAAACAGGGCTAAGTTTTTCAGGAATTGGACAAAGACTGCTATAAATCTGACAATTTCTTCTGTAGATCGAAAGCAGCCCAAGTGCTGCCCACTTTCAGATGCACGGTCCAACATCTGCTTGTTGTCACCCGGTGTGCAGGTGTTCTGTGTGGTGCAGAACTCTGTGTAGCTTTGAGCAGTCTGTTCCACTGATGACCCTGCTGACCTTCAAAGCAAACTCCTAATCTTACTTGGAAGGTGTGTGGTGCTCACACAGCAGCACGGTTTGCTTGCCAGCAGCTGCTGCGCTGCCCATCCCAGCCCCTGTAGCTCCTGCCTCACCCCTCTATCTGCCATGGCCTGGCGTGGCTATGCCTGCGGCCTCCATGACATATGAGGAAAGGTGATGTAGTGGGGCTGTAACACAGCAAAATGAGGGCTCTGAGTTCCTCACTCAGGAACATCAATCCCACCAACTTCCAGTGGAAATTATTCTTTCAAATTACTATGCTGTTTTTGAAATTCATGTTCTGTCCCATTCTAGGAAATGTTTTCAATACTGACACCCTACCACAGCCCCTAAAGGGCCATCCATTTGATTACCATTACGTAAATTCTAATTTATTTCTACTGTATCAGTGCCTAGGCACATCAGATTATGGGCTAGCACCTCCCTATGTTAGG
This sequence comes from Bombycilla garrulus, assembly GCA_013400315.1. NCBI lineage: Eukaryota > Metazoa > Chordata > Aves > Passeriformes > Bombycillidae > Bombycilla > Bombycilla garrulus. Next base: position 462,156 of record VXBU01000699.1, on the reverse strand, counting down.
TTTTGGAAGCATGGCAAAAGATAACATGTCAAAATCGTGGTTTACTTTTGGGAAAAATCTATTCTCTATATTGTTTCATTCTTTCCATAGCAAGGCACACCTTCCTACTGTCACTGTTAGCATGATCATTTTTTAACACTTTGATCCCTTCCTATTGAAGGAAGAAGCCCTGGATATTTTATTTTTTTTTTGGCGAGCTGGTTCTCAGCATTCCCTGTGGGAGCAGACAGCAGAAACCAGGGAAGAGGCTGATGCCACTTGCCAGCACCTTCCAGAAGAGTGGCTTATCCCCGTCCCACTCCCCTCATGCATCTCCCCCTCTCTTGCATGGCCAGCAGAGAGGCAAGGCAGGCCCCACAACAGGGACATCACAACCAGCCAAAGCCAGGATGCAGCTCCTTCTCCAATCCTTCCTTACTCAGCCTGGCAAGTGAACTACCAGGTCTGGCAGCTGATTTTTGCAAGGGGCATCTCAGCTGCAATATTGAAAATGTTTTATAAATACAGGGAAATATTGCTTATGCTTTTGATGGCAAAAATGCTTGGGCCTTCCTAATACGTTGCTCCACTCCTGGCTCTGCATTCCCCACACTGGAACTGTACTGGTGCTCTCCCCAGTGCTACCCAGCGCAGTGCTGGAGAGCACACAGGACTCTGCTTCATGTGAGTAGTAACACAGCACTGGCCCATCCACCAGCACACAAAAATGCAAATATGCTTCCTCACACCCAGCAGGAGCCCCAGAGCACCAAAACAATTTAACGTGCTGGGAAAGGAACAGAGGTGGCAGGTGTTTCTAGGTGCATTTGATTTCCTTAGGAAGCCCTTTAGATTCAGAGAAAGGTCAGATGTAACAAGAATATATAAGAAAAAGGCTTTGCTAGACAGTTAACGATACCTGAAACAAGACACTTGACAATTTTCCATCCTGAGAAAGCAGTATTATAAAAGCAAAGTGCATCTTTTCATCTCGCCAGAGAAGATGAGAAGAAAACCATAGGGAATGAAAAGTTAGTCTATTTCAGTTTTGGGCTTTTATAATAAGGCGTTAATCCAATGCAGCCCAGAAAAGAAGAATAAACCTGAACGGAAAACAAAGCTGCAACTGAACAGTGTTTCAATTCTTTCCTTGCGAAGTGCACCATGATAGTCACAGTTTCATTTAGAGATCTGGACTAAAAATCAGAGACCACCTTCCAAACGTTTCAACTTCAAATTTCCAAGCATAGCCAGGGCTGTCAGACATACCCTCCCCCTCACCTTGGTCAGCTGCATGGCGCTCCAAACACGAGGCTGGCAGCCTCCCAATATTTGGGGAAGGTGAGGCCAGGCAGGTCCTGTCACTTGCTGTGCTGAGGGAACACAGCAGCTGTTTGGCTCTGCAGCACGGTGCCCATCCAGCCCTGAGCAGCCTCAATCCACTATCAGGACAGGAGCTGGAGGACAGCTCAGAAATGGAGCACTAATTTCTTCTAAAAAAGCCTGAATGGCTGCTCCTTGTTCTAGAGCAAAGAGCTGAACTAAACCCTTCAGTTCACATTAGTCAAACACTGTGCAAATAAGACCTTCTCCTACTCTAGCTGAAAGACAGGACCAAACTCTTGAGCTTTTTGTGGAGGCAGTAACTGAAGACAAGTGCTATGAGATGTATAAACTTGCGTCAGTTGATGGGCTGAATAAATCAATGCTAACTACACTAAAAAGGCTTCAAAATTATACCTACTCTTGGAATAAATTTGCATTAATTTTTGGGATGCAGGACTACTGTATTGCTGGTCCTATAATCCTAGAGATCCTCAATTCCTTACTTATTCTAATAATTACATATTTGGGGGCTGTTTAAACATCTGCTTGTCATCAAAAGTTATAATTAACTAGGAGAAATAGATCTATTGGGTTTGTTGAATCTAATACAACACTATTGCTATTGATTTTACCCACATTACATTGTAGAATGTAAACAGCCTCAAAAACTAATCTATTTTTATAAAAGCTGAGCAATCAGTGTTGGATGTGTTTCCTTAGCAGGAGAGATATCCACACATCTATAAAGGGTTACCAAATTGCTTTTGGTTGTTTTAGAGTTTCTAATGGGATGAGAAACTCTTGGAAAGAGTCAGAGCAATATTTCAGTTGTATTAATTGAAATAATGAACCAGTACTCACCACATCAGAGAATTCTGTTCACTTTCTGAGGTAAATCAGATTTGGACTAAGCAATTGCACATATCTTTAAATCGGTGCAGTGCTGAACATTAATACAGTCACCCCATCATTTTCTGAACAGTCTCAAGGCCATTTTCTGAAAAGATAAACTAAAAGGAAAAGCAACCCAAAATTTCTTCTGGATTTCAGGAGACTCAGAAAAAGTTATTTTATTAATTGTACTTATAAGTGGAGCATTTGACTTGTTTCTGCATTTTTAATACAAAACACTGAAAAATTCTAGTCTTTCAGCAGGAAAAGTTGGTATATGACAAATAACTACGACTTATCTAGACTGAAATAACACCTGGACTTTTAAAAGAATCCCATGCATTTTGATATGGTTGCTATGAAAAATGGTACTTCTACTTAATCCTTCCTCAAATAATCTCTGACCTCCATAATCTCTGGACTATGGCACCTGTTTTCATGTGTGATGAGAGATCAAAAGGACATCTCTTGCTGTTAAGCCTATATACCCCACTGTACTGCAATAAAAATGAAATATCAATTGATGCATCACACAAAAGGCTTAGTGTCATATAAATCAACTCAAAAGCTTTTGGTCTCCCTCTTTGATGTATTTGCTGCGAGGCTTTTTTTTAACAGCGAACTGTGCAGGCCTTGGGAGCCCAAGAGGAGTGCAAAGCAGCAGAAAGATCTGAATAGGGAAGAAAAAGTAGTGTTAGAAACATCTGAGGGCCACAGCCATCTTCTCATGCATCAATCCTTCCAGTGACACCGAGGGAATGAAATGAGGAATGAGGGGGCAGGGTGCTTGTGTTTCTGGGCACACCTGTATGCAGCAAAAGAACAGCTGAAGAATTACACTGGTCAGCTCCAAATACTGCCCAGAGGAGAGAAACAGGAGTGGGAGGGCTGAGCTTTTCTCTGGGAGAAACTAGGGAGAGATACTGCAATATATAATATCTGTCCTCAGAAGAAATATCCACAGGGAGAGGAAACTAGGTTTTTAGTAAACAACATGTGACTTAATTAATTTGACAGAGGAAAACATATCCAGGTACGTTAGCATGTGGCCATGTATATTTACAAATTTAACTTCTGAAGCTGTGATACCTAAAGAAAAAAAAATTAAGGTTATTGGGGTTTACAGTGTCATGGTAAATGGTGAATACCATTAATGTTTTCCCCCACTGTGACAGACAGAAAACCTGTATTTGAGCCCAGAATCAGATTATAGTCTTACTCCTTCCAATGTCTTCTTGCTGCCTGGGTCTGGGCAGCACCCTGCTTAGTGCCCAGTTTATCCCCTCTGAATTTTCCGTGGCCTTTAGAAAGGCCTGTTTGCACTGAGCAAGTACCAGCACCAGGCAAGAACTCTGGCTGTTACCTACAGCACATGAAAACTTCCTGCTCCCACCATCACTTCTGGCAAAGCTGAACCCAGCACCCACAGCAGGAACTTGGGAGGCTGAGGAATAGTGCTAATGCCCTAAGAAAGGTCCTGGCACAGGGCATGGAGAGATTGTTAGCTGATGCCATTACACAAACTCTTCCATTGCACTGAGATAATTTCCTAAGTATTTTTTGTACATCATTAAAAAAGCAGACACGAGGAACTTTATCTTTCCCAAGGGTTAAATGTGATTCTCAGACTCCTTGGTCTGAACAAGCCTTATGGGGAGCCATGGCCATGTTGAGGCCTAGCCAACGAAGTAAAGTGGCATCAAAAGCTGTTTGCCACCACAGCATTGCTTTCTCCCCGAGATAACAGCTGGCTCCTGCAAGGCTTCCCACACCACAGGCACTGACTTGAGCTTAGTGTTACCCTGCTGGGGATCAGCAGCTTCCAGATCCACATTGATTCTCTTGGCAAAGCAGGACTCCCTGCTGCGTGTTGGCTCCTCAGGCTCTGCGGGAGCCTCAGTGCCTGGCAGGGAGAGGAGCGGGAGGACAGCAGCAGCTTCCAGCAGGGCACAACCTTACCTGACATCCTGGGCAGCTGCACAGCTCATCCAGCCCTCTCAATAAAACCATCTCCATCTGTGTCTGCTCAGGGCTCAGAGCTGTGTCTGCTCATGCAAAGGCTCCCCGTGCACAGGCAAACATTTGCCATCAGAAGCCTCTGTAACCCCAGAAAAGGTGGTGCAAGAAAGGAGGAGAAACACCCCCACTTTGGTGACTTTGATTAGATTCTTTTTCCATTTTTATTTACTTGGCACTGTTATGGTATATTTCCATTTATGAAGTTTTAAAAAATTAAAACTTTCATCTTTAAAGTAGCAACGGGATAAATAAAGCATGAACAGAGAAGACAATAAATATGAATGGAAGAAAATCTGATGTGAAAAATCAACACAGTAAGTTGTACAGATGACTACTTGATTTGCTTTTGTCAGCCAACATTTTTTCTTCATATCCACAGTACACATCTGGCCAGGTGCAAATGCCATATTCTTTTTCTTCTCTCCCCAAAGAAAATTTTAATAAATTATTTATTTCTTCCTGTTTCTGTGGCAAATACCACTCTTTTCCAACCCAGGTGACTCTCTGAAGGCCTAGTGAAACGAAGTGTGAATCTATCCTGAGGACTGTGTAGCAAATAATGGAAAAAGTATAAAGCATCTGTTGGCCTGGGACTAACAATCATGCTGAAAGATTTGCTTAGAATCTGAACGTCCCATCCTTTCAAAGGAAGGAAAAACAGGACAGTTGAGACTTCAACTAAGTGATCTCTGAATAGAAGAAGAGAATAAAAGCTGTTGCTGACATTTGCATGTGCCCACTATGTCCAAAGGACACTTGGCTCAGGGGATGCTCTTCAAAGTAATGCCCACATCAATTTTCCTGAGCAGGAGGAAGACAAGTAGGAAAACATGGGGAATTTTCCCATATGCTTTAAAAATATTAACAAATTAAACCAAATCAAAATGGATGAGAGCACACCATGTAATAGACAGGTCCTTTCCAGAATGAATGCACTGAACAAAGAGAAGAATTACATTTTGTGAAAAAGTATTTCACAAATGCAACTTAATGACTTCATACTAAGCCATCAATGTAATTTACCTTTCTCCAAAAACCTTAAGCTATTACTCCATCTGGCACAATACAATAATGAGAAACAACCCAGGATGTGTCTTCTTCAAGGTTCTTATTGGCAACAGTGGGATAACACTGCTACAGCACAGCCTGGGACAGAAATGTCCCACAGCAAATTTCCCAGCCAGCTGCATGACACAGCATGTTGCACTAGGGCAGGTTTCAATCTGGTATTGGGAAAAAATTCTTCACTGAAAAGATTGTCAAGCACTGGAACAGGCTGCCCAGGGAAGTGGTGGTGTCACTATCCCTGCAGGTATTGAAGAAAAAACACGTGGATGTGGCACTTAGGGTCATGGTTTAGTGTGGACTTGGCAGTGCTGGTTAACAGCTGGACTGGAGCTTAGAGATCTGTTCCAATATAAACTATTTAACATCCATCGCTGTCTTTGGAAACACAGAGAGAAATGCCCCCGTAAGCTGGAGTCCTATTTAAGGATGAGAAGAAATAAAGACTTTCTTACCTCATGAGGTCTTTTTGATTAGCTTTATAACCAGGTATAGACTAAAGAAAAAGTGACTCTCAGCATGCCACACTGACAGAGCCACATGCACCCAAGTGCTTCACAGAAGTTGCACAGTACACATTCTGCCTGGAAGCACCAGTGCCCTTTTGTGGTGGGTCAGGCTATCCCATGTTCTTGGGCAGGGATTCACTCACCATGAGCCATATTTATATCTGAAAGTTCACACACTGAATGGAAAAGCAGCCCAGAGCCATAGTGCATGCTCATCAGAATACACTGTACAATGCAGACAAGCTATTATTTAGTGAAAATAAACAGTAAATAATCATAATATTAAATAAATGGCAGATTAATTCAGATTAGCAGCAGACTTTCGTGATGTCAAACATACCATTGGTCATGAGTTTCTTTTACTAAAATGTATTTGTAGGCAAGTTCTCAAGAGAATAAGTTTTAAAAAATCAGAAAAGAAATGGGCAACAGAATTACATTTGAGACATTGAATGTAGCCAATTTTTCTACTTAAGTCTATCCATTGCCTATTGATTTTCTAGTGTGATAAGAACAACAAAGGAACAACTCAAACCCCTTATGCCCACTAGTACCTCCAAGTAAAGGATGTCTAAGAAGATGGCCAAGATATTCGGGTGATACTCAGCTGTCTCAGGATTAGGCCTTTGGCAATATCAGATTGCAGAGAGAAGGACTTCCACAGAGAACTAAGGATTTCTGGCCTGATCCACTTTCACGAGATCCTCAGACTTCTTGCTTTTGCAGTGCTGTTGTGATCTGGAAAAATCCTTTCCAGAGCTGACTTTGAGAGATGTGGGTTTCTGTGCTTACAGTGTTACAGGAAGGAAACAAAACATGAGGGATGACTATGGAAATGAACATTAATAGTTACTATTAAGATAGTTTTGCTTCAGTTAGAATGAACAAGTCAACAATTATACATGAAAAATTAGCTTTTATTAAAAATGTTTAGTAATAAGCAATGATTTTTCAAATTCTTTTTAACTTACTAAACCTAAACATACAAAGTCAGAAGCAAACAAGAAATTGCATGGTTAAAATCTTACTGAAGGTTAACTTGTCAGTAGTTCTATTAGATTTCCTGCAAGGCTTGCTTTTAAAATATCTTATTTATTGTACTATTGGCTTTCCTTTACAGAGATGCTCATCCTCCAGTAGAGATATGTAGTCAACAACATGGGTGATTTGATTAATTTATATAAACAGAAGAAAAAAAAATATGTTGCATCCATCTCTGAGTACAAAACCCATTTCTCTGTGTTAATGCCTGCACAGGATTCAGAGCTCCATATGCTGGCTGCTGAAGGCCAAGGCAGCTCTTACACTGACTGCAGTTTGCACCATACCAGATCGGCAACACACTAATTTTATATTAATTCATGAAAGTATTATTTGGTCATAAACATCCTGTACCTACCCAGTTTACAGTACATCAGACACAAGTTTTCACCCTTTTAAGTAGCTTGTTTTATTTGTTTTATTCATGGCATTCAGATTTTTTCATGCTTGTATATTCCATTTCTGTGTGCATGCATGTGCACAAAGTCTGAGTTGTTTCTATGCACACACATCATGATAGAAAAAAAGGATGTCATTTACCTTCTGATCGCTTTCAGATGCCAGACTGCAACAGCTCTAGTCTAAAACAGCCTTTTACTGGAGTCCCTTGGGATACAGAGTTCATCTTTAGGGCACCACATTACCAAAGTTCTCAAAATACACAAAATAAGAAATTTGTGATAGTTTTATATTATCGTCTGTTACACTGTAAAGCCACATTATTCAAACGCAGAGTCTTATTTTTGGTGTGAAAAGTTTGAGTAAGGGAAAATCTAGCTGCTGAGAATGCAGGTTAAGAGTGTCTAGACAGTGACATTTGCTTAAAAGGCACACCAAGGAAAGGCAAGCTAGGTTCCTCTCCTGATGGTTTAAACCTGTTCTATATTTTCTTTTATATATATAGATATGAATAGGTATGTGTGTATAGCTACACAAATCAGTGTATGCACACACACACACCTTTGAGTTTTTGAGAACAGAAAGTTCAAGAAGTAGAAATTACATTAAATAAATAAGAACCATACTAACAGGGGGAAGTTGGTACTGTTATTTTTTCCTGCATTATGGTTGCAATCCACTGACACAGTGATACGTTTATACAATTTTTTATTTTACATTATTTCATTGTGTAAATGTGATGCATAGGACTATCAAGTGCATTTTATCTTGCCTAAAGTAATTTTTATGGATCTTCTGTGTTCTTGCATTTTCACAAGGAATGATCATTGCTCTAAGAAGTATGAAGAGAGTTGAAGATAAGGATGTTCTAATAACCAAAATGAAGGTTTATTTGACTCTAGGGTTTACATGTCAGAGCATGGTGTGCATGCAGGCACACAGAATGACAAGGACAGTGATGGCTGCATACAGTTCAAACCCAGGTACTGGTACCAGCATGGCTGGAGAATGCTGACCCTGCAAGAACTTTGTTTCCATTGGCATTTGTGACATAATGCACCATTTCCAAAATGGGCACTGTTCCATCTAAATGGTCCACATATGTTGACAGGTAATGTTAAGAGGTATGAGATGAACACTAACTTCCAGAAAACGTTTAACAGAAGATGCCCATACAGTAGCCACCATTAAAAGTTTAACAGCTGGAGACTGAATGTAAAGATCTTTTTTCAGTTGTATTGTTCAAAGAAATTACTATCACAGTGAAGTTATTTACATACAAGGCAACAATAGTAAAGATTTCAATAGAGAACACAGTAGATTGTTCAGAGAGTGGATCACATTTTCTGCTAAGTCTGAAATATTTCTCACAATGTCGTAAATTCTACCAATAGATATTCCACAACATAAACCAGACAAGAACTTGTAAAAAGCTATTAAGAGCTTGGTCCTGCATTTTTGAGTCCCCAAAAATCTACCAACAGAAGACTAGAGGAATTCTGAATGTTTAGCAATTGCAGGACAAACCCCTCAGAACACTATTAAATGTTGCTTCTTTTCTATACTTATTAAATATAAGTATTCAATTTATTTTCTTTGGTTTTTAAATTACTATCCCTTTGTAACATGAAAACAAACAACCCCCAAACCACTAATAATTCCCCTCTCCCCTCAAAACAGTGATTAAAAAAAACCCAAATGAACACAAAACATATCCAGAAAGTGTAGCTGTTACTTCATTATAAAACTATGGTGCAAAATAGAGGTTTATACTGGTCAGAATTGCAATAGCAATTGGAAGTTTACACTTGAGGAGTGACTGTAAGTATTGCTTCTCCTGAATAACAAAAATTAAAACTGATTAGGCACTTGTTTCTTTGTTTAATGATAGCTGACTCAGTGTGCGTACAAATGACAGAAATACTCCCTCAAAGAATGCTCTGTAGTGTAACAACTGAACTACTCAACTACAACAGTCCCTGATTCAGGAGAGCAGAAAAATACGTGCCTATTACTTATTTTATTCCTACATTTTTCTGGTATGAATGGGCTGGGTACATGTTCAAATGCTGTCCTGAATCAGGATATTTGTTGAAATTGGAGTTTTAAAACACAGTGGTGAGCAGCTTTTAATTATACTACCATAGCAATTTTATCTAATTTGACTCTGCTCTCCCCAATATTGTCCTAATACTTCCCAACAGAAAACAGGCATAAAATAAATAGGATAACCAAAGATTACATAATAAATATGTTACTAGGTGGGAGAAAAATACATTGCAATGTAAGGCTCGGTAGTGTTGCACAATCAAGAAATTATTCCAGGTCTCCAAAACATAATTCCCAATGTACAACACCAAGTTACTACTGAAAAAGATTGGGAAGTAACAGATTAAACGTCTATTACATTAAACATTTGAAAATGCAAACAAGTGGTAAAGTGTTTTGCTGCCTTTGCAGAACACCATATGAATGTTCTTGACTGCTGCAATTGTCACTGCATGTGAAGGAAAATTTAACAGACTGGATTTTTGAAAACTCTCATAATTGAATTCCTTCTGACTTACAAAGTTACCAGTGTCCACACTGACTCCTAGTATTATATTTGAAAGTAAAACAAACTCAGAAATTTTGCTGCCTCCGTTTCTTTGCATCCATGGCATCTAGGATAGGTTGCCTCTTTGCAGTGTACCTCTGACGAAGCTCCTCAATTTCTCGTTCCATCATAGGGTCCAAAGCCTTTAATCTCATCTGTAATTCTTCTAAACTCAGATTCTTTAACTGTAAAACAACCAAACAAAAAACAACCCCACAACAATTATTAGAAACTGTTTTCAACAAAAATGAAAATCATTGCCTTTCATAAGCCTTTAATTTACAGCTGCAGGGTTTTTACACACTTGGAGTGCTTGTATACATATATATAAAACTGTTGATATAGCCAAAAGCCTTAGTGTGCTCCACAATAAATAACACCATTTGAAAGCAAATACACATAGTACATTTAATTTAAAATTAAAAAAAAACACCTTTGCAAACCTTGCAAATAAATTGCAAAGAAAGACAAGGCTGGAGTGTATATATATACATATGTATACTCATGTATATAAATTATATGGCATAATCAAATACTTCTTATTGAACTTCTTATAGAAGCCTGAAAAATAGAGAGCTGCTCTAAGTAACACTCTTGACAGATATTTAGGGATAATTTCTGATAAGAATGACAAGGCGCCTGTCTTCCTCAACAGACCACTGTCAGAACTACTCAAAACAAATTGCTAAGTGTTTTAAGTAATATATTAAATAATTTCCTGAATTCATGGGGGGGTTACCTTTGACCAAGTTATTTTCTCTCCAAAAATATTTTCTCAGAATGTTTAACAGCTCATTACATTTCACTCATTAAAGTGACTGATGACACAAGATGTAAATTATTTCACTGCCAGCAAAGGTTGGAGTCTTGTCAGGTACTGGGGCATGTCGGGCTCTACTGCTCCACCTGCTACTGCAGGGAATGATGTGAACTTGAAATGTGCTGTTTGTCCAGCCTATGTGGTTCTTTTCCTGATGTAGTTTAGTGCCTTTCTGCACTTCTCTCGTGTCAGAATTGCCAATGAGCCATTATCCTTCACCAGCATGAAAAACAGTCAGCAAACAGCACATGTAATTTCCTCTTAGGAAAGGAATAATCTTTATTTTGTTTGCAAATACTCTGCCATTGGAAACAAGCACACTACCTAACTCACGGGTAAAAAAAACCCCACTTTTCTGAATCAACTACTAATGAGTCAATACTTCATTCATGAATGTAGGGCAGGCTTCCATCAACACAATCTGATCTGTTTTCCTTGAGGAATTAACTGCTACTTTTGACCTTTACTGTTATCAGCAGTTGAGGCATATAAATTAGCAACACATACTGCTACATACAGTCCAAACCCCAGCATTATGATTTCTACACAGACCACACTGCACATAGTAAATAAATAATTTCAAGTCATAATAAAGAGAGAGAGCATATCAGAAATGCATACAGAAAAGACACACACTTTCCTGCAACATTACTTTAACCATATGTTTCCAAAGGAAGGAGAGAATTAAACCCCAGATATCAAAATATCTTTGAGGACCAAAGATCCCAAGACCTGTGTGAGACTTCAGATGAGCTCAGCAATGTTGATCTTACAGAATCACAGAATATGCCAAGTTGGAAGGGACCCACAAGGATCATCAATGTCCACCTATTGGCCCTGCACAGTACAGCCCCAAGAGTCACACCATGTGCCTGGGAACATTGCTCAAATGGTTCCTGAACTCCTTCAGGCTTAGTGCTGTGACCATTTCCCTGGGGAGCCTGTTCCCATGCCCAGCCACCCTCTGGTGAAGAACCTTTTTGCAATATCCAACCTAAACCTCCCCTGACACAAATTCAGGCCATTCCCTCAGGTCCTGTCACTGGGTACCACAAAGAAGACATCAGTGCCGGCTCCTCCTCTTCCCCTTGTGAGGAAGTTGTAGATGGCAATGAGATCTCCCCTCAGCATCCTCCAGGCTGAACAGACCAAGTGACCTCAGACGTTCTTCATATGGCTTCGCCTCCAGACCCTTCATCATCTTTGCTGCCCTCCTTGTGACACTTTTGTTTGTCCTCCCTTGGTATCTCCCAAAGACTCTTCCTCTCCTTATGAAAGAAAGAGTTCCCTCCCAAGGATCAAGTATGATCCAGTTTACTACACTCCTCCCATTTGACATACAGAAAAAAAGGATGGAGGTAAGAAATTCCTGTTACCAAGACATTTCCAGATAAAGACCTTTTAATTTCTAGAAAAAAAACCCATTAAAAGCCTGCACTATTCTGTTTAATTTTTAGCCCACTGGTATATGTTACTGGTACATGACACATTTTCTCTTAGAGGAGTTAAGTGTCAGAGATTTTAAATATAATGGGAAGAGATGACAGTGCCAACTCCACTGTTTAACTGATCCCAACACAGCACAGATGAGAGGAGCAATAAACCCACGTGTGACAGGAATAATTAATTTAGCACATGTGACAAGAATAATGCATTTGGGGCTCCACAGACCAGCAAATCTCTAAGGTAAACACTGAATAATCCCGTGTGTGTGTTCTGTGAAAACCGCCTGTATGAAGTCCCTACCCACTCTTGGTCACTCTGGATGGCCAGTTAGTCTCACTCAGTCACCACTATAGATAACAGGCTTAAACTGCACAGAATAGACTCCAGCTGATGTAATCACATAATTATTCTGCCCTGAAAAACATTTTTTCATAAATTAGCAGAGAAGAATGTGGTGGGTGAGTTTTTATTTAAATTTCAATCAAGAAACAGAGCCAGAAAGAGAATTAACTACTCTTTAAAGATCACAGACAGCTGGGATGAATATTAATATATAAAGAAAATGCATTTTTTAAGCCAGAGACCAAGAACCTTTCAGAATTATCTCAGACATGTCACCCAGGAGATCCAGATAGCCACAGTACTCATCAATATGATCAGCTGATGCTCAGGGCATTTAAAGGAGGGAAATGGCAGAGAACAGAAGAGTTAGGAAGGTCTCACCTATGTGACATCAGAAAATCACTTAACCAGCCACAGCTGAATCTGGGAAATGTGTGTGTGTGTCCGTGCACGTATATGTTTCCTTGGCAAATTTAAAAATGTATTTCTTTGACTGCTGGCTGTACTATAGATATTACCTCACAAACCCTAAAAGCCTGCAATAATCCAAACACTGAATGCAATAGCAAATATATCAAATAAGATGTGTAGAAATAACTCAAACAAGATATTTCATTACTCCTATGTAATTTATTGCCTTGCATGAATAAATATTTTGGTTCAAATTCTTAAAGTAATAGAGCTCAGCATTCATTTACTTCCACTTGCAAACAGTTTGCAATTTGAACTGCCATAAATAATTCACCAAGTAGCTTGTAGCAGTAACTACTGGGGCTACTGTCATTAATGGGAAGGGAGAGGGGAGCATTCAGTAGCACAAGCTAAAGGAATTCAGAAAGGCTTTAAATTATATTTCAGTAGCTTTTAAAAAGCTGTTAACTGTAACAATTAAATTGTTACAATTACAATTGTAATCAGGATAGCATTTGTGTGACAATAATAAATAATTACATTTCTGCCACTCCACATAACGGACTGAATCACATCCTTTCAGAGATCAAACACCCACAACCACAGAAGAGACAGTAATTAGTGTCAGGATTGACCACTTCCAAAACAGAGGTCTTAATGGAATTTCTGGTAGCAGCATTTGCCTTCACTGGGACCCTTTATTTCACCAAGTAATCACATTGAATCAGGAAAGCAATAGTCCAAACTCCAACTTAGAATGCCACACACAGACACAGCCTTTTAGAGTGAGCACGCATACCCAGTTTTCCAGAAGAAAGATTAGGTGTATAAAGATAAAACTTTTCTCCTTAAAGATGTATTTGTTAACCTAATCATTAAAGAGAGCTACAAGGTATAAGGGAAGCAAATCAAACAAGGAAGTCAAACCACTGCCAGAGCCAGATGATATTAAATAATTTCTCCTCAAAGCTGATGTATTCTCAAGTCACAGTCACATGCAAAGAAGCCTCACTGAAATCCTCTGCTTTGCTAGAAAAAGGGAAATCAACTCTGCCTATGAAGAGACCAGACAACAGTCATCCTTATGGGACAAGCTCCCAGTGCTGCAAGCTGAGTGCCAGCAGCTCCTGCCTCCACCTTCTCTCCCTGATCCAGGGAGAAATCCTGGGGGAAGGAAACCTTTCAGAAAGGAGTTCCATAGATCCAAGTTTCCAGTGGCAGAAGGATGTTTCAGTAGCACCAACTTAAGATGGGACAAATAGAATAAAAGCATAACTAACCTTCTAACTGAACTACAATTTTCAGTTATAATCTTTGAAAAGGCAACTTGGCCACATACTTGGGAGAGAAGTAAGTCTGGAAACTTGGTACATTTTATCTCAAGCTTTTAGCAAATCAATCATCAATCATTTAACTCCTCCTTGCTCATTTTTCAAATTATTTATAATAGGTTAGAGACTTTTCCAGGAAGGGCCCATGTAGATATTAAAAAGGAGCAGAACAGACAAGGAATTGTTAGCAGGATTTTTTTAATGTGACTGTCCTCATTATGCTGGGATACAGTAAAAATCCAGAAGTTGAGGCAGCTGCAGGCATGAAGTGTTCCAGTTGCCATCAGAGCACAGGTCAGAGCTACCAGTGCTCCACAGACAGGAGCACTGCCCTTGTGTGAAGCTGGTAGGAGCCACTGCTAATCAGTCCAGGGGTTTAAAATAACCCAGCATGATGATGCAAAGTCTGTTGAATACAGTGCAAATTAGCACGTCATCAGAAGAATACTTCCTATTGTAGTGGGTTGACCCTGTCTGGGTGCCAGGCATCCACCAAAGCCGCTCTATCACTCCTGCTACTGGACAGGACAGAGAAAATATAACAGAGATTCACGAGCTGAGATAAAGTCTGGGAGAGATCACTCACTGAACTCTATCATGGGTTAAACAGAACTGAATTTGGGATACTAATTAAATTTACTTATAACAAAATCAGAGCAGGATAATGAGAAGTCAATGAATCTTAAAAACACCTTCTCTCCACCCCTCCCTCCTTCCCAGCTATGTGTCCTTCCTGCACTGGAAGAGGGAGACAGGGAATGGAGGTTTTGATCAGTTTATCACATGTTGTCTCTGCTGCTGCTCAGGGAGAGTTGTCATTCTGCTGCTCCAGTGTGGGGTCCCTCCCTTGGGAGACAGTCCTTCATAAACCTCCCCAGTGTGAGTCCATCCCACGGCCACCGGTGTGCACAAACTGCTGCAATGTGGCTCACTCTTCCACAAGGTACAGGCCTTCCAGGACAGGCACAAGTCCTACCAGGAAACCTGCTCCAGCATGGGCTCCTCTCTCCACAGGTCTGCAGGTCCCCACCAGGAGCCTGCCCCAGCGTGGGCCTCCCACAGATTCACAGAACTCTTTCCAGCATCCACCTGCTACACTGTGGGTGTTCTCCACAAGCTGCAGGTGCATCTCTGCATCCCCATTGACCTCCATGAACTGCAGGGGCACAGCTGCCCCACCAGAGGCTGCAGAGGAACCTCAGCTCCAGCCTGGAGCTGGAACCTCCTCCCTCNCATCCACCTGCTACACTGTGGGTGTTCTCCACAAGCTGCAGGTGCATCTCTGCATCCCCATTGACCTCCATGAACTGCAGGGGCACAGCTGCCCCACCAGAGGCTGCAGAGGAACCTCAGCTCCAGCCTGGAGCTGGAACCTCCTCCCTCACTGCTTCTCCCCTGACTTTGGTGTCTGCAGAGTTGTTGCTCCCACATAATCTCTCTCTGCTCTTCTCTGGCCACAATGCCACAGGCAATAGCTTTTTTTTCCTTCTTAAATACGTTGCCACAGAGGCATGACCACATTCCTGACTGGCTTGGCCTTGGCCAGCGGTGAGTCCAGAGCTGGCTGGCACTGGCTCTGCTGGACGTGGGGGTAGCTGCTGGCAGCTTCTCACAGAAGCCACCCTGCTACCAAAACCTGGCCACACAAACCCAATACACCTATGCAAAAACATTCTTACTCTGGTCATTACTGGTTTCAGGTGATTGGTTTTTTTACATGTTTTCAAACAGTGACACACAAGGAACTCTTCCCTCACACACTGATGCCCTCGCCTCTCAGAACCAAACTTCTACAAGGGAAGTGCAACAAGTTTTGCTTTTTTACTCTTTTGGTCTAACTTCTTGCATCCGTATGGACCAGGTTCATCAGGATCACTTTTCAGCAAACCAAAGAATAATTATTTCCAGTCAATACTACTGCCTGCAGGAGGACCCAAACTGTATCTTACATATTTTGTTTGCAATCCTTGTCAAACCACACTGAAGAAAATTCTGGCCAAATTCCAATCTATACTTGGAAAACAGGTGTGCATTCCTGTCTACAAACCTGAGTTCTGAGCTATAAGTTCAGAAGGAAGGTGATAAAGTACAATCAAAAATGGACTCTCAGCAGTCGTGAAGTCAAAGAGTACAATGTAAATCCTGACTACTGGCTTCCACATGTGTCCAGCAAGAGGAGCCACCAGGAGGAACACATATCGAACATACTTGGTGGTGCTTGCAGTCCATGGATTTAGGTGAGGGGATCTGAAACTCAACAGCCATGCTTGGCCAGCACATACCTGTAGCCATCCAAACTTTCCAAGGGGTGGAAGCCAAAGTTGTGGTGGATGTAGAACACTACAATCTTAATCCATTCTGGACAGCAAGAGAGGTAAATAAAATGCCTATAACAATTATATTTCCAACAGGATAAAAGTAGATTTCATTATTAATTCCATAATGCATGAGTTACATTGCAAACCTCCAGTCTATCAAAGTAAATTATGAAATACTGCTATTAAGATGGTGCAACGAAAAACAAGCAAATGTATTTTCAGGGTTTAAATTGTTAAAAAAATAGATATTCAATCAAAAAGTAATCTGCATCAAGTTTTTTGTATTTACTTGAAAAAACAAATTCTTCCTAGCAACTGCCTAAATGAATCTTACAGGCAACATGCCTATTAGGGGCCTTTGATTAAAAAAATATGGATTGTTAATACTATATTCTGAGTCATCTATTTTTTCCCATCTGCTAGCAATTCCTACAGTATGAATTAGCAACAGAATGGCTAACAACAATTATTGCATCAATGGCATTTGCAAAAGGAGGTTGCTCACAGCACCTTCTGAGATTTAACCAGTGCTTATCTTGGATTGTCTTGTATGTTAGTGGCCTCAGATAACAGAAACTTCTTTCCAGCTGCTCACTTCCCTTGGTTGAGAGCAGAGTTTTTTTTTCCTCTAGTGGAATGAGCTCTACTGATGGCTTCAAACTCCCTTATATTTACTGGTATAAAAAGTTAAACTTGAATCAGAATCCAAAAGGTACAAGGTGGGCCTTTCTGCCCAATCTACCTCTACTACGAATTCATATCCAAAATCTGTGAATCTCACTAGTGAAAAAATAGTCACACACTTGTGTGCAAGGAAATACTCCCGAGCTACTGTTGTCTGTTCAGCTGCAACAGGAGGAGAGCTGCTTTCTGTTTGCTTACACAGCAAATCCTGCTGACCCTGCCTAAGCAGGACGAGCTGTCTCAGGCACCCAGTGGCCACACAGCTCTGACTTGCTGCCATCCCCAGCCCTGCTGTCACTACAGTGAGCAAATCAGACACAAGGAAAACTTGGATGGGGAATGGAGTGAGAGCATTTATTTCAGGGTGTCCAAAGAGCAAGAGTGCTTGTTGCAATGCACAAAGTCACACAAATATAAAAAGGACCTAATTTACTGTAACAATTTAAAGGAGAGAAGGACTGAACTGCCAAAAACTGAAGTTCATTCCACAGGACTGCAGTTACCTCAAGCATCTTGGGGGTAAAATAAGCATATGAGAGAAAATAAAAGAGGACAAGTTCATGTATTTTAAAAATGTTTTTCTAGGGATAAAATTGTATATAACTTCTCCATGATTAATCCCTATTTTCACTAGAATTCTCTCTGCTCTAACATTAAAGCTGAATGTAATTTTAGCAACACAAAGCTAAATCTTAGTCAGTATACCATCAATATTTTTCAGTTCTAGGAGACTTTTCTCAGCTTCACACAAAGTAACATTTCAACAGAAATCACCAATAGGAACAAACCAGAATTTTCTGTAGCATTAATTCATACTATCATTTGCATGCTTTTTTGAATGGTGCCCAGAGCTCTCCTTTGAGCACAATAAATACTGTCAGTACTAAAATTCACAGATCATGAGCTGAGTCATTTACCTTCTTTAAATTACCATTAAAATTAGATTCCTAAAATAAGATGTTTTTTAGAGAAGGCAAGTGTCTTTTTATTTTCCTTTTAATTTCTAAGTCATCAGGATGCAGCTAAAATCTAAATATTTCTGCAATTAAAAAAGCTAAAAAGCTCAGGGGAAAAAAAATCTAGTAGTCAAAAATTTTAATGAGCAATCCTGATTATTGGAACTGAAATCTAAGGAAAAGCACAGCTTACCATGAACAGCAGTGTAAAATTAGAAATAATGTCAGTTGCAATATTACCCAGTTCCTGACAAAACAGTAAGGCAGTGTGCATGGATGCTTTATCATATTCTAAGGATTTCAAATATAGTTTACATTGGTTTTACCTACAATAGCATCTGGGGTTCTTGTAGCTATTAGGTATATAGTTTTCACTAAAACAAATAAAGCACCACGAAAGAGTCTGAGCATCAGGAAATAAACTGAAGCAATGTATCTCAAAAACTCTGCAGCCAGTAAACTTCCATTAGTAAGTACCTTTGAGATCAAATCCTCAGTATCTCATAGAAAGTGTAAAAAATAAAATTAAGTGTACAGAAGGAAAAAAAATCCAACCATTCTTTCTTTCCTATGTCACTTACACAGGGTATATTGTTACACTACATGCTGAGGTCTACTGAAGCATGACACTTTAATTTGCTATCACTCTCTCTTTAGAATTTCATCATCCATCACAGACATCTTAAAAATTACTTTTAGAGTATCACAGGCAAAAATTCACAGCTTGAAATCCCTTAGAGAAAATCTTGGTGCCTTTTTATATCCAGTGATTTTCTATAGCAGGAATCTCAAGCTTAATTGTACAGTTTGTCCTGAAGAACACTGTAAATGTTTACAGAAGCTCCCAACAGAGTAAATAAGCTAAAGATGAGGGAAAACACTCCATCTGGATATTCACCATGCTGTTTAAACTTCATTGCAAACATATCCACACAGTGTTGATGGCAAAGTAGCTACTACACCTGATCTAAAAATATGCAGGAATTCCCTCCTAGCCCCTTCCGCTTTCGGAGAAAAAAAATAAAAGCATGGGAAGAAAAAACCCCCAAAATAAGGTCCAAAACATCCTTTTAAGTATTACCAAGCAAAGACAGAAAGGTTTAAAATGAAAAGGATTCTTTATTTAAAGCCCTTAGTGTAGCAAGTAGCACCAAAAAGTCAGTACTTTATTAAACTGTAGCTCTCCAGGGCAAGTGGTTCTAAATTATTCTTCATACTAAGCTCAGCTAACAGCAGGAATCTTACAGTGAGTGTCCTTTAATTCACTGTATCACATTTCAGCTACTGCAGCTGACATTCAGCTTCACAGACCCAAATGTTACCCTTATATAAAGTTTTTGCAAGTTAAGCCGCTGCCTCCCTGACATCTGATTCTTCCATGAAAAGAGTGTTTTAAAAATATTCAGGAAATAGCAGTATTTTATTTTTGTAAAATTCTACTAGTCTACACATAAATGCAAGCTGTATTAAGAACAAAGATATAAGCTGTTAGGGATGAGAAACATTTTAAAAATCCCATTTAGTTAAGACACCTAAACATTTAAAGATAAATTAAAAAATTAAAGATGCTCCTATTTTTGCTAAAGTATTTTGTAAAGTCAAAAATATAGTGAAAAAAACCTAAGCAAATTGAAGTAGAAGTTAAAAAAAGCTGTATTAAAATCTAAAACTTCATTGAATACATGATATATTTTAAAGCTATTTTTCCTCAATAGTACATTTAAGGTTATTTTTAAAATAGAAAGAAAAATGGAAACTAATTTAATAGTGAATTTTGACATATAATACATGTACAGCAATAACCCTCAAACACAGAAAAGCATTTAAACTGAAGAGAATGCAAGAGAATAGAAGAATTTTAAACATCAAACCTTAGTGTCCTACTGAGAGGTAATAGAAGTGAATCCCAATCTTCTGAGAAGCATAAAAGGTTGATACTCAAAACTACACCAACAAAACTAAATATTCCTAACAGGAAAAGTCTCTTGGAAGAGGAACACAACCCCCAAATCCAAAATGCACACAACAAATTTGTATTTTATTTGCTGGGAAACCTTGACTTGGTTATATTCTTTATAAGGAAGAAAATTCAGTTTAGTTTAAAACAGCCAATTCAGAAAGGACCTAGGAAAATAACATTATCTTTAATTAAATGGAAAAATTACAGACATACTGTTTGCTGGGGTTTATTTCATGCAGAAACCTTTGTGGAAGTCACGTATGAGAGAATAGGTTTCAGTCATTACTGATATAAGATGGACAGAAAAAATCCTGTAGTCAAAAAATTCAGGGCAATTTATGAGCAACAAATGCCAGGTTTATTAATCATTGGGAGAAAAGACAGCAAAAAAACTCCCAAGAAAACTGAGACATCAGTTGAAAGAGGCCTGCAAAACATCAGAAATTGTGGAATCTGAACTTGTAGCAACTCAGCGAAGACTGGGCTAAGCAGAAGGATTTAAGTGAGCTGTTAATCCTGGCAGGGAGGAGGACCCTGCCTCAGGAAGCCCCACGGGTCACCACCTTGGGAGAGGGACTGGGGGAGGATGACAGCCAAGCACAGCCCAGGTTGCTAAAGCACCAACACACAGCCCGTGGCTGCTGCACACAGGGACTGACTGCAGTGAACTGCGAGGGGAGAATCAATCCCTCAGCCTGTGGCATCTTGGCCAGACAGCACCAAGTTTTCTTTTTTTGTACAACTTTAAAGATCAAAGACAAGCACTGTTGGCTTTTAAAGAATGCATCTCAGTCCACAGTTCCTCAAAATTTCTTTATGCCTTCCTCAAACATTATCCAGGAATCCTTTTTCCCCTGCCAGAACTGCTTGACTATTTAGTTTGATGTGGTTCACAGTTTTCCTAAAACATTTGGGTGCCCAATAGAAGCATCCTGGCCCATGGCATTCCTGGAAGGGGAAGGGTACTGTTCCACTCCTGCATGGCATTCAGCAGCTTGCTAGCCACAGGGGCTGGAGATTTCATTTGCTGGTGGAAGTTTTAATGTTATGAAAACTGATAAAAATTGTTTGGGAAACTCTTTTATTGTGCTCAAGAATTGAGCAGATTTTTTAAAATCTCTTTACACCAAAACAGTATCTTATTAATTGTTCCTAATGCTGCCTTCTCTTGGGTCCTATCTATAAATCATACCAATCAGGCACCATGGAGTTCAGCTGGTTCATTAATTTGGATTTAGCTTTTCTTCTGTCAAAATGCACCAGCCCTACAATTGGAAAACACGTCATAAATAAACACTATCAAATGAAATCCAGTGTATGATGGGCTAAACCTAGTGGACATCTACTGGTTTGCTTTTAATCCAGACTAAATTAAATCTAAAATAAGTGAACAAATACAGAAAGGGATAATCTATGAATAACACTACTTAGCTAGCAGCTTTTGAATAATATTGAGTATCTCTTATTTTATAAACATGTAGTAGACCACTCTACTGCAAATAATACACTAGGAAGTATCCTGAAAATACAGAATAAGATAATCACGGATAACCTGTCATGTCAAAACACATTAATCAAGAGTTCCATATACCAACATACAACTAAAAGCAACACTAATTAAAAAGATCACAAATTAAAAAGATCACTCATGTTAATGAACAAGAAATCCAGGGAATCTAGACACTGAACAGCACACTTGACCATAATCTAGTCTCTAAAACATAATCCACCTTGTGAGAAGTGTGATGCCCACTCTCTATGAATTTAGAAACTACAATTATTCATTAGGATTCAATGATTCAGTGGCATATTCACTCACTTACAGTCCAGAACTGCCAAAATCATGTGCCAAAGAAATATTTTATTATCAAACATTTTGTCTGTGATTCAAACATTAGTGCAATCAAACCATGTATGAGCATAGCTCTATCTCCTAGGAAGGTCTAGAGTATTTATCTCTTTGCTTTCTCACAGAGAGCAGAGCAACACTAGTTTATTTAATTAGGTTTTTCTGATCATCATCTGCAGATATAGCTTTGACTCACTACTCAATGCTAACAGGTACTGTACAAGCTTCTGTGCCAACACCATTCGTGAAGCCCCATTGAAATTTAGAGAGCTCACTATTCCCCTTCTGCCCCCCTGGAGTAAATGCAGACAATGACATAGCCCAAACTCAGCAATGGTATGAGCTCTGCAAACCCTCATGATGTGAACCACGCCTCAGTAGAATCTTTCTGGCCTCTCTGTTGGTTTTTCAATCCATCTCTGGAATGATTATCTAGGGTTCAATTAAGGGTTCAGTTTCTTAGACTTAAAAATCCATAAAGAAAAAAAATATTTATAAAATCGTATCCATTGCACAGTATATCATCAATGAAAACACTGCACTTGAACACTGGTAATCTTTTAGTGTCTGTAGCTTCTAGTCTAGATCCCTCTCCAGAAAAACTGTTGGGAATTCAATCCAGGTTTTAGAAATGATTTTGTGTTTACAGTTTCAAAACTGAAGTAGAACAAAAGGCTTCACCTATATTATTTCCAAACTTAACTATCAGAGCAAGAAATAATGTGACCTCCCACCCAGCACAATTCTAGACCACATAAATGTGAGCCAGACAATTGCATTCTACCAATGTAAGGTGTTAGTACTTAAACAAAATCCATGTAGTCAGCTACAGTCAGCTGCTATAGAGTCCACAGGCTCAGCTTTAAATAAAATTAAGATTAAAAGAAAAAAAAAACGTATTTCAGTTTGCAGTGCCTTGTAAAAGCAGTTCAGTAGCTCTGACCATCTTCATAGCAGTGCCTTTCCAAAGTAAAGCTGAAAATACAAACATTGAGGTTATTAAATGCCCTCACAACTTATTTAGAAAACATTACAGGGGTTTCTTCTTAGAGAACATCTATTCCTCAGTTTGAATGGTAAGCTGCATTCAAAGATACAACTGTGAAGAGAAGTACAAATTTATAGGACTGGTCATGTATTAAGTGTCATTGTTCAGTTTGTACGAATAAAAAGAGGGTGAATAACCCCCTTATTACTGACAAGATCTGATGGAAATGCATGAGCTTAAATAGATGCAGGAAACAGTGTAAAAAGTAGTAATATCTGTACTGGACTTTAAACAGTAGTTTAACAATGTACATGGGTTATTTCTTGATCTAGTTATTGCACGTGTCTGGACATGAGCACTAGGATTTGCTGTCAAAAAAACCCTACTCTCAGAAAGATGTAAACATACAGCATACATTCTGGAATTGATGCAAAAAAAATTCTCCTTATGTGGCAGAAGGATGGAGGAATGGGAAGAGAAGGAATCACAAGCATCCTTATAATAACTTTACATTAACTTCTATATCCCATCACAAGCAGAAAATAATATTACCTCAGATAGTTTAAAAGCTGGCATCAACATGCAGCAGCAAATCCTAAGAACGTCAAAAATGTAACTATTTAAAGAATCCCCAGTACTAATATCATCTCCCCCATCACCCAAAGAGAGAGATGTGTTTTTATTTGGAACTCAAATGATGTTCTGGGTAGGTTCTATTGGTGACGCTTTTGGCATTAAGCCACCATCTTCTGAAAAGCTGCCACAGTTTTGAAGACAAACTGCCTTGTTGAACTATGTCACATATTGAGTAGTGGACCCACTAACCTGTTCTTTTTTCCTTCAAGAAACAAAATGCCAGCTCAGGTCTGATGGAGGAAACACTAAACTTTTTTCTGTTTACTGTCTTTGAGACTTGCATTCTTACAGTCTGAAATCAGAGTGCAATCCAAGTCTCGATGTCCCAACATCCTATCACCACAGAAATTAGGTTTAATTTAAGAATGCTATAGAGATGAAGAAAGCAATGTCTTCTTGGGTTGACATCACTGAAAAGGTAAGGTTTTAATTGTAATATTCCTAACTTCATCTCACACACACACAAAGTTGAAAATACAGATACTGTATAAACTGTGAGAATTCACTGTAATGCTGAATGCTGTACAATCAAATACAATAGAGAAAATCTAAAAAAAAAATTGTTACAAAGAATGTCCACCCACCAAAGGCTCCATTAGAAGGCACAAAATGCAAATTATGACTTCACAGTATTTTAAAATCCAAAACATAGTAAGGTATTGTATGCTACATTACCATGTAGCATACAATATAAATTTGTGGAACTCATCCATCAGTACTTTTGTAAAAGTAACTTGGCTTCCGTTTTCATTACTGATTCTCACTTTATACTCCACTTGCAGAAGTTTTAGATTCTTGCCCATTTCAATCTCAAACCACATTCCTCTTTCCTCCATCAGTACCTCTTACTGATTTAAATAAGGTCTAAGAGCAGTATCTTACTCTGTTGATTATTGACACAAATATATCCAAATAAATACCAGAATGGAAGATATGTCATTTGATGGTCTGTATTGCACAAGGAATCCTAGTAGAATGCCACTCACGATTACCAGATCCTGGCTATTAGACTAATAATAGCAAAGGAGTATTTTCAGCAATTTAACAGTTTCTCCTACTTCAACAAATTTATTCTATTTATACTTCCCTAAGTAGAATCACAGTGCATAATAAGTTGCCTAGAAGCAGCAACGTCGCAAAATTACAAGGTTAATTAATTAATCACATTAATTTGCTTAATAACGCTGAGAAATTTCACCTCTTTCTCAGCAATATAATATCATACAACATTTTGAAAGCAATGTAAGTTGAAATTAACAGATTTGTTATTTAATGTTGCCATAACAACCGTAGAAAAATGTGTAAGAAAATATCAAGCAATAAAGGATGAAATGCCATAGAAACAGATAAGAATAGAACAAGTTGTGTCAGTTCTAGCCTTAAGGAAAATTTTAGGCACAGAAAAGCTCATGGACAGAATTATGAAAAGGTGGAGAAACAGAAAAGGGCAGTTAATGTTGGAAAATGCAAAAAAGTAGTTGTATGGCATAGTGCCAGTGTCCTCCAACAGATTACATGCAGATTAGTTGAAGGCTGTAAGAAAACAAAAGCACATTAGACAAAAATTCAGCACAGATTATGAGAAAAACTTGTTTTACTTTTTTAGGGTTTTTTTAATCTTCTGCTTATAACAATACTGCTGCAGTGTTGCCTGACATAAATAGTCAAAAGCCCTCAAAACCTGAATACTGTAATAGCTAAATTGCTGCCAGTTTTACATGGTTTTCTAAAATTCCCTCCAGCAGAAGGAACTAACAATTGACTTAGGAAGTTACGAAGGAATTCAAATGCAGGGTCTATTTTCCTGTAGGTCAACCCACTACTGCACTGTATAATGAATGTAAACATGAGATTGTATCATTCCATCTCTGCTCCTCACCTTTCCAATGACCTTTCAGAGAAAACATCCTGGAGCCTGAATTTTGTTTAACATGGAAGTCATACAGGCTGGATAATATGACTTTCCTACCTATGAGCAAAACAGCTTTAACGCATTTATTTCTCCTAAAATAAAAATGTAATACAGATATCTCTGTATCACAGCTAGAGTCCACACACAGAGCCGTCAAATGCAAAGTTTTGTGTACAGTAGAAGAAATAATACATTTACAGCTCTTTGTTAGACGAATTAACAAATCCAGAATCAGACCTCTCTTCAGTGAAACTCCATTTTGGATGTTATCCACTGCCTTGTATTGAGAGCATAATCAAGGAAAACCACTTTCTTATTACGTCTCTCGTTTCAAAGGACAAAGAAGCAGATGGCATCAAAACGAAGCTCAAAGACAGTATATTTAGATTTGATACAGCAAACATATGGAAACCATTATATAAGGAAGGGAATTGTTGCATAAAATGTTCAGGTGAGATGCAATTGAGTGAAAGACAAGAATCTTGGGAGCAGCATAAAAAAGGATAGAGACTAAAGAAGAAGCTTCATTCTACACCAAATCTGATCTAATGACAGGATGTAGCCAAAAGAGCCAGTCCTGCTCTATGAAACCCTCAGTCTTCCTTACATGACAATCTACCAATTCTGCAACTGGAAGGTGAGCTGGAAGAGACAGGATCACAAGGGGGTGTTGGACATTATTTGAACATGAAAAATTGACTCAGCTTGACCGATCCATGGAAATAACAGAAATGAGCTGGTGTCCCCTTCTGCCATGCCCCAATCTTTTCACAGCTCGCATCTCCTAGGTATGCCACTCATCTGCCCCTGGCTCCAAGCTACTGAGGCCACAATCAACCTTTCAGCACAGCAAAGACAACAGCTGACTATAGGCTTCAGGCTACAACCCATCCTCCAGTACAGGTGTCCTTCTGGATCCCTCTTCTCAAGGGGCAAATTAGGAGTAGCAGTATTGAAACGTGGAGCAAATTAACTTCCTTTGAAACGTCCACCTTCGCCACATTTGGTCAATATGACTCCAGAGTCATCATGATAAACGGCACAATAATGTAAGTCTCATTTCCTCAAGAAACAGATGGAAAATAATTTATAGCTAGAGAGCACAAAAATAATCTTTGTACAGGACAATTAAAAATTTGAAACACCAGTATGATTAAACGTTAGCAGAAAGCACATAGTAAGACTAAGTATCCCATTTTGGATAAGTACAGGTTGGAGGGGAGATCACAAAAATCTATGAAAGATGATTGTGCTTTTATGACAGAGTGAATAAAATTGATTTTATACAGTATAGCTTCTAAATCATATAAAGTATTTCCCCCAAAGCTCTGGAACAGGATTAGTAGTTTCCTCAAATTCAGTTTGTGTGCAAAACTGTAAACAAGTAATTTAAATGCAAGAGGGGGGGATTCTGCAGGGCTGGGGGTCAACCAACACAGCAGCTTTTCTCTTTCTGGTATTCACAGTGCCTTAGAAGAAACACAGTGATGGTGTATCCTCAGCACATTTTAGGATTCACAGTATATTTGACAGAAAAATAACATTACCAATAACTATATGAAAAAATGGCACTGCATCTAAAAACCCAACAACTGAAAATGTAATACCAGCAAGCAAAGCTTTTGTACCAGTTATTTCCTGTAGACTTACAAAATTAAATTGTAAACCTTTTTCTTACTTCATAATTTTTTTTAATGCCAAATGCCTATAGTAAATGTTATGTTACAATCATCAGTTATTATCAGTGGATGACACAATAAATGCTTTTGAAAAGCTTTTTATTACATCATCTTACAATGTAACCCATTGAAATGGTTTCTTATATTCTTATATTTCCTCCCTGTTCCAATAGAACAGGAGTCTAGTGTCATATTAATTTATACTCTATATAAATTTGATCTTCTCACATTTATTAGAAGAATATGAATTAGGCCCAGTTGTGGAGGTAGGTGGGGACCTACTCAAGCGCTGAAGTCATACAGCAAGGAATTTTAAAGCACAACCTAACTTAAAAAACTTGTATTTCTAAAAAGTCCTCACACCCCTGAAGAAGAAATCCTCTTTTTTCCATCTTTGGAAAAAAGTTTCAGGCGTCACCTATTTGAATCTTTATGCTGCTTCAGTGTTATTACTGAAGTTCTGACTTGTTCAACTAACTGTTCGGCAACCCTGGTTTAACTTGGAAGCATTCCAAGTCTTCTCTGGAAAAACCTCCAACAATCTGGCATCACATCTTCTCACCACTGTGCAAATGCTTTATCAAAACCACAATAAATTTACAAGCAGCATACAAATAGCAGAGTCCATAACTGTTGTGATAGCACTGACGAAAATCTGACAACAATCCTAATGCTTCAAAAAATGTTTTAATTAAAATGGTTCAGTGAGGAAATTGCTATTTTTACTTTTTATGACAGTTTTTGATTGTCATTAAAAACAACACAATTAATTAAAATAAAAGCTTAAGTAACATTCATAGTTTCATTAGGAGATATTTCACCAGGACACGAATGTTTATTAGTAAATTCTTGGTTCAGTGAATTGAAAGCCACCTGTGGACCTCTGGAATATAAAAAACACGGGAAAAGAAATCTGCAGATATTGCAAAGTAAGTTACCACACAGCCTACTAAAACTCTCCAAATACTGAGATTCTACAGCACAACAAGAAAAACCTACCTTACCCCCGAAGTAATTGACACTCTAGTGATGAGGACTACACCACCTCATCCAGTTTTACTTTGTGTTATACAACATGTAACACTGAGGTCAAAAGCTGTTACTAAAATGACCAGCTAGGATTGATTATTCCCAAGCTGAACTGGAAACTAAAGGCAGCAGGAAAGGGAGGTTTTCACTCAGCACAGTACACGGTCCAGGACCACGCAGTGAGTTATCACAGTTCTTATCCTGTAAGGCATATGGCTTTTCCAAAAGCAAAGTGTGAAGTGCAGCCCAATTGTATTTAGATTCCCTGTATCACATCTTCATGACATTTGTGCTAATTTATAGGATTCAATTAATTTCAGGTGGCTTCTTCGAAAATTTATCAATTAGTACAAGTCTTACATGGCTACTGTTAGTGACAAAGCTCTGACTGAACATGGCTCAGTTTAACCTTTAAACACATATACTCTAAAAGTAAGATGTCACTTCTTAACATAAGCCTCCCACAGACTAAAAGTAGAAGCCCTCCTATACTCTAAATGTGAAGTTGCCTGCTATAACTACACTAGAAAGAAAAAATAGAAAGGAAATTTTGGTACAGAACAGCCAGGAAATTCACCATTAATGATTCCTATAGATAAGAACTTGTAAAGCACCAGTGTCAGCATGAGCCTGACATTTACCAAAACCAGTCTTGAGACATTTAACACACTCTTGGTATGTCCCCTAAACTGATACAAAGTCTTGCTGTCTTTACAGCCAAATTGTATCTCTTGCCTGCTTTACAGGTAGACACTACTGCAATTAAGTAGTAAAAATAATAATTTTTACTCTATACTTTTGTCCTCAAAAATCAACATATGCTTTTTTTTAATGTACAAATGTAGCAAACTGCAAGGAGAAAAACTCAAGAATACATCAAGCATAAAAGACATTAGTCATATATAAAAAAAGATATTCCATGTTCATGAATGCATCAAACGCAACAATTCTACTTAAATTTCATGAAAGGTTAGTTGTGACCATGGACTGCCTGGCAACAGGTACCACATGCTTAGGCGAGTATAAGGCAAAACAGCATAAAGTTTGATGGCATAATCAGACAACAAAATAAAACTACTCTTATAAAAACCCATATGGATAAGACAGGCAGCTTTCACTTAAATACCTAATACTTACTCAATTGTCACCCACCTGCATACTAAGTTCCCAGAAGCTTTAAAAGATTTTTTTTTTCTAAGAATAAAATATTCTTCAAGCTATTTCCCATTATATCAAGCACAAACATGTTTTCATTGAACTTCAAAAATGGAATGTGTCTTATTTTAATCTTTCACCTTTGCTCAGTTGAAAAAACTTGTACTGTTGATAATAGGAGACAAACCAGATCTTACTTATATCATGTTTTATGCTATATGTTTTTGGGAGAGACTTCAGTCTGCAGCTTACACTACTTGCTTTATTTTCCAAATTAACTGAAGGAATATTGTGTAATAAAAATGCAGTGCAATTGTTTGGCAGCAGGTTCCAAGAAATGAATACTTTTGTGGATCCAAGGTTGTCAGGACAAACTGCAAAAATAATGAACTCATTTACAGTAGAAAATAAGATCAAGGAACAAAAATAGAGACAATAGGAATCAGGATTACTCATGCAGCTGTAAGCACAGAGTATGCAAATCCATGAAAAGAAATAAGGGTATCTTTAGAAAAATAAGCAGCAATGTGACATGAAAATAATGCCAAACATTATCACATTCCCATAGCTACAACTAAGCCAGCCCAGCAACACCATGGTACTCCTTCCTCATCTGAGAATTTAACAAGCCTAAGTTCTAGAAGAGATAATGGAATATAAACAGAAGATTAAGAATTATTCCCTCGTGCTAAGTCATTTGTCACAGTTTCCAGGCCTGCTGAAATTCTGGTGCTACCTCTAAAGAAAAACAAATGGTGAAAGGAATGGTCCAGCTATTCTGTGTAAGCATTTTGAATTTCCTCCTTCAGGAAACAAGGCATAAGCATGAAGCTCAGCAACTTGCTTCTGGTGACTGCATTAATACATGGCTGGCTTCTCTTCTAAGACCCTTCTCTTCAGTTCCTAGTCACTTTTAAACACAGTGAAGATACTGATGCTCTCACTGAAAAGCATTTCCAAGTACATTGTAGTCTGAAGAAAACATGGAACAAACAACCTAATTCTTTTAATTTTAACTGCACAGTAATATTCAAAACAGCAAAGTATAGATATTCCTTGTTCCACCTGAATTCAGTGAGGTAAATTTACGGTATTCCAAATTACAGTATTTAAAGCATGAACCTAACTTTCTATAAAAAAAGAACCACCAAAACAAAACACAACCAAACAACAACAACAGGAAAATCAAAACAACCCATGCCCCAAATAACTAAACCAAAACAACAACAACAAAACAATCCTCAAAAGAAAACAACCCAAAAAACTGAACTCCCCACAAACTCCCACAAAATCCCCAAGAGCCAAGCACCTAACACTTCTGTAAGAATTAGCCTAAGTATTATGTTCTCCGGTAGCTTTGGACTATTTTAAATTTTTGCACGACAAATCTAAGTGAAGTCATTTTGCATATAGGAAACCAAAGCAACACACTTCATGCTATTTCTTTTCAAGTCTTCCCAAAACTATACATGATATGAAAAAAAAAAGAATGTAATCTTGGGAGATGGAAGACCACAGAGATCTCCCTGGTTAAACCAACTTCCATGGACTCTGCTCCAGACTGGTCAGATCCATAGATCAAATCCACTCCAGCCCCATGCAGGGAGAACCACAGCGGCCTCATGGGAGGTCAGAGTGCAGAAGCAAGGGACATCATTATGAATTTTGCCTCCATTAAAGTCTGAGTGTGTACAGTGGAGATTTGCCATCACTGTACTACACAAAGTATTTACAGAGCAAGAAACTCAACTCACTAGTACAAAAGTAATCTATTCCCTTTCAGGTTTTATTTGTGATGCTTTGAACCAGTTGCTCAGTACCATGGCTGTCAGTGGAAGCTCACCCTAATAACAGACTGCCTCATAGGCTCTCCTGCTATCCCTTTTTCCTTTTTTAAATCTATGCCATAAAATTATACATCATACATATATTTTATTTCCATTCAAATTCAACACCAGGCATGGGAATATATTTCTACGCTACAGGTACTTTAGTAAAAATCTGTGAGCAGTTTAATTTAAAAGCCATGGACAGCAACCTAAAGGAATTTTTGACCATGCAAAATGTTTTATAAATAGTTCCATGTGTGCTGTTCTTCTGGAGTCTCACTAGAGACGAATAACGACCTTGTATTTCATTCTCATTTACTCTGAATTAGCCAAACCTTCTGGTTTTAATTACATACTTAATACACCTGGCATGGTCTAATCACAGAAAACAAAACATCATTTAAAGTAAGGGTGACCTTGAACTTAGTCTATCAAAATAATGGTTAACTAAGTTTTCAGTTTTTAACGAACTGCCAAGACATGCAATAGCAATTTTCCAAATGTGATCATATGCCTTTAGAGCAACAGACTTATTGCATTAGGAAACATCTGTACACACCCTTTATGGCTTTCCTCATTATTAATGCAAATCCCTCTTAGACTTCAATAGTGCTATAAACAGTTCTATAGGTAAACACCAAGTCCGCACTACTGATACGTTTAATGTGTTAGACTACACCAGATCTAGATTTGTCAAGCAGCAGCTTATTGAAGCTGAAGGAACTATTTTTAGCGATTTTGTATGAGTATTGTGACTAGGAACAAAGGGAACACAATGCTATAGCCATGACAACACACTGCAAGAGAGTTCTAATACCCGAACCTTAAATACATTGGGTATTCTACTGCTGCAATGTGGTTACTTACGTGCTTGAAACTGAATATTTGCTTAATTCCTTCTTCAGTTTTGTTGGAGTTTCAGTGACTGATTAGTTTTTAGAAGGAAGTCTCAATATAATAATGAATGGTCTTCACACATCTTACAGTGTTTTTTAATCCTACTTGTGATCAAATAATGCTAAGAAGCATATTTATTCGAGCATCTGGGATTCAAAGTCAACAGATTGTAATGCCTACACAAAATTCAGCAAGGCCTAAAATTCCTGTAATATAACCAGGTCATGTATCATATTGATTTTTGTTAGAGCACTAGAGCTTCCCACCTAAGCATGTCAGTGAAGTGCATCTGAGGTAAATTATGTGAAAAACAATATTAAGGAAGGACAGGAATTAGAATTTGAGCATGCTCAACAAAGGTCTCCCAAACTACTGGCTATTTCACAAAGAGCAGGCATTCAAAGATGTACTTACAGAATACTGATCTACGTTCCATATTGCTGACCACAGCATATTTCCAAAACAGAATACTCCATCACACAAGGGTGGAGAAGTTGGTTTTTAGAGATTCTGACCATGTTGCAGCATGGGAACAGATTACTGACACTGCTGACACTGCCAATGTTTTGAACACAGATGACAGGACAGTCAGTGCTTTGCGTGTATGCTAGGTCTGAATAGGTAGAATTTGCTGAAAACAATAATTCTTCACCAGTTAATAGTTTCAACAAATTCTTACAAAAATATCCTATATAGATAAGCGAATATATTCAGGGTTGCCATAAATGTTGACAAACATCCATCACTTAATTTACTTGGCTGGCAAACCAATAATAACGTTGATTGTCTAAAGGAGAAAAGCATCCTGAACTTTTCATACCTCACTGACAGAATAAATATATTAAGATAAATTAAAAAGTAAGAAAAGATTGTACAGCATAAACCATATATGTAATAGACTGTGATAAAATAGTTATATATATCACTAACTATTTAATTGAACTGCAATAGCATCCAAACCAAGAGTCCACTGCCTGACACAGACACATTCCAAACTGTCCAGGAGGGGATATGATTTAAATGAGATTTGTCACAAAGTAATACATCTTAGAAAATGAAGATGAAATATATGGGAGTGAGCAGAATTTACACTTCACATGAGACCTGATGGCAGGACTCCTCGTCAGGCTTGGACACCTTATTCCAGCTCTGCTATGAACTCACTGTGAAATCACTCACTTTCTGTTTCTGTGTCATCATTCTCCTGATAACAGAATTTGTTAATTTTTGTACACTACAAGACTATAATTAAAGAAGGCCTTGAATAAATACTCAGATCTGAATCCTTTTCATTGTGCTCTCTCAACCAAAGGTCTCTGTCAGTGCAATTCTGTTACTTTAGCTCTACCAGAAAATCCTGTTTTCACAACATAGGCTATATGCCAAACACACAATCATGGCACCCACTAACATACCACAAAAATAACGTGTCATAAGTTTAAACAGGATTTCATTCTCCTCAGATCTAGCATGGCTATGCTGCTTGGAAAGGAAAATAATCCTGTCCATCAAACAATGTTAGTGACATAAACAGCCTGGAGTAAATAGGCATGTTACATTAGCACAGAGGAATAAAATCAACACCAGCAGTTAAAAAGGTAATCTGGAAAAAAGCCTTGAGACTATGCAGGGCAAAATGCACTCTAGCCGAATTCTCACAAACTCTGAAATTAATGGGCACAAATAGTTAAAACACAGTTTAACTGCAAACTGAAAACCATGATAGTTTTTTGTGAAGATTATTTCACTAAATAGCAAAATAAAATAAAAATAAAATACCATTTCACAATACAAGCAACTTAAAATAAACTTTCTGTTCAATTAAATCTGATCCAAAAAACTTGACATTATTTAGTCTCTGAATTGTTCAAAGCACCTAGTTAACTATAGTATAGTTCAAATGACAGCACAATATAGTTGTCAAAAATTTTACAACAAAGGCAAGTCTATAGTGAAAATAAGAACACAATCCTAAAAATGAGTGCAAATTCATCCCTATTATCTTTTCTTCCTCTGTACTGGAACCAAGAGATGAACTTAAAAGTTTCAAACTCTGTTTCCTTAAACCAGCATTCATATTTATAGTAGTGAATTTCATTAACCTATCTCAAGGTATGTATAGTTCTGATACTCTCTTCTCTAAAGCCCTTAATACCATGAATAAGATCTCACAATATAGTCCAAAGCTAAAATCATCAACTATAAAAAAGCATTCCTACCAACCACTGAATTACATGAACGACACACTGAGACTGAAGATAATGGGTCTATCTCTGCTTTCTACAATACTTAAGTATTTTAATAATTCTGGCAGCATCCCTGAGGATAAATTCCTTGCTGTCTGCCAGTGGCTAGCCTCTTCCTTCTGTGAGACCAATAATTTATTTACACAGCATCTTAAAACAGCATACACATGAAACAACTGAGGGCTTTCGTTTGGTTTGTTTTTCATTTGACAGTATTTTGTCTTTGTGTCCAAAAATGAAAAAAAAAAGACTCAGCTCAAAAACCTGAGTCTGTCTAGAGTCTGTTGAACTAGGGAGAGAAAGTAGCTCCTTCAAGAAGATGACACACAGCCCAACTAATCTCCCCTGGCTGTTGTCAAGGCATTTATAAGGGTTTTTACAAGGTTTTACAAGGGTTTCCTGTGCTAGCGTTCCAGAGCCAGGGATGACTTTTCACTATTTAAAATTAGTGTTCTGATGACAGAGGTCCCGTTCCTAGAGAAGCAGCTATTCCCACCTGTGAACGCTCACGATGCAAGTGCAGAATCCGCACATGGGGGAACCAATCACATCCTTTACTGCTACTGACAACTTGGTCATGCTTCAGGGATCTTCAAAGTACATGAATGCCAAATCTTCATAATAATTCCTGAGGTGAGTATTTAAACACTCAGATATACATTGTTCTAGTTGTGCAATATTCTCCCTAAGGCAGAGATGTGAAGGAAGATTTAGTAACCTATATAACTTGAGTAAATTATTCCTCCTGGGAGAAGTAAGAATTGTTGAAGATTGTTCAAAGAGCCTTAACTACACATAAAATCATAAAATTCTAAACTGAAGATAAAAAAATATTGTTTAGTTGTCACATCTATAAAACTGTGAGACAGTCCCCCCAAGGAAAGTAATGGACGTATCTTCAATTCAGACATATTAAGCTAATCTGGAGAAGGTACTTAGTAGCACATCTACTTTAGAAGGGATACAGAAAAGATCTTTTATTCTCTAATTTTATTCTCTAATTTTTCAGATTAATAGTTTGGAGAAGAACTACCTTACTAAATAAAAGAGCAAAACATAAGAAAAGAAACTATTGGAATCAATATTTAGTTGTTAATTTACTTAAGGACAACCTCCCACAAGTATTCAAATTTGAATCACCACATGAACACATCCCAAGTACAAGAAGCTCAAAAACCACTGAAAGAATAAAGCATTTTTCTCATTTTGGATATTATTGGGTGTTACCAGTAGACTTGCGTGGTTTTGTGCTTAATGATTTCTTTATGTTATGCCGCATTTAAAACCTAAAGTGAAACTCAAGTTTATCTGAAAAAAAATTTTGTAAGGCCACAAAAATCATGATAGTCTGCACAGGCCACCTTTTATATCCTTTGCAAGAAAACCATCTACTTATGATATTTTTGGACCTTTGTGCTTTTAATTTGAAGGAGGAAAATAACTTACACAATTTTTCGCCAACAATTTAGAGTCAATTTTTCTAAATTGTTTTGGAAAACTCCAAAGAGATAAGGTCAGAAATCAATGATCCTCAAGCAGTAGTGAGGATCTTGATAGATCCTCAATCTTCTTGAGTAGCAGAACTTGCTCCTCATCAGGAGCAAGTTTTCCTCAAATGCAAGGTGTTTTCCAGGTAACTCTGTCTACTCACAACTTAGTGAAGTGCAAACTACTCTTGAGACTCGGCAGATTTTTCCACATAACTGAAAATAGACTCTTGACTAAAGAACTGTTATTAAGACATAACTTGTAGATTACAACATAAATAACATAAGCAAGCCAACTTAATGCTTTGCTGATTTAGAGGCAGAAACCTGGTACTTGCAAAGAAGAGGAATGAGAGAGTCAAGGAGTGTCATTATGTAATCTCAGAGAGGCAAAGCCAGAGATAAGCCTTACAGATACAACAAAACTCAAGTAGTTGATATGTACAAATTACTGGGTAGAAAATCTTCAGTGTCCACACTGAGAAACATGATAAATCACAGTTAACAGGGATTAGTTGCATACAAATTATTTGATCTAACCATTCATTCATTAACTGGTACCACACAGTGTTGTGCTTACTATTTCTAGTGAATGAAAAGGTGAAGAGACAAAGTGCATTTGTTTGTATACTAGCAAGAGGAAAGAAAAGGGAAGAAAAAGCATTTAAAACAAGGGTTGCAAATGCCCTCATCAGACTTACACAGGAAAGTGCAAAACAGGTTTTGACTCTGTATTTTACCTACAGAGTTATCAGGTGACTGGGATTTGATGCCAATTCCAACAGAAACAAAGCAGCCTCTCAAAAAAACCTCCAAACACCTTCTACTCAATTTCAAGAGCCACCTACTTCTTAGTCTCTCTTTTTTCATACTGTATGGCAATCAAAGAACTGTAGTTTTAACCAAAATACCAACAGCTGCTGAAATAAGAGAATGTGAAGGTCATCTACAATCATATTAACATGTAAATCTATAACTCAATATATTACACCAACTATTTACCTCCACAATTCTGCTTCTCTAATACGGTTACAATTAGATTGTATTGCCATGGAGAATAACTGCAGTGCAAGCTTTCCTCTTGTCCTAGGTTACAATGTAAAATATTCCAGAAGGTCTGTATTCTATCTCCATCTTCATGAACTGTTAAAATCAGGACTGGCAGTGTTTTCGTTGCCTCCTCCCCCGGACCATCTCCTGTTAATGGGCCATCAATGCCTTGCCCCATGAGTCATAGATAACTCCCTCTGGGAGCCATTTCCTGTTTAATGGGCCATTAAGGACCCACCCCATGACTCACAGAATGACATCAGCCCATTGTGAGATGCTCTGCCTAGGGGGAGGAGCCAAACATTCCCACCTGGATATAATCTGGGCATTTGGACAGAACAGGCATCTGCCTTCTACTGGATTCCCAGAGGAGCAGCCTTCTCTCCCACTGGATTCCCAGAGGAAGGACCAGACTCTTCAACATCACCACTGGACCACTGGAGGAAAACTCCGCCCTTCTACAGGATCTCTGCTTCAACAGAACCATCTGTCACTCCAGGACCACTACTGGAGCCACCATTCCAACTGGACTGCTACCAACACCCTGACTGGCAGGGTGTCAGGTTGTATTCTAACTGTCGGGTTTTGTTTTTTGTTTAATACTGCATCTTGTTCTAATTTTCCTATTAGGTTGTAGTTTGTTGGTATTTTGTTTTATTTTATTTATACATATTAAAGAACTGTTATTCTTATCCTCATATTTTTGCCTGAGAGCCCCTTTAAATAATTTGGAGGGAGGGGGTTTGCATTTTTCTGTTCCGGGAGGGGCTCCTGCCTTCCTTGGCAGGTACCTGTCTTTCAAAACCAAGACACCTCTAATTTTGATTGCTGCTGAAGTTTCTCCTTTCATCTTTGTCCCAGAATGCCCTACTACTGAACAGAAATCCTAGTTCTTCTAAATGCCCAAATTGAAAATCAAAACCATAAACCTGGCAGTAAGAGAACAAGCACTACAGTCTCCTATGTTACCAGAAGACTTGCAGCCTCATGGTGGTTTTATTATTTTCATTTTCTTGCAATAGTGTGTGAAATTAACAACCCTAAAACTTAACCGAGTGGTTGTTATGCAAAGAACCACATATTTAGATGTAGGATTCTGCAAACGGAAGTTTCTTCTGGATTTACATTGTCTTCTCTCTTAATTCCTCTTATTTCATTAAACTAGGGGATGAACACAGAAGTATCTTTCCTGAAATTCTCTGTTTAATTCCCAAAGGCCTTCTTTCCTTTTTATAAGTAATAATATACAGCACCACCTAAAACAAGGTGCTGAGCAGTAACCAGAATGTCCCTGAAATGTGACGCTCTATGCACAACCCTAGAAAGAGTTGGGTTTTTTGGTCTTTGAAATACTCCCAGGCATATGCATGCTACATCGTGCTGTGGAGGTGGCATATGTGAGGTACCAACTAGTAAGTGGACATCCTTGGCTCCTCACATCCAGGATCCCCAGTAACTTTTAATGGGACCTCACATGGAGTTGGGAATATGCACAAGAATGCAATTTCTTGAAGAAGTTCCATTACAAGCTGAACCCACTGGTTTTGACTGATGAGGATATGTAAAACCTTAAGGAAAGAAGTACTTAAGAACCAATAGAGCTGCATCATGCACGGAAGCCCCTAGTGATGGTACCATGCTTACAAAAAAGCACAAGCACATATGGCATTTATAGGGACAAATCTGCAAGTCTCAGAGACAGACACATTTTTCACATCTCAAAGCACACTTGTGCTCATGTGGACACACATGAATCATACTTCAGTAGATCATGACCCAGCATGCCACCACACTATCTGCTTGTGGGGAAATCACCACGCACACAGGCATTTTTGCCATCTCTTTGACAAGCTGAACAATCTTTATAAACCTTCTGGTCCACATTAAAAAAAAATAAATCTGACATCTCAGATGTGTGACTTTGATACGAACACAGGCAGGGTGATTTTCCTGGCTTGAGTCACACGTTGCAGGAATCACATAACATGCAAACTTATCAGTTTTTTCCACCATAAAGAAAGCAAATATGATTTAATATATATTTTCCTAACTATGTGGCAACCACTAGAAAATATTATTTGAACTCAAAGAATTAAAAAATTCTGAGCTTAGAGAGATGATCCATAAGGGGATGTAAAGGTAACAATAAAGTCTCAGTTAAAACACTGGTTCATTAGATTAGCCAGAAAACTCTTATTATAAATTTGCCTATTGGGAAATTTTGCTGAAGAATACAATGAACTCATTCCAGGAACAAGGTGTACTCCTCAAGAATGCCCAAAGAATAACCTCCTTTTCTGTTGTCAAAAAATTATTCTGACCAAGAGGAAGGAGACCTCCCCCTCAAAACATAGAGGATGAGTACAAAGCTGGCCACCACTCACAGAAACTGGTTCACTTGGCTGTGGGTGTACACAGACTGAACTTCTGAGCACTTTTTGATACAGCCATTCTCAGAGGAGCAGTGTAGGAGCAGGAGACTTTCCACAATCTGGAGTAACACTTAAGGCATCAGGCAATGAAAGTCCCATGAGAGTACGCCTGAAAACCTGAAATTTACTGTTATCATAGAGAAGAGATTGTAGAATAAAACCTGCCTTCATGAAGATAGGGATAACTTAGCGTTTTTGAATATTTTAACTTTCTAAGGATCACTAATAATCAACCCCAAAATTAGCTCAGCTGGTTAGAGCATGGTGCTAATAATGCCAAGGTTGAAAGTTTGATCCCCATATGGCCATCCACTTAAGAGTTGGACTTGATGATCTTTGTGGGTTCCTTCCAACTTGGAATATTTTGTAAATCTGTAAAGTTGCAAGAAAAAGATGAGTAAAATTATTGTGACTAGTGTATTAAAGAGGCATCCAAATAGGACCCTGTAAATAAACAAGAGCATGATAAAATATTTATTCACCTAAAAAAAATATTTCTTCTTCATTATCAGGAAAAAAATGGGTCCATTTAAGAATCTCAAGTCCCACAAAACTAACCTGAGTATCTTTCTGAAGCCTGTTTACTTAAAATTCTACAGTCCCCACTACCCAATATTATGAGGGTTGATCAATATGAGTCTTATACCAGATATATCAATTCTACCCTTTCTGCAGAGCATAATGATCTTATGCCTCCTTTTTTGTTCACAGAAATTATTGCCCTGGTATGTTCTTGGCATTCTTGAATAGAGAGGCTTAGACTCTTCCAAAAACTCAATGACCACACTGAGAACATGGTGAAATGGGCCAGGTGGGACCAATTGCTTCAACTACAACTGCCCTTTGGGTGTATGTGAACAAAGCACGTGCTGCCTCATGAACATCATCACCTCTAAGACTGAGACAATCACAAATGTACCTACTCACCAATCACTTAGCTGCTGCAAAATCCCAAGAAGGCTCCAAGCCAGCTCTGGCAATCACAGTTCTGAGGACAGCGAGTCAGGGAACAGCCAAAAAATGCATTCAGGTCACCCTGTAGCCTTGCACTGCAGACAAGGCCTTCTTCTGAGAAGTTCCAGAGAAAGCTGACAACTTTAACGAGTAGGAATTTGGAAGCAGTACTTCTGTACATGTGTCATAGGGCAATTTGAGGACAGTTCCAAAAAAAGAAATGAAAAAGCAGCTAGACTGATTCTCTGTATCTGGCATGTGTGAGCAGTTATGTAGAAACTCACTGAAGTGATCTTAACTGTAGGACAGATGGTATTTGTGCTTTAGATCACTGAGGGGGAACCAGACCTGGCACTCTTTCCAATAAAGTGAGCATCTGCAATGGCACTTCTTTAGTTACTGAGCTGTGACTGCATGACAGAAATGCTGTATCAGGAAAAGAGAGAGAAGAGCTAAAACAGATCATGAAAACTTATTCTTATGTCAGAGATGAAGATGAGCTTCCATCTACAGAAGATGGCTCTAATGAGTCATAGCAGGTGAAGTTTTGCTAACAGCCAAATGCCCACCCAGCTGCTCACTCCATCCCTTTCTTATCAAGATACGGGGGAGAAAAAAAGGATGAGAAAGCTCCTGTCCCAAGATAAAGACAGGGAGATTGCTTACCATTTACTATCACAGGCAAAACATACTTGACATGAGACAAATTTAATTTATTGCCAACATAAATAGATTTGTGTAGTGGAAACCAACCAACAACAACAGAAAATCACTGAAGCAACACCTGGTCTCTTACCCTTTCCAGGCTTGACTTCATTCCTTCATTACAGACTCTGCTATTCATAGCCACCAGTCCCCCAACAACACAGAGGGATGGAGGGTGAGCAGTTCTGGTCAGTCAATAACAGCTGCTTGTTACCACTCCTCATGGTTCTTACAGAATCACAGAATGATTTGTGCTAGAAGAGACCTTTAAATATCATAAGTACTACAACCTTCCTGCCAGAGGAAAAGGCATCTTCCACTAAATCAGGCTGCTCTAAGCCCCATCCAATATTTGAACACTTCCATGGATGGAGCATCCACAAGCTCTCTGTGCAATCTGTTCCAGCGTTTCTGCGATCTTATAAAAAAAATCTTTCCATTTGAAAATGCATTTGCAGCTCACTGAATCAGTTTCAAGTCATTTCACCTTGTCTTCCACTAGAGGCCCTGGTAAAAAGTCTCTCTCCATCTTTTTTTAGAACCCCAT
Source organism: Bombycilla garrulus (assembly GCA_013400315.1). Taxonomy (NCBI): domain Eukaryota; kingdom Metazoa; phylum Chordata; class Aves; order Passeriformes; family Bombycillidae; genus Bombycilla; species Bombycilla garrulus. Next base: position 420,668 of record VXBU01000699.1, on the reverse strand, counting down.
CATAGATTTTGAAAGGTCACAGTATGGCCTCCCCAGAGCTTTCTCTTCTCCAGACTGAACAACTCCAACTGTTTCAGCCTTTCCCTCCCTCTGATCATTTTTGCATCCATCCTCTGGACCCAGTTCAACAAATGCACATCTTTCTTGCACTGAAGATTCCAAGGCTGGATGCAGTACTTCAGGTGAGGACTCATGAGAGCTGAGTAGAGGGGAAGAAAAAAGCTTTTTTACACAGCTGCAAATGGCTCTCTGAGCTGCAAATGCATATTCATAGAATCATTCAATGGCTTGGGCTTGAAGGGACATTTAAAGACCACGCAGCCCAAGTCCCTTTTAAAAAGGCATTTTAAGGCTACTTCCACTTTCATGGAAGCAGAAGTAATTGATAAAAGATTTCTCACATGCTACCTTACCAGCCCCTATTCTCATCTCAGTATGCATTATAACACATCTACTGGGCAACTCCATCACATGTGCAGTGGTACACGAAGCCACGCTGGACTGACTCTCTGCCACAATAGCTGGTGGTCAAAGCCATTTGTGTCTTGTTCAGAGTAAAGCATCTGCTCATATTAATCCTACCTCATGACCAGCAGAAAGACTGAGGTGATCTTCCTTGTTTTGTTGTATTCTCTGTTCCCTCTATCCAGGCTCCCAACAGTCTATTCCTCCTTTTGACTTCCTCTCTCTGCTGGTCAGTACAGGTGATGATGGGTACCATGATCAGTAGTTAACAATTCAGGGCTTAGACCCAACGGATGCTGTGCAATGAAAGGCTTTTGTGTGTGCATGGAATAAGTGTTGCTTTTCTCCCTCCTCTTCCTTTTTAAATTGATATGAAATTACATTCTGTGATTCTACATATAAAATTGTGAAAGAATGTTAAGTCAAATACTTGAAAAACATTTGGGAAGAACATCTTACGATTCCTTAGGCAACTTTAATTTTGCCCTTTTTCCTAATTATAGCACTGTAACACATTCTTTCATTACGTGACTATGGGTTAAAACTCGTTAATAATGGGCCCATAAGGGGTCAAGTGATCATAAATGCATCACTCCTTAACTTCTGACCATTTGATTTCAGCATCTGAACACAGTTTTTTAACTCATTTTTGTATTTAATGAGATTAGTTGAGAACCCTTCACAAATACTACTTTTTCCCACACAACCAACAAACTAAGATTCACAGATAAACATTCTCCTTCAGACTTGGTCTTATAATCTGCTTGTTAGAGATTAAGGAAGACTTTCAATCCATGGCTCAACAAGAAAAAGTCCAAAATAATGCAAATCACTTTGGGGAATAAAAAAACCCCAGCAAGCTAGAGTATTCTATTGTGTCATAGAATATTCAGTGCCTTGCTCCCACTCAGTAAGGCAACAGCTCCAGAATTAGTCTTAACTAAGTTGCTTTACTGGGGTCCCAACTACTCCTGTGAATTTGTGCAGCAGTAAAAACAAGGTCTTCCTCTTGAAATTTGTGCTCAGCAAGATTACATTAAACCTTTACAAACCAAAGCTTTGTTATCATACTATACTTCTGTCCACCTTCTAAATGGCAGTTCTTACAAGAAGCACAGTACACTCCAGATGCCAGGTGAAGTTCACTGCACTAATTTTCAATTTAAAACTGTAAAATAGTGTAATGAATTGGCCATCTGCAAAATCCTCTTACCACCACATGTTATAACGGCAACAGCCAGCAGTAGAGGAATTTCAAACAGCAATTCAGTGATTAAAACTGTCAGGTAATTTTTCAACTAATATCTCAGTTCTGGAATTAATTTTTCCTTAACCTGTGGTCTAATAGCTTATGTTTGCTGACTTCCCTAACATGGGATATGGAACTGCAGAAGAAAATTACAATTGTATTTGGTGACAGACCACAGCGTACTATCATTCTTTGGAAGTGTTTTATATTAGGAAGCAGAAATGAGATGAGATGTACAAAGGAAGAAATTAATTGAAATCAAGATAAATTAATAAACTGCTCAGCAGGGTTTGGAAAATATGTTTTCAAACGAGTCTGTGCTAATTCTAGGGTAGCACAGGAATCTGTAAAAAAGGTGGGTGCAGGGAGCACACTGTGGTGCTGGAAGCAATCCAGCCACTCCAGGCACACATGACTGCCGAACCTCTGAAACTTCACAGCGCTCATCCTTGCTGAGCTGCTGTTGCCACAGCAACAGCTCTTTCAAACATGGAAAACAGGTCAGGTAGTTTCAAACTAACCACTGTTTCCAATGTCACTACTTTCCCCTGAAGTTTTGAACTAGCCCACCTCTGAGATAATCACTGGGCTGCTGCTACAGAGTCATCAGCCTGCAGAGAGAAGAAAACAAGGCTCTTGAGTTTCACAGGGATGCGTAAGTGACACGGAGTTTGGCTTCCCTCCACCTATTGCTCTTTCCCCTAAATTCTTTAGAAATCCCCTTCAAAGGTATCATCTCTTTCTCTCTGCAAATATTCTTTACTCTGGAAATTGTTCAGGACTTAAGATTTTTAGTTTTCTTGTTTAAATAAAAAGGCACTGCAAAATTTTAGATTTAACTCCTGTTACCTGCTGAGTGTAAGCAAAAGGTGCATTATTTGACCACAATATCATTCCTTCAAAAGGCCATAGCAGTAGCATTCAAAATTTTACGTAACCATAACAAACTAGGCAGTTAAACCCCATTACAAGGATGTTAATGAGGTCAAAAGGCAACAAATGAAACAGTTGAGCATGAACATATCAAGCTACACTACAACCAACACACTCCTGCCAATTCCTTCTCTGTTTCTCTAAAGTAGCACTGAAGGTGGACTGCACACAATCACTCGCATTTTGCCAAATTTTAAGCCACAGAAAAAATATAAAAGGACAAGTTTTAGTTTCCTTTTCTAATTTAAAGTCTTTGTTACTTGAATCTGCCTGAACATAGGCATACTTACACAGGTCTCTTCATCTTGCCTCACAGTTGGATTCTAATAGTTAAGAAAACTCTTTAGACAAAAACAGTGATGAAATTTACAACTTTGCAAAGGCAAAACAAAAAGCCCATTTCATCCTATACACACGTATCACAAGCACCATGGAAATACCATAATTCTATCTCTATGAACATTATCAGTACAATAGTTCTCATCTTCATTAGCCATCTCTGTAGAATACATGTTCTTTTTGTGTGTGGATGGCATTTAGAACATGTGACTATAATTAATGGCAATCTTAAAGTAACCGAAAAGTTTGCACTTTGGAAAGAAAGCCTCTTCTTCCACTCACACACTTCAAGTAATCCCCTATGCCAAAAATCACAAACTCCAAAGAGGACACAACAAAGTAAAAGAGGCACTCATTTCAGGACAGGTCATTTTAACTAACAGAACTTTTTGCATCTAGATAACTTTTTAGGGTAATGTAAAAGTTTGGTCTGTGTCTCTGAAGAACATTTTTGCCCCATTCTTACTTGAAGGAATAATATTCAAGTATAAAGAACAAATACATGTAATAGACTACTTTGACACCATGAGGGGAAAAAAATTTCAAACGTTTTTAGAAGGTTCCACCTAATTCATATCTACAAGCACTACAGCATGGTCATACAGCATCACGTGGTCAAGGCTGCACAGGTTGCAAAGTTCCTGCTTCTCAGCTGCAGACCTATCCCTGCCCATAACCCTAGTTTGCTGCAATGCAAAGTAAGTTAAATTTTTCTAAATGGTTTAAGGTAACTTGTTTTAGTTCTCACTACGGCACACTAAAAATCGTCCTGGAAATGAAGTCAGGGTTCTCAGCTGAGCATCATGCAGCTTCTTGAAATAGCTGTAACCATGCTACTGCACCTTTAGAGTTGTCCTGGAACATTTATGTCAACAAACTAGATTATCTGATTACTATTCTTATATCTGTACAACTCCCAATGTCAAGCAAATGTAAGTAATACTATGATCATTAAACAGATGCCAGAGAAGTGTTAATTCTTCAAGTGTTTCTTTCTTAGAAACAGGGCGAACTTGCCCTAAACTAAGGAATACCGAGAGCAACAGTCTAAGCTGTGAAATTTCTACCCCAAAATCTAAATGCAGTTTCCCACACACAAATGAAAGTAGCTTCTTTAACAGTCCGAGGAGTGAAATTTAACATTGACAACAGCAGGAGTTTTGCCACTGACTTTAGCAAGTATGAGATTACATCTTTACCTCAGCTTTGTATACTGGGCTTGCACAGCTTTGTTTTTAAATTTTTACTCCTATAAAATATAAAGTAGGCATTAAAACTTTTAAGTTAATTTTTTTTGCTTTGTTGGAGTTGTCATGTGTGTGTGTGTACCCTCCACATACCAGGAGATTTCACATAGGGTTTTTTTCACCTTTTAAGTACTGGTGCTGTCCATGAAGTACACGTCTGCCCAGGCACAAATGACAACATCAATGAATGAAAAAAAAAATAAAAATAGTTCAAGTCTCCAAACAGTTAGATCACAGATTTACACTGCAAACATCTCACCTTCTTCATCAAAAATAAAATGACTAGTTCATAGCAATGCTACAACTCCCAGTAAACTAAAGTAAATGTGGATTATAATGCATATTTAGTCACAGATCTAATGTAAAAGAATGACATTTGGGTAATTTTAACATATACTTTTCATATATTACTAAAATGCAAGTAAATGAGAATAAGTTATTCAGAAACTACAGAAATATAAATTTTGCTCTCAAGTTCCACAGGAGTTCCCTTTTATCTCTGAGTTATGCAATTATAAGAAAAGAAATAAAGTTTATATGTAAAACAAAGTATTTTGGACAATCCCTGGACTTGGTATATATGTATTAAATCAAATCTAATCAGATATCTGAAGATATTAATTCAAAATAACAAATAATCCCAAGTATTTGAGCTCACTGCTTCAAGTCAATGCCTTAGTGCAGAAGTGTCTTTCTTCAAGTTGTACAAGATATTTGCAAACTGAAACCACACAGATTTTTTTCCGTTCCTCATAAAGCTCAATAGTATTAAATGCCAGCCATTTGATTTCCAACATTTTGTTTATGAAATATTGTTAACATCTATGCTTAATATAGAGTCTACACATGGTACTTATTGGCTGCTGATCAAAACATGAGGCACAGAAATCCAATACAAGTGTTGTGATTATTCAGAGTCAGCCACTCAGCCACACAGTCACTAAGCTCATCCAATTTTTTTTTTCTGTTAAACTGCTAGAATCCTATCTGACAAGATCCCATTTGAGTCCAAAAACAAAGGGAGGGGGGCAAAAAACCCCTAAACTGATAAAAGCATCCCATTTTTTACCAAACCTCATGATGAGGAAATCCACCTTGAAATTAAGAAGCTATAAAAATTAACTTAAAACAATCTTCCAGTCACCCACTCTCCCAAGGCAGGTTTTATTTTTACTCCTTCTCATTAGCATTATTATCATAGCAAAGAGCAGAAGAGCAGATTTTGTTTCCCAGTGGTAAATTTGCATGATACTGACATAGAGATGATTTCAAAGAATTCTGCTGAAACTCTGATGCGGAACAAGCACTGAGGGTTGTGAGCATTCAGTGTGGAGATCAGACATCACACACAAAGGTGTGGTTCACTGTCTTGACACTAACAGTGGAAACTCCTTGGATTAAATATCCTCCCTGTTTGTTTGGGGTTTAATTGTAAGGGAAAACAGAATAGAGACCTGAATCTGAATTGGTTTGATGGACAAAAAAGGAACATTTAAAACTTGTCCAGCCACAATTGCTTTTCTACAAGTTTTTCAAAGCTCCTTTTCGACTATGCACATTACTGAGCTATTACACAATGATCCTAAAGAGGCATATTACTACAGACAACTGGTTACTAAGGTAACAAGATGTTACTTTAAACCAGCAGCACTGTCCCAGCTCATCAGCTTCACTCATGTCTTTCCTTTGTTCTTTTTAAACTATGCACAAATTACAGACTTGCTGCATAACCAAATATACAAACTAGAGCTATGCTTCAGTTTCTCAACTCATTTTCCTCAGTCAAGCTAGTAAGGTAAAAAAAAGGCATTAGGATTATGCAAGCATTTGAACTCCAGTATGAAGTAGTTTCATTCTTAACTCTATACTAAGAATTTGAAAGCTGGCTGAAAAGTAAGTTTTAAAATATTTTCTCACTATAAAGTATTTTATAATTAAAAACCACACTGCACATTGAAACTATTTGATGTGATAAAGTAAGGTGGCAGGGATCCTTTAAAGTTTTGGGAGGGAAAACTCGGTTAAGTCTTACTGACTGAATCTTGGCTGAAATTTTCCAGAGGCAGACTCATGTGTGGAAATAATAGTTGACTGCTAATTGCAAAAAAGATTAAGGTTACTGAAGCTCTAGCTCTTCCAAAACACTGATGCTCCCAATAAACAAATTAGATATGTCACTATTTTTGAGAGCTCAAGCTTGTAAAACCTAAGTGTTCTAAACATCTTTTATGATTACAAACATCAGGCATCAGCAGTAGCTTACAAAGCCATAGAAAACAAGGCCATCAAAAACATTTACAGGAGCAGGTCACCTATAACAATCCTGTGCTCCAAGTGAGATTAACTCCACCAAAACAGTTCCTGATGTGTTTATCTAACCAGGTCTTCAACATTTACAACAATAGCAACTTCTGCAATCGTCCGAGGCAATCTGCTGTTGTACGTAGTTATCCATTCTTCTTACTACCTATCTTCAAATAAACTGCAGCAATTCAAGCCTACCTCTTGCCTTGCCTGCAGAGTATATGTCAATAATAAATAAAAGCCTTTTGTTCTGTTTAACATGTAAGAATTCAAAAAGCTTTTTGTTCTAGAAGGGTTTCCTGTGCTCTTTTAAGACACAAAAATTTATACAATCTTTGTCAGACAGCACAACTCACTTTCCAAAGCTGCTGAAGTACAGCACTGGCACTTTGTTATGCTTGACTCAGTAGTCAGAGTAACAACCTTATAATAGTCCTACGATTTAAGATAAACAGAAAGTATTGATTCTGTTTACAGCCTAAAAAATTACTAGGGTTGATTTTCAATATTTACTTACATACTAATAGAAAAAGGAACAAATTCAAAGAGAAAGGATGTTGTATTCAAGATCAGTTGGAGAAACACTCTGCTCAGGTATTGTATTTCCCTCTCTCTGCACGAAAAATAATCCTCCTTTTGTGATTAGAATATACAAACAGAATTAAGTTAAATCAGTCAGTATTTGACTTACAGAGTTTTTTTTTTAAGAGTGTAATAAGTTTTTCTGTTATCTTTGCCTATAAAATCTCAGCAACCAATACTACACTTCTGGTTTACATGTCAGGCTGGCAAAAACTCCCCTCCTGTACAGCCGTGTGATATGCATAACAAACCACGATGTGCAAACCATCCACTCCTAATACAAATACTTCTCCCATTGACTTACCCCCACACTTACCTTTCATTTTTTTGCAAATAATCACCCAAGACACAAAAAGTTTCTCTAACAGCCACCTACTTTAAAAGGTACAGAAAATCTCCACTGCTGAGGTTCACACTGTCCTCACAAAATGACCTAGATAAAGCATGTCATTTTCATTAAATTCATTTTACAGTCTCTCCCATTTTAGCCATGCCTGAACTGAACAGAACAAAATTCTGTGTGGAAACTATCAGGACCAATAATACCTTTATTTCATACGTGTATGGCCCACACAAATGCAGAAACCTAAGTTTCATATTTGCTTAGTTAAGAAAACATTCTTCCTGTCAGCATCTGGAAATGCTTCATGATATTCAGCAACTAATTAAAAACAAAACAAAATGAATCTATATTAATACTTTATTTAAATTTTTCAAATCTTTGAAGAGAATCAGAAATGACTGAAAATAGATGAAATATGTTAATTCACATTAATTAGTAAGAGAACTGTTTCAAACAAACTCATTCACTGCTCAAATAAAGCCAGCATAAACCCAGCCAAGATTTTGGACAAAGACGTATTTCCAATGATGTTATCTCAGCTTAGCTTTATTAGTGAAGTTTTAATTTAATTCTAGATGGTCTCCAGTCATTTTATGCTATTTAATTTTTTACAGAATCAATTGCTACATCCTACATTTTAAAATGTTAACCGAAGTCTCATACGTGGAGTGCTATTATTCCAAAATAATTATATTCTAATGTATTTGTTCCTTTTGAAACTCAGGGAAATATTCTGCCTACAGTAACAGATGGCTTTTTAATTTTTTGTTGCTTATTCCAGAATCTTTAAGTCATCCAAAATGCATCTACTTAAACATGATACTGCAGTTATTATGCAAAGCATGATCTACATGTTCACTGTTTAATATTTAGCAATCTGGATACCATTCTTGTTTGGAAATAATTCTACTAGAGACAGAAATCATTACCCTAGCATTGCTATAATAAACAGATTTGCCTTTTTACATTTTATAGTCTCATAACAAAAGGTAAATGACTCATTTAAAAATGAAATAACATATTTCATTAGTGCAAATGAAGTTTAGCAGCTCATTCTGACTAATATTAATTCAGAGGTTATCATCAATTAGGTTCATGTAAATCCTTTTTTAATATCATGTCCCACTCTAACATACATTACTAAGGGGCAGAAGGATTTACAGGGCAATTTTATATCTTAGTGAGATCTAAAATGTCATGATACAGTAAAATGTAAGCAGCAGGTTATTTCACATGTATGCATTGCACGTCAATCTAGCAAGCTAAGATTTATCTGGGTACCCCATGTAACAAAAATGTTGAATGCTTCTTGCTCAGAATTAAAAGTCCACCTTTTCTTGGTGAAAACTAATTTCTATTATAAATGTTATACAACATAAGATCTTCAGCTGTGAAAGACAGTAAAAAATTTAAGCAAGCTGTTTAACAACACCCCGCAGTTACTACTCATTTAACACCCAGCTCTCTCCAGCATGCACCTATTCCACGGGAAACATTGCCCATGGAAAGAACAAAGCTATCATAACAGCAGCATGGTTATAGGAATACATAATAGCTACAAAATACAACTGCTCTTAAAAGGACCGGCCAGTCAGATGGGTGAAACAAACACATCATTTGCTCTCATCTGATCCAAACTGCTGACTTGTGAGCTAGAACTAAAAGTCAGCCCATTAAACAGTTAATCCTCCTTATGAAAAGCTGCTTATACCGTGCATCACTAATACTCCTAGGAATCTCATACTCATACATTACAGAGCTCTGCTGCATTTTTACTTATTCAATAACATTATGCCACTATTCCTCACAAGGAGCAGTATCTTGTTGATTACACTTACTGGCATCAAGATTTGCGGTGCAAAAAGCATCACTTAACCCCAAGTAAAACGAACAGAATTAAGATTGAAAATACTGCTTTAATTTTGCCATCTGCCACATGCCTCTTAAAGAGAATTAAAATGAGAATAGCCCATAGACTAGCAGAATTTATAGAAAGCAAAATTCCACAATGATCCTTGAGTGTGAAATACACATTAACAATTTAATATAAAAGCTGAAGTTTGAATAAACTTTAGTTTGGGTTTTTTGAAAGAGCTATGTATCAAATCAGTTTCAACAGCTGCACTTCAAAAGCTGAAGTAGGAAAAGCAAAACAAAACATTACAAGTACTTCCCCAGAAATACATTTCCCTAAGATTCACTGATATCAAAGACCCATACTTTGAGGTTTGAGAATTTACCATGAGACATCAAAAACAGACACTACAATAACGGAAAACAAAGATTAAAACCAACACTTCTATAGGAATTCCTACTCACAGAAAACATTCAAAAGTGTTTGAGGTTGAATGTTTTTGTTTGGTCATTGTTTCATTTTTAAAAAGCAAGAAGAAATCCAGTATAAAAATTCCAAACACCCTTTTTGCATGAAAAACAGCCCTATAAGTCCAGAAGCAAATATAACAGGGTAAATTTGGAATAATTCAAGGTGAGCATACAAGAACAGAATTCAGTCTAGTTACAGTTATTTGCAATATACCTGATTCAATGCAATGTAAAACTTGAAGGTCTGTGGTGAAAATTTTTTCTGATCAATTCCTGGAACATGACATCAATAACCAGCACAGACTCATCACAGAAATGAAGGCCCGCAGGAGCAAAAGTCAGAGATAGACCTTAAATTCCCATATGGCATCAATGAAAAAGAATCAGCTTTTGAATTTCAAAACCAACGTACTTCAACAAAAAAAAAAAAAAAGAACTGTAAATATGTACTTGCAGAACAAATAATGCTGCTAAAACTACTTTTTTTTAAAGCTCGATTGATGACCAAAACATGTTATTTTCTTGGCAAAGTCTTCTAGTTCTATTTGTGCTGGGAAGTAGTTTTTAAAACATTTACATCAGGGCAGAAAACTATGCTCACACCAAACTTTCAAACCAGCCCCAGCACTAAGTTCATTTGCCTTATTTTATATATTTGTTTATCCACATTATGAGAACAGTTTCCTATATCATTTATTCACATTATCTAACAACATCAGCAAGTATGTAAGACTAACTGCTCTATGCACATTACATGTATTTGTACATTTCAACAAATAAAATAACTGTGCTTTAATCAGACAGTACAATAGACTAAGAACAGGATAAAATATCACTGTGACCTAAAGCAAATATATGATTTGGCCACAAGAATGAGCTCCCAGTTCTGCATGTTTCACCTTATAATACACAGAAATAAGCAAACTAATTAGTTGCAGGGATTTATAAGGTTTGTTCTCACTTTCTTTTCCCTTCTCTTTTCCACCTCAGTGGCATTTCTCCTCCCTAGTTCATGCTTTACCAGACATATACACTAATAAATTTGTAAGGCTTTCCATCCCAAAACACTTAAGTATTTCTTCTTAGCATGACCCTGTCATTTGTCCTGGCTCACAAGTGATGTGTTCACTGGCTGCCAGAGCTGCCATGGTGTGTTTGGCTTGCAAGGGGGTAAGAAATAATGGTATCATTCAACAAACGAGTTTGCTGACTTCTGGCTTAAAGAGCATCCTTCCTCTTCTACACAGAAAGCTGGAGTACTATTAGAATATCCTAGTATTAAGTTGAATTTTGATAATTTATATTTTAGTTCTAGTGTATCAATCCCTTCTTTAAATAAAATTATGAGTGTCATAATTTACGGTCTGGATACCTTTGCAGATCCCACTAAGGGATCTAATTTCAAACAAAACAGCATGGAATTATTTAGTTTAAAAAGTTTCCATCATTTATCCCTTTCATGAATCATTTAAAGACTTCATGTCAGCAACTGAAAATATTCGTGTTGATCTCACAAAGAACAGACAATATATTATGCATGCTGCCCACTGATTTGTCCTTTGAGAAAGTCTCTTGCAGGCCACTTGCCAACAATGCCACTCACTGTCTAAAATATAAATAGAAGTGCTTCTAGAATATGTAAGTTAATAATACTTGCCAGTGGTTCAAACCAGCAGGCAGTTAAAACCCATATCCTGTGCAACGTCAGCTGGTACCAGATGCTTTAGAGAAATGTATTTTTGAGTGGACTACTCCAAAGCAGTACATCCACTACTGAAGCATCTTCCTAAACTCTTTCTTAAGATGGCTTATCTCCTTTTCATGTTTAAAACAAAATACCATCACTCACACAGAGTCCATACAAATAGTTACTCACTTTTGAAAAAATCCTATTTGGTTTTCAATCAGAGTAATTTTGTAGTAACAAGCCTCACAACACTTTCAGGAGCAAGGACAAACTGCACATCACAAATTCTATGAGACTCAGGAATGAATTGCCCAGACAAGTTGTGGATGCCACATTACTGGAAGTTTGCAAGGTTACAGCTTTAAACAGCTAGTGAAAGATGACCCTGTCCACAGCTGGAAAGCTGGACTAGATAACCTCTAAAGGTCCTTCCTTTAGAGGGAACCACTCTAGGGTTCTGAAGTCTGTGCTTGCCAGTCTTATCACCAGGAAGGTCTGCCTACAAAACCGAGCAGTTCGGTCTCTGAAGATCAGAACTCAAGTTTTTGTTCTAGGACAAATTCCTATTGCAAGAAGGTAACTTCATTGTACAAGCAATGTCAACAAATTCTACAGTTATCCATGTATGAATTATTAATAAGTAAGTATTTACAGAATTAGCATCATAGCATTTACAAAAAGAATAATTTTTGCCTGGATTTCTTCACAAGTAATGGAAAAGATAGAATGAATTTGAAATTGTTCTAAAGGCAGTTCTATTGACACTATAATAACCCCACTGAAACACTGGCCAATTATTTTCCAATGAATAGTGCAATAACTATTTTGTTATTCAATCATCAGGACAATGATTACTGCATTACTACCAAAAACAAAACTAAAAAAGCTCTACCAAACCAAAATCCAACTAAATCAAAATTCTCCAGCAGCAACAGCTTGTACTATGCTATTTAACTGGCTTTACCTCAGTAGTTTAAATTTAAGAGTCAGTTTTAAGTAGAAATGCAGTAAGTGAAAACTGGAAAGAAAATTCCCCGCCTACAGCTGTTACCTAAAATTAAACACAACATTTCTCTTGAAATCTCAAGTGTGCTTCAAAAAGGAACCATGTGATCATATTTAGCTACTGCACTGTAGTTAAGAACATTTCATCCACAACAGATAAACAAAGATTTCACTAAAACATGTTAAAATATTAACTAAGGTGAAAACCAGGTATAATTACTCAGAAGTTTCTAACCAGTAATTATGTATTGCATTTTAAGCGCAACCTATAACTTAGGAACATTTTCTTTTTGACATGGTTGTAATTTGCAACATAGGCAAAATGAAATAAACTCCACCCTAAAACAGATGAACTTGGGATAGGTAGAATCTATGTAAAGAGATGTGTGCTATTGGAATAGTACCAAGAAGATGACTTGTGCAAAACAGTAGGTAGTCTTAAACATCTCCAAGGAGATTGATTAAATGGTTCCAATCCAGTTTAAAATGCTTATAATTTTACCGAGATAGCCTGCAAACATGACAACAATATTCCATATCTGTAGCAATTTTTTTTTTTTAACAGAATAGGGTCAATTTTTCAAGTTATTATAGCACATCAATTTTAAGGAACTAAAGACATTTAAAAAGAAGTAATTACAAGGTAGTATAATGTTACACAACACTCCTCATTAAAAAGGTACTGTGTTAATTAGGTGTACTTACTTCAGCAACCAGGATGAGGCACAAAGATTAGATATTCGGATAGTTTTCTTGAAAGCTTACTTATTTTATTTGTATTAATATAGTTATAGAGAGGGATTATTTACTTTTGGTATATATAAAATAAACTGTATGCAAGAGATTAAATAATAAAAAAGTACTCACAAAATCGAAGTCTCCATCTTGAGGGACTTTCCAGTTATCAGGGAAAACATTTTTGGATATGTGGTAAGGTTCATGCATGTTCTGATTACAGTTTTCAGGGCTTTTATTCTTGGAATCTTGTTTATCAAAGTAGTCCATGAAAGAAGGTCTTTGAACTTGCGGTGAAGTAGCATTTCCTTTGTTGAAAGAAAACAGGAAAAAAAAAGGTAAAAAACTATTCAAAGATTAAAGAATAATGAACTATAAACTAAACTTGACTAATTAATTTTCCTGAGGTTTGAAGAAACTAATACAGTCATCTGTATGTGATGCAAGCCTCTGTTTGTCCCTCGAGGATCTTTGGCATAAAAGCTCATAGTCAAAGTAAGATATTTTTGTAGCAAGATAAAATGTGGAGAAATGTTCAAGACATTTCAGAATTGCACACACAAATAATAATAGAAGTTACTTCATCTAATATCAACTTGTTGTTATAGAGACTAAATAAATGAGGTGCTAAGCATCCCTTTGGGTGCTGAATGCCCTTAACTTCAAGGCCTGGTCCACAAGCACTTTGTAGGAAAGGAACAGAGTTTCACTAAATATGGGATTTAATAATTATTTAGAAAAAGTACTGGCAAAATACAGCTACACAAATTGTGTCTAGATGCTGCTTAATTTAGTTCATTACCATTGAAGATTCCCAGAAAATTACAGGATCACCCTCTACAGTTGGTTGCAAAGCACCCTGTCTCCACATCCTGGGGGATTTTTGTCATCATCAAACAGCTGCAAAAGCTTTATGAAGCAGATCGAGATCAGCATGAACTCCTGCTCTTTTATCCTTTTCACAAAACTAAAATCTTCAGTCCTGAATGATTAAAATTTGTTTTCATTTGTGGGATTTCAAATCAAATTCATTACTGAATAGCACGATAAATAAGCATGTCACCTCAGATACCATATTCTACAGGGCATTGACACATGAAATGTACTCGCTGGAAGTGTAACACATTTGACAGGAAGATATACGAAATGTATTTCCACAAATAAAATATGAAACAGGATGAGAGATAAATAACTAAGATGGGGGAAAAAACCTAACACCAAAAATCAGACAAAACTATACATTTAAATTACAAGCATAACAAAGTAATAGTATTATTAATAATAATTTTTATTTTATATACCCGTGAAAAGGAAAACCGAAAACACATTTTGAGCTTGTGTTTAACATGATTACTAGGACTTACTAATCTCCTTATCTGGCTTTACACTTGTTTTTATTCATTCACTAAGTGGTTTTTTTTTCCCACCTCTTTCACTTCTTATTTCATCATCTCTTCCCATCTTCTTTGTCTAAAGATTTTCTAATTCATTCTAACTTTGCTGCATGACTAACAGCAGCCTGTTTTTTCATTAATGTTTATTTTTTTGTACTTCCATCTTTCCACAGAATCATCAAGGCCAGAAGAGACATTCAAGATCATGTAGTCCAACCACTGATCTAGAAACACCATAATCACCACTACCATACCCCAAGTGCCACATCCAGACACTTCTCAACACTTCCAGACATTCCAGAGATGTTGCCCCCACCACTTCCCCGGGCAGCCCATTCCAATGCTTAGTCACTTTTCCATGAAAAAAAAAAATTAAAAAAAAAAAAAAATCAGATATCCAATCTGAACCTCCTCTGTCAAAACCCAAGGCCATTTTCTCTCATCCTTTCACTTGAGACATGGCAGAAGAGACCAACCCCCACCTGGCTGCAACCTCCTTTCAGGTCATTGAGAAGAGCAGTATGGTCACCCCTGACCCCATCTTCTCCAGGCACAACAGCCCCAGCTCCTCACAGGACTTGTGCTCCAGACCCTCCACACTCCACTGCCCTTCTCTGGACACACTGCAGCACCTCAATGTCTTTCTTGAAATGAGGGGCACAAAACTGACCACAGGATTCAAGGTGTGGCCTCCCCAGGGCTCAGTTGAGGAGGACAATCACTGCCCTGGACCTGCTGGCCACATTATTCTTGATAGAAGCAAAGACTGCACGTTGATTTATTGCTTCTTTTCTTTCTGCTGTTTTTAAAATTTCTGTTCTAATAAGACTTCTTCTGGCATTTTTTAAAACGTGTTTCTATTGTCATGCTTTAAGCTTTAGTGAATTTGACTTCATCTGCTTTCCTTCAACTCCACAATGATTCCTTCAATCAATCTGCTATTTCCACGCACACCTTTCTTTCCTCACATTTTTTAGCTGATTTTCCTCCCAGTTTTTGCCATGTTTTTTGGCATATTTTTTTCTAATCCCAGATCTCTCCTCATCATATTTTAATTAATAACAACCATGACCTGAATTGTTATTCAGTGAACTAAACTCCAGGTTCAATGTAACTGGCCAGACAGCAGGCACCTCTTCTCCAGAATCTCCCAAGTCTCACCCCACTAAACTCAAGATCACCTGAAGGATGTTTCTTGATCTCTTGAAACTGGGACTGAAGAAGGGATGAGAAGTAAACAGCAGGGATGCCAAATAACTACAAAAGGGAGCACTAAAGAGCAAGAACCGTAGTCAAATAAGGGGTTGAGTTGGAAAGCACCTTCAAAAACCATCTAATTCCAACTCCCTTTCCAGGGGCAGGGATGCCTTCCACTAGACCAAGGTTCTCAAAGTCCCATCCAAAATGACCTTGAACCCTTTCAGGGATGGGGCATCCACAGCTTCTCTGGGCAACCTGTTTCAATATTTTAACACCCTCAGCATAGATAAATTTCTTCCCAACATCTACTCTACACCTGCCCTCTTTCAGTTTAAAGCCATTACACCTTGTCCTATCACTACAGGCCACTGTCACAAGTCCCTCTCCAGCTCTCCTGTAGGCTCCCCATTAGGTACTGCAGGGTCCTACAAAGTCTCCCCAGAATATTCTCTTCTCCAAGCTGAACAACCCCCAGCTGCCAGTTTTCACATCAGAGGTGCTCCACCCCTCTGATCATTTTCATGGTCCTCCCCTGGATCTGCTCCAACAGTTCCACATCCTTCTTGTTTTGGGAGTCCTAGGGCTGAACACAGTATTACAGGTTGGGGTCTCATCAGAGCCGAGTAGAGCACAGGAAAAATGGAAGAATCTAAATTTTAGAAAAACACACATTTAGAAAAAAGGTCCAAGAGAAGATAGTAGTATGAAGGAGGTAGAATTAAAAACAGAAATACAATGCACTTTCTGGGTACAAACTGTTCATTACTTGGCGATTGCTGCCCAAAACCCCTGAAACTGTTTGTACCAAAAAGATACAACACCACACTGCTGGGATGGCTGTACTTAAGTTTCATCCCTGAGACACAGTATAAACAAAAAGATCACCAGTGTCTCTGTTCTAAACTCTAAGTACCAAAATGCTGGCCCATTAGAGGTAAGGCAGTCTCCGACCTCCCAAACATAAGGCAATACTAAAGATTTCCCAAGCACTGCTCCTAAGTTTTAAAACTATTTATAAATGTCTTCCTTATACATGTAATAGAAGACTACTTTCATACATAAACCAACCCCTCTGAATTCCTTGCTACCAAATGCATATTATGGAAATTGGGTCAACAGGACTGAAATTACTCCAAGGTAAGCAAAGAACATTTATTTTTTACTTTGAGAATATCTTTTGTTTTGCTAAATAAGAATTTAGAACTCACTTCTGATTTCAATTGAGCATAGAGTCAGTTAACCCAATTAAAAGAGCAAGAGCTGCTTACCTCTACTGCAAATATAAAAACTCACCCAGAAAACCAGAAATATGACTGCAAAATGATGGGACCACAGGTATTTAAACTCTTTTTGTCTGCTTGTTTCTTCCTCCACCATAAAGAATCCCAAAGAATTTATTTAGAAATTAATTTTTAAGGTTTTGGTTTATTTTTACAAGTAAATAAATGAAAGAAGAGACACTGTTTTGATCTCTAGCTCAACTAGCAGATTCAGTTAGTGTTCCAGAGGAATGGGTTGACATCTACCAGTTTAAAGGCCATGTGTAAGTTCCTATCTCTTTTGCATTTACTTTATAAAAAACTCAGGATCATTATGCCAGAGCAAACTGATATAGTTTTTTGGCTTTTTTTTTTTTCCAAAATAAGATTATTTTGGTCTGAAAGCACTTTTTTCAACTTTCATGAACAACAGAATAATGTTATCTTCTCAACCATCTTTAAAGAACCAAGAAAATTAGTAATATAATACATAAAGAGTCCCTTAAAGACAATTAATTCACTCATCTATTCAGCGAGTTACATTTGCCACACAAAATCTACAGTCACAGTATCACTCCACACTCAAAAACCTATTGTGCAATAGCCTGTTCCATTCTAGAACATTCTATTCTTCTATTTGCTTTTCAATAAGCAATGATCATGGTCAAAAATGTTTTCCACAGTTTCAATATTTCAGAATATTGTCTCCTATCATCCCTACAGCTTGCCTACTGCAAAGACAGCTCGGGGAAAAAGGCCATAATGAAACAACAGTCAGACATTACTGGCAAGCCATAAAACACAGAGAGCACCACTGATGCTGAAAACACATTCTACCTCAGCAATACCCCTGACAGGAACATGGCCAAGAGGGATATCCCCCAGTGGTTATGAAAGCAAGTTTCTTCCAAAAAGTATGCTGAATAAAATGAATGAGGCAATGACATAACACCAACTCTATGAGACCGTTTCAAAAACACATCACAAATAAACTGAATAATTCTCAACACACATTTCAAAATAACGAGGAATGCACACTCGATTCTAATGCATGTTTTGGTAAAATTTGACTGATGTCATCTACAAATATAGAAAAATTATTTTGCAGCAAAGTATTTCCAACAGAACAGTATTATATTAGTATCAAATTGATTTTAAACCAGTTTAAAATTTCTGCTGTTATTTAACAAGTAAGGTCAGCAGACAAGGGTGACCATCTCCTATAGAAGGGAGACACTACAATTTCCTGGGAGGGCACGGGTGCTGGTATTTTGTTTGCTTGGCAGTTTGGAGTGGAGGTTTACAATGTCCTGTGGAAAGTCTGTAAGTTTTTCTCTCACTCTGTGACTACCAGGACACTGGATCTCTTCTGCAGCTGCACATCAACAGAGGAAAGCTTTCTTCCTTTTGCCAAAAGCCACGAGCCTCCACAGCCTGCCACATTCTGTGGATCTCCATCTACCAAGCAACCGAGGAACATTTTCAGCTGCTTGGTGAAGTTAGGGATCTGGCTCTCCTGTCTGAAGTGCTGCTGTGGACATCCTGTCAGTATCTTTTATTCCCTCAAATACACTGCTTTGTCACTATTGAGAGTCAGAAGCTGTAAAGCAATCAGCTTTCACTCCTCTTTAGACCTGCACCTACCTATGACTTCTCACCCCTACTGCAAAGGCTACCAGAGCTTATACAATATCAGACACTACTTAGGTAATCCATACATTCCTACCACCACGCTCTCCCCTCACAAGGTGCCCCACCACACAGTGGCAGCAATTCTGGGAAATGGGAGGCAGAAGCCCAGAATTTTGACCTCAGTCTCCAGGCAAATGCATCTAACAATGGACTACCACATAAAAAGCTGCCACAGCCATCTCCTTCAGCCATATTTAAGTAGGAATTGTGACTGTATTTTATGAGTGGGAAAGTTCTGCTGCTAACACACTCCTATTAAGCAACCACCTCAGAGAATTAGAGGTCAGGCTACTGGGAACCACAAGGAAGTAGCAGCAGAAACTGTATCAGTTACTTAGGCCACAGCAGCTGTAAGTCTACCACAGGACAGATCTAAGAAATGTTCAGCTACTGAAAGCTGTGTAACAAAGTGGTTACTGAATTTACAGTTTCTGTATCACAGCGATTTTTACACCCAAGCCTTCATTAGGCTTCAGGCCCCATTCGGTCTTTTGTCTGTTGTATGACACACCTATTTACCAGAAATAATTGCAACTGGCACTCAAATGGAAAATATACATCATTTTCAACTACTTGAAGCTTTCAGAGACTTTCTGAAGGACTATGAACCCAAGTCACAATTTTTAATGGGGAAAAGTTTCTAGGACAAATCATTCCTTTGCTTCTTGAGAACAACACTCATAGAACTGGTTTCATAATTTTTGGGGTCTTTTTCCCCACTCCCTGAAAAAAAGAAAAACATATTCAATGACACTACTATTATAATCATGGAATCTCATCAGGATCATCAAGTCCAACTCCTGGCCCTGACAAGAATCACACCATGTGCCTGAGAGCATTGTTCAAACACTTCCTATTAGTCCATTCCAGCTGAATTACACTTTATTTCTGTTCTTAGCAAAATAAAGAAAATCCACATTAAACTAGCATTCTTCAACAGCTCTCAAGAGCAGAACTGCCAACAACATTATTTAAGAAAATCCCCATTTTTAAAATATACTACTACTAGTGACATAAATGAACAACTTTACTACCTATCACAGAAAATGGTTTGAGAGCCAGCACAGACCTGTAAACATCTATCACCTCTTTATCTATGCATATACAGGAGTAAAGCACTAGTACACCTATATACAGCACCAAACAAGCCATCTTACTGGGGGCACAGGAACATGCTTGACTGAAACCACATCTGTGAAGCATCAATACCCAGCCTAGAGCACCATTGAAACCAGCCCATAATTAAGTTTCCTTACGAAATTCCTACCAGAATTAGGACATAAGTCGTTATAAAACACGTGTCACCATCTTTTATTTTTCAGCTGAAACATCAGCTGTAGAATTTAGGCCTTTCTAAGAGTTTTGAAGCACCACTCCAGAGCTATCCAAGCACACACCTTGTATCACAGTGGAGATTGACTTAGAGTACCAAACAATCCCTTATCCTGGATGTCGAAATCACAGGGGGGGAAAAAAAAAAAAAAAAAAAACAAACCCTCAGGAACTCTTCTCTCAACATGTAGGTTCTACAGCATGGTGCATGTCGCACTGTAATCAAAAATACCATCATGTATAATAAGACAAGAAAACTGAGCAAGTAAGTGCTGGAACCAAACCTGTTGCCTGACAGCTGAATGATTAAACCATCACTCGCCTCAGGCTACCTCCAGTTTGCCAAATTTGCTGGAGTTATGCTGCTCAAAACCGTCAGCTGGGGTGGGGAGAACCGGGAAGGAAATCTCCTGCTGTCCCAAAGATTATATTCTTATATTTTTTTAGAAGGAAGAATGTGTTTAAGAATTATACTGACTAAACCCAAACTTTCATGTCTTATAGGGCAAGAAGGAATAAAACAAAACCTGATCACTTTTCTACATTCTAGCTGTCAAATGCTGCCTCGAGAGTTCTCTTCTTTTAATACATTCATTACCAACCACAAACTATCTAGAAGCTTCACCAAAGACTGAAACAACAGTTAGAAAATCAGAATAAACCCAAACTGCACTAAGAGACAACTTCTTTTCCAGCCCAAAGCAGATGGCAAATATGAATTTAACAGGGCAAAAAAGAGAAGCAGAGGGAATGTTACTGAAAAGAAGAAAATAGAACAACCACAAGTACTCTTGGTGCACCAGAAAGCCCTAACACTAAGCCTTGCTGAAAAACCACAAGGGGAATGTGAGGAAGCTGGTCTGAACACTAGTCTCTCCGCTGACATATGAAAAGGCTTCTACACAAAAATAAGTAAAACCCAGGCAACAGAACAAAAGAAGTAATATTTCCATTATTGTCACTCTTTCCTCTACTCCATATTAAACCTCCTAAAGTTCCTCCCAACTCTCCCATGTTCTTCATTTTCTTTCCTCCTTCCAGGTACATTCCACAGAGTCTCTGTTCAGAGCATGCACATGCATACCAAGCAAGACAGGATAAAAGTTGTTTATTACTAGACTGTATAATGTATGTTGGGGCAGCAGGACAAGCCTCTTTTTGTTCCAAATCCCAATTTTTTCTGGGCACAACTCCCTATTTGTGAAAAAATATGGTTTTAGTTATTTTCTGTCATGGCTCCCAGAGGCCTCTACGCATGGGTACTTATAAATAAAAACATATTATTGTTTCTTATTTTGTCCTTGAGCAGGGAAACAAAAGGCAGAAGGAAACAAAACATGAAACTAAACACAACAGCAATTAAATAAGAAGCTTGTCATAAATATTTTGTGTCTCTAGGAAGGAAATGAAATCTCTCTTCCCTAGTTTACAAAGTTTATTTCTCCAAGTTTCTTGCTTGTAATGTTCTATTATTCAGCAGTATCAAAGAGCACTTTTAAGATACTCATTCTGATTTATTATTATCAAATCACACCAACATCCAGAAAGTTCCTATAAAGGTACATTGTAAAAAACAACCAATCTCCAAAATCCCATGTCTCTGTCAAGTCCAAAGAAGTGCAAAATCTGTGGCTGACTTTTGGAGACAGCAAGGATTTTTATGTCCCTTCCTGGTGACATTTATTTAGAAAACTTACTATTGCTCCTATTTCAGCCAGTAGCACAACACAGAGGACCAGCTACAGTGGACATGATTTATATTTATTTTTAGCTGAAAGATGCAGAGGTTCCGTTCTTGAATTATTTCTAGTTTTTAATGTAGAAAACGCAAATAAAGGGTGCCTAACGCAAAATACAAGAAATTTTAGCAACTAAGTGCTGAAACCAAACCTGCGTGGCCTGACAGCTGAATGATTAAACCATCACTTGTCATGAGGCAAACTACCTGCAGTTTGCTGGCTTTGCTTTGCTGTAGTTACAGGGCTCAAGACAGTCTACGGGAGAGGAGAGGGGCAGGAAACCTGTCACCTTTCCCAGGATTATTCTTGGTTGAGAAGAAAGAAGAATGGGATTAAGACATATATTGACCAATTGTCAAGGTGTAGAAAGGCAACTCCCTAACTACAGATTGTTACTGGAATCAATTGAAAACTGAAAATAACAGTACATTTTAAAAGCAATGTCCCCAGCAGACAAGTAAGACAGAGATTAAGAGATAGCAATGCAAACCCAATGCCATTCTTCTGATCTGTTTGGCATAGTAACAGGTATTTCCTCTCAGCATACACAAAAACTGCATGGATAGTGTGGTGCAATTTGGTAAATTACTTATACAGAACTTGCTTATGAAGATTGATCTGTCAAGCTGCATAAAACCGCACTAAACCCTAATTCATAATACTGCCACCCTCCAAGTTTATTCCAAATTTTTTGTATTGTCCTTCCTCTTTCTTTTTTTAATCACACAGCTGAGAACCCTACAGGAAAAACTTAAAAAAAACCCAAATCAAACCAAAAAACAGCCCAACAAGTGAAATCTACAAAACCCCTTTTTCCTTCCAACTTCCTGTACACGCAAAAAAAAGTTTCTGCTTTGCACTTCCAATTAACCTTGAGAAAATGACATCAGAGATCTATATGCAAACACAAATGCAGTCTTGTATTTGCTATGAAACACTACAAAGTTATTTATTTGGCACTGATTTCCAATCTTGAGATATTAGCTCTCCATATTACACATACACACAACTCCCCACACACACCTGGAGTTAAACTACATTGTGCCTCATGAAGTCAAGCAGCTACAGCCTGACTTAGAGGCATCTATTGATGCTGCCTATTCAAGCAAATAATTATATAAAAATTCATGGACCTCAATCTGCAATAGTCTTCAGCCAAACAATGAGCATATCAGCAAGTAAGAATGTAAATTGACTATTTTTAAAATGTGTATTTATGGATATTTCAGTATAAGTTATATTTTTATACAAAAAAGCATTGACAATTTTTTTTCTTTGTTATGTACTCCCTCACATGCTGCCAAAAATCAAATAGAACTTTTTAGTCAGGTTTCAACAAGCTTTTGATCATTGCCTTGAATCAACCTTTGTTGAATTACACTGCAAAAAATGTCCAAATAATTATTTGCTTTAAAATACACATCTGCTAAGTGATCATGAGTTACAAAACAATTTTGCAGCAAAATTTATTTCTGATTGCTGACCCCAAAGAGAGTCATTATATATTCCCAGGACCACTGACATTGAAACAGCAGCCTCTCACATAATCACACCAGTGTAGCTCCAAGGAACTGGTCCAAATGTATGTGGGACAGGAGACAAAGAGACAAGCAGTACAAGGGACAATTCACAGGACAATTCGAGAGTCCTCTAGAGAAACTTAGCAAAGCACCAAAACCAGGCTTCTGCTTTGAATCTCCCACTATAATCAACTTTTTCTCTACAAATTATAGAGTGCTTAGAGACACAAACAGCCCTCTCTCCCTGTTTTAACCACAGAACTTGACACTTAAAAGCCTTTCATGACACAACATTGTCATGCAGCACGAGAAAACACATTATTAGAAGAAAGCAAATGAACAACATACGTTTCATGGTCCCATCTTCCTCTTCATCATCATCACTGTTTATTACCATGGTCCCCAAGTCTGACTCTAACATGGTGCTGTTGTGCTCAATCATTGTCTGAGCACCTTCACTCATCGTACTAGTGGCTCTCATGGTCCCAGCGCTCTCTGAATTGGTCTTCACCATGGTGTGAGAGTCCAACTCATCTTCATCCTATGGGGAAACACGTGCCAGAACACAGCAGATCATTAAACAAAACAAAGGTAAGATGCAATCACTTACTGATTAGTTTTTTTATCTTTATGTGACCTAATTGTACTGCTGGACTCCCAGGTTTAGAACTTTAAAAGAAATCACAAAATAAAAACTCTTCCATATAAAGAAAATGAAAACTCTTCTTTCTCTCACAGATGCATAGTAGGGTAAGTATAGTATGGCCCACACAACCACTTTGCATTAGTATTCAGTTTTGAGTTATCTCTGTGATTTTCATGACCCACTTTATCACTCTGGGTTCCAAAAATCACTAACACAATCTGCAGAAAGAGATTTTGCTGTTTTGCAAGGGACTGTCACCAAGGGTGCTGACCAGCCTTAACTTAGGATCATGCACAGCATCTGACATTACATACAGAACACAGATGACAGGCTCATGTTTAGCTTAGCTATTAAACAATCTTGAAGAGAATTAAGTCCTCCACAGAAACAAAAAAAAAAAAAAAATCAACTTGACTTACTTCAAGTGTTTACTTCCATTTTAAATCCTTTGTTACAAACATGAGTAAAATAACTTGTTAATACTACACATAAAAACAGCCCTTGAGCACGTACTTACCCACTCAGAGTAGAGGAGAGAATATCAACGAGATAAAGAGTAGCATTTTCAATTGCTAACAGTAATGGGCCAGCAACTTGAAACACAGCACTAATGACAATCCAGTTAATGAAACATGAAATCCATATGGAATACCAGTATTTGAAAACACTAATGTGAAATCCCACTGGTTTCCAAAACCTGATTTAGACTATACACACAAAATCACAGCATTGTAGGAGTAATGTGATTGACTGTGACTATACGTATTTTCTATATGGATAAATCTGTTACTCAAGGAAAAAAGAAAAACAGACATTCTCATTTGTTGATTAAATGTAAGAAATAATATCCATCACTGTGAAGTTACTCTATGTCAAATTGTTATATTTTAAATGTTAAACTATGAAGAGACTTGTAAGTGCAGGAGCTGGGAGGGGACAGACACAGAATGGGACCAGAAAAAGTGAAGCCCACACTCAAACCCCTGCAAGGTCTGGCACTTTCTGTTTCTCACTGAACTAATTCTGGCATGGCAGACAATTTGCTCTCACACAGATCCACAGGCATGAGCTACACGGCCTGAGTGCCTGTTTCACTAAGGGCTGGTCTAGGTAGAGACAGAAAATTGAGTGCAGTAATACCACCTCCTGAAAATTACTCTATTACAGCTCAACTAAGAGATACAAAAAAACAGATTTAATTTTGATACAGAAATAATGAAGCCAGGATACAAACCTAAACCGATCTGAACTAAAATTCCAAATGACAAAAGAATAAATATTTTCCAGATTATAACTAGCAAAAATATTTGAGCTCTTCATTTGCATTCTTTAAGGCTTGTTTTTTTTTTTTTCAGTTGCAGTCTATTTAGTACCCTACCCTTACAAAAATTGTGATATTCCCAAAGATACAGACAGCTTACAGCTACAGCACCAGGCAATTGTGCCAGTAAAAAAATAAGAATATTTTGGTACTGCTCCTCCTGGTGGCAACTTTAATTTTCTTTACTTTCTACCACCAAATGTTACTGTTAACTCCAGTGTTTTCTATGAATTGCATTTTTCCCCTTCTTAAACGGGCACTCAGAAAAAAAAAAGTATTTTTGCATTGCATTTTAAAAGTGCCAGAACAGTTAAATTACAAGTGCTTCTTTTAGTACTGCAATACAACATAAAAATGGCTCACAACATACTGATGTTCAGCCTATTAATCACTACAAGTTTGGCAACTCTAACATACCGGCAAGGAAATCTGAGTTTAAGGCACAGTTACATTTGATTCACAGACTACCCTAACTAATATTAATATCCACTTGCAGTGCATACGGCCCTAAACTTAACTAAGCTGAAATAAGAAATTAAACAAACACTTTCCTGGAGCTCAAAACTTTTATTGTAAAAGTTAGTGGAAAAAAATGATGGCTAACAACATGAACAAGTATGAAATGGAGTCCTAAATTACCATTTTTGTAACTTCTGCTTCATTGAAAAAACGATCTTTTATTTCTTCAGTCAAATCAACTATCTGGACTTGGTCCAAAGAATAGCATTTCATTTTCCAGTCTAAGAATTCCAAAAGCCTTTCTCTTAGTATTGTCTCCCAGCAAAGCAAACAGTTATCTTTTAACACCTAGGAGACTAAGGATCACAAAAGCCCACCTTAGCACTAGAAGAACAGTTGTCCCAAAAAGGGAAGTACAAATCAATTTTGATGAATGGTGTTTTCCTTATATCAGGAATGATGTACTGAGACAGAACAATATAAAACATCTTCATGGCCTGTGCATGGCCCAGAATAATTAATTTTGTAGCTAACACAGATTGCATCCAGAGCTGTCATTCCAGTATTTCTCACAAATATGAAATTTAGCTAATATGGCAGTAGACTACACTGGTTCTGAAAAGGTAACTTTATAAAAATATGCACTGGATCCAAGTTACTGATGTGCACATTTACATGAGATGAAAGTGATTCCTTCATACAAATTCTCATTCATGCTTTACAGTACATAAATATTGGTGTAGAACTTGTGATCTGTTGCTAAGAAGGTAAACACGCTGATTAAATAAAAACAAACACAACCTCAATTTTAATCAGGAAAATAATGAGAAGTATTAAAGCTGAAGTGTCATGTTCTCATACTGTTTATGAAAACGGATTCAAGAATCAAACAATGAAAACAACTAACTCTGGACTTAAACTGTCTGCAGCTCTCCTGTGTACAAGTACATAAGCAACTGAACTTGTATTTGGAAGGGGTTTCAGTCACACCGCTATCCAGCAACAGAAGGTGTGCACAGGCAAGAACTCTAAAATCTCTTGAAATGCTACAGAAAGGACAACAGACTACAGAAACTCTGAATAACATCACAATGTGGAATACAAGTAAAGTACCAGCAACAACCTCCAATCCTGTAAGACTAACTCTCTGGAGCTCCTTATTTACCAAAATGTTCTTATTAACAAAATCAACCCTTAAAGCTTAAAAATGCAATCACAGCACTTTGATTATCAGGATAGAAAATTCCAAAATACTTCAGCAGAAACTATACACAAGACATCATGACAAGACAAGATGAAAGAGCTCAGCACACAAGATGCTTTCTCAGAGAAGCTGGCCTTGCAGACCATACCTGAGTCTACATCATTACAGAAGTGAATGAGCCGAGGTGATAAAGATTAATGGAATTTTCTGTAGCCTTTTAAACATCAGTAGGGATGAAGACTAATAAAAAACTAAACAAGAGAAGCAAATATGGCAGCAGTTAGCCTTAAAATCTCTCTGCCTGTGCTTCGGCATGTAAAAAGAACACTAGAGGGCAGCAAAGACGGCTAACTCAGCTGCAAGCTATTAAAGGAAGATTTATTTACACGCTGGCAAAATTTAGTATCCTGTAAAATAATTTCATTTACTATTAACACCTCATCATCACCTTTGAAAAATGTAGCTCAAGTCACAGCTATCTTTTTTTAAAGCACTGTAGTAGCTACATAAACACATAATATAGTTTGGTCAAGCACGAGGATTTTGTAAAAGCTCCTAACATACAAAGCCAAACTTCAACCTGAGTATATGATTAATACTGAGCACACAAAGCTTAGACCCACCAGTAAAACAGGTAAAAAACTTAACTTTCATATCACAGACTTGATGGGAGTCAAATCCCATCACATTCAACAAACATCTGTCACAAAACAGGACTTGAGCTTCTTTTCTACCGCCAGGTAATGATGCCTTGCTGCGTGCTCATACCTCCCCATGTTTATTCTCCCTGTAACCAGTTTCTGGCTCCACACTGCTGTGGATTTTAACCATACGCTGTATTTCTAACTTCAGGACACTTAAAGGACTGCAGTTGAAATTTAATTAACACATATGTCAAGTGTTCTTTGGCATGACTGGCAGGGAAGGAGTTTTAACATTTTCATGCAAATTTACATGTATATATATAGACAGATATAGCTATAACTCATACATGCAAACACATGAAAGAAGCATGAATGCAAATATAAAAACCTTCAGAAAAGTACAGCACAGTATATATGATTTAAAATACAGAATAACTCATCTGATTCACTAGTTCATTTACAACACTATAAATATTGTAGAACTATAAAGGAATAATTACAGCAATTATTTCTTAGAGTCTCAAAATACAGATGCCAACTTTTCATAATTAATACAGGATTAGCCAAATAACCTTTTGTATGAATGGATAAATAATCCCATATATAGGAACAACTGATTTTCTACAGTCAGCTTTGGCGTTGCTAGTTGCCAACCACTAAGTGCCCAAGAAAAAAAAGGGGATCACTGAAGAGGTAATTTTTTTATTTAATACTCTAAAAGACTAACATTTCTCACATCATAGCGACATTAAAATGTAAAAGAAAACATACAGAGAGCTGCTTGCTAGCTCATTCCTTTAAATGTCCACAGAAACAAATATTTAGACATGTTTTCTGTAAGCTGCCAGGCAACGAGTTACTTTACATTCCCATAATACAGCTGCCCAGCTTCAGCATCCACTTCACATCACACTTCCAAAAATGCATGAGAAGAGATTGGTCATGTCTCATAATGACTAAACTAACATTTAAACTTTGATATTGGGATTAACCTTCTGTAGAACACGACACTTGTGATTTTTGCTTAATTAAAAACACCTGTACAGCTACCTCAGCACCTATCAAAACATGTCAGTTTGTCAGAAGGCATTCTCATCATATGAGCAGCTCTCCTAACAGCCATAAAATCAATTCTGAGCACACTATTTCTAATGATACAATATCTCTCAGGAAGGATGCAAACATGAAGACTGTATTTAACCTGGGCATTTATTTACAGCTCTATAACACCAAGTATTGAACACCAAAGAATATTTACACATTACAATTGACAGCTTCTCATACAATAAAATGTTCACAGACAGTGGTGAAAAAGAAAAATAAGAATCAATTCTAGGGATGTGACCCTTCTTCACTTTGAAGGACAACTACCTGAACTGACCCTGAAAATTAAGTACATAATTATAAAGACTGCATCTGATTACTTCTCAAAATCCACACACTTCATTCTGCTTCCAGTTATGCCAGTCACTTCTAACCTGAGTGCCCATTACTATACAATATATGACTTTAGGAAGGTATTAAAGCACAAAAATCGTATTCAAATGTAACTGCTAGGGTTAAACAGGTTTCCTAACATAAGAAACTTCAGTTACAACATTTCACACCTTTCTTCTTGATGGGTCTCAAATCATCTCAGTAACGAGAAGAACTGCTCACAATCTACATAGGAAATTCTTGGGGGATTAGATCAATAAATTCAAGCCCCTGACAGGTTAACTGAAACCATTGTTTTTCAATGTTATATGGACTCAATTCACTGCCCATGAGAGACCTTTAACATCAATAGATTCTACTTTACACAAACACCAATATTTGCCCTTGCTTTTAGATGTTGTTAAATACGCATTTCTCAAAGTTTGAGTCTGTTTTTGCATTTCTACACTGAGTACTTTACAGCAGTATGACTGGGAAAAAATCCATTTTTGAGATATTATTTTTCAAAATTGAAGTGCCAGGTGGCTACTACTTTGCAACTGAACAGTGATTCCAATTCTACACACAGTCTGAAAACATCTATAGATATTAAAACATCAAGAAATACACACACTACTTACTGTCACTACTACTATGTAAGGTAACACAGGGACCATCATTAGCTCTTTGCCATCAGTGTAGACTTATCAAGACCTGTATTATCATTTCAACTATAGGATTATGTAGCCATGCAAACTACATACAAGCAGCCCTGCATTCCTTACAAATTCTGTGAAGCTGATACATAAGGAGGATGAATGTGCAAGGGTTATTTATCTTTATCCCTAAATGCTGGACTGCAGACTTCATCCTCTACCAAACTGTATACCAACTATACCAAACTGGCACTCATTATCTGCTTTTCCTTTCCAAAAGGAAAATAATAAACACTCAGAAGTGCAGGAAGACTTGCTTTATTCTTTTTCTGACAGCTCCTCAAACGAGTTCCAAATTAAAAATGCAGCCTTTGAGCTTATTGTCAAATTATACATTATTTTGAAGTGAAGTGTGACATTGGGGGATTGATTGTTTCTTTTTCTAAAATGACAAACACAAATATTGTAATGCTTTCATCTTATTCTTCCAGCTTTTTATCCTGGTTTCCTCTAATAACTTGGGTGTCCATCGATTAACCTCTGCCTAGTATGCTTAAAAAACTAAAATCAGAATACCACTTAGTTCAGGCATCACTTACACCTAACATCTTGTTCAGGAGTTTTCTACTATGCAGTATATGAGCAACACGCCTTCAAGAAACACCTTACAGATAGTGTCTTTAATTGAAAAGAAAATGGTAATAGTGTCAAAGAATTACAGAACACTTTGGATTGAAAGGGACCTTAAAGACCATCTAGATCCAACTCTCCTACCACAGGCAGGAACACCTTCACCTAGATCAGATTGCCCAAAGTCCCATCCAACCTGACCTACTACGCTTTAGGAATAGGGCATCCACAGCTTCTCTGGGCAACCTGTTCTAGTGTTATACACCCTCTCCACAAAGAATTTCTCCTAATATATAATCTCAATCTACCTTCTTTCAGTTAAAAGCCATCACCCCTGTAGTACACGCCCTTGGAAAAAGTCCTTCTCCAGCTTTCTTCCATCCTAGGCACTGCTACAAAGTTACACTGATGTTTCCTACTTCGGATGAGTTTGCACTTGTGGCTGATGAGAACCTTTGGTGACAGCAACTGAACAAGATTCTGGTGTTATCTCTCAAATGAATCTGGAATTTCTTACAATGCTGTACTGCACTGAAATTGTTGCGAGACATAGGAAATCTGTATTATAACCAAACAACTATGAAAACCAGTTCAGAACAAAACTTGCTCTGCATTGTGACACACGAAAGATATTCATAGGTCACTCCAAAAACTATTTTTGTAAACAAGGAAATCCCTCCTCACCTCACCATCAATATTCTTCATTTCAACCACTTGTACCCTTGCTTTTTGTATTAAAGCTAAGTATCTCAAAACTTTTTTCACTCAAGGCTTACTAAGCAATATAAAATTATTGGACATACATTTACTGATAGCAAAAGTCACACTTACCACCAAATACCACCGGTTTTAACAACTGTTAAATAATTTCATCCTAACTATAAATCTTATCATAGATTATTTTATTGAACCATAAAACTGTGTGGAAACTTAGGGAACTAAAAAAATCTCAACAGCATAAAAAATACACTTTTTTTTTATAGTAGGTACAAAAATCTTCTTTTACTTGATCTTTTTATAATGGGAAACTTTTGAAAGTGTTTAGTTCTTCAATATAATCTTTACAGCAAAAACACCTGGACATCTCCTTGTCCATTACAAGATATTCTTGCATGTCTCTAAACAGCCCCTATAAAAATAACTTGGTATAATTTATTAATATTAGTTAAACAATTACAGCCTGGAAAGCAGCATCAGCAGTGAAAAATAAAAAGGACTACATAACATCATAAAACAAAGAATGTTAAAGGCATTCTGAAAGAACATGGTGTTGAAGTTTTTACCCAGACGCTCTCATCCTTCCCTTTTTGTCATCCTGATGGTCTCATCTAGTGATCCCTTCTCAAGGGAATACTACAAAGCTTCATTTCCCAATTTCTCCCCTTCTGTCTTTCACTGTGTTGAAGTCATGCTCTTCTATTTTTCTACTATCTTTTTTTTCTGAACTGACTAGTCTCATTCACAAGCTCACTTCCATGGCTTTCTCCTACTCAGTCATTCTGTTCAGTACTGAGAAGTTCAAACCTTTACTCTTCTCTCACATCCTAAGCAACTACAGGCAGGGCTGCCTTTAGCCCTCTGCAAGGCTGGCCTTTAGAACTCTACCTCATGATCACAAAAAAAAAAAAAATTGAGCAAGGTATGCAAATACTGAGCTGCCAACTACTCTGACCGTCTGCCTTATTTAGAAGAGCAATTTCTTCAAGCAGAGGTTGACTTCTGGTTCTGGGTTTGTTGATGCTCATGCACTGGCATATGATTTATAGCCTCTAAAATTTTATTCGTGTAAGTAAAAAAATGACAGACTTCGCATTTCCATATATAATAACAGCACTCATTTCCAACAGCAAACCAATCTTTTATCAAAAGTAGCTAATGAGACAAATCAGGCACATCCATTAGATGAAGTTGCCAGGAGGTGCAGGAAGGTGAGTGAACCTTCCCTTCTGCTCCACACTGCTGACACCACACCTGGAGTGCCAGGTCCAGTTCTGGGCTCCTCAGACATGGACACACCAGAGAGAGTTAACAAAGGGCCACAAAGGTGATCAGGGGACTGGAGCATCTCTCCCATGAGGAAAGGCTGAGACCTGGAACTGCTCAACCTCGAGAACACTAAACTCATAGGGGACCTCAGCAGTATGTGTCAGTAATTGAAGGACATGTGCAAAGAGGATGAAGTCAGTCTCCTTTCAGTGGTGCACAGTGATAGAAGCAGAGGCAATGGGCATACAATGAAATGAAGGTTTCCCATGAGCATCAGGAAACACTTTTTGTGCCATGAGGGTGACTGAGCACAGGCACAAGCTACACAGGGAGGTTGTGGAGTTTCCTTCCTTGGAGATACCCAGAAGCTGTTTGGACATGGTCCCAGGCAGCCAAACCTCAGTGGCGCTGCTTAAGTAGGGGGGGCAAGATGACCTCTGCAGGTACCTGCCAATCTCAACCACTCCATGATTCTGTTTACTCAGCCCTGTTAACCAAAGACACTCTGGTTATTTCCAGATTTGAGTCACTTATCCTCTGTACTTAGTGACAAGCAGACTATTGCTATCTTTTTTACTCATAACTTGTTCCCTTACTGCATTACAAGAGCTCATGGCAGAATTCCCAACTACTACAATGAACACAAGTAACAGATTGCTGCCTCAATCCTGGATTTGAGGTTCTCTTACACTGAACACTCAACGAGGGGAAACGTGGGGGGAAGGAGTGTGGAGGGTGACAGAGTGGGGAGTGCCTCGTTACATTCTGACTTCTGTACCCATGCAAGAACCATGAGGGGTTGCTAAATGCTGCCTCAGATGAGGTGAGCCAAGCTTGTGTTACACCCTTGCACGCAGTAGTGGGAGAGGGAGGTGTACAACACATCTTTAGCTGGCAAGAACTGTGCCTGGCAATGTGATCTGAACCTCAGGCTAAGTAATCAGATGCTTAATTTAGGGTTCATGAAAAAAAAACATCAACACTGCCCATGCATTTAACACCTCCAGTTCAGAAGGCAACAGTAGGGATGAAAGCAAGCTAGTAAAGATACCAGAATTTTATGTCAGTAATAAATCAGTCTCGTCAAAAATCAACTATGCAAAAAGTCATCTATTCAATAACATCAACTCTGCATGTCAAGTCACATAGAGGAAAATTTCTTAACATAAAAAAAAATCCATCTCAGCCTCCTCTGCCTGTTTATTACTGACTAAACAAATACAATTCAGAGTAAAACACCTTTATAAAAACAAGCTACAATATTCTTAGAACACACTCTTAGAACAGAAAAAAAATGCAGCCAAGTACACTGATTGTTGGAGATACAAAAGATTGCACAGAATCTGCCTGAAAAGTATTCCTGTATCTAGATCTTCACATAGCACTCTGTAACAAGGATTCTACAATTTGCTATAGGACAAACTGCATTTACTGTTCTGTTTGCTCAAAGCTGTAACATTCCAGTCTCCATCTTCTCTTCATGCTCTTTCTCAATGACCCTGAATGACCACACATTATACGTGCGGCAATACACTTCTTTCACGCGCATTCTGCTGCATTGCACAAGACTAACCTGAAATAAATTACATAGGGAAGAGTAATAACGCCAGGAACACAGACTTAACACTGCCAAACAATTCTAAATGCAACCTACTTATCACACAACCTGCTTCTCTCCTCAAATGCATGCTGACAATGGCATCACCATTTTCATGTCACTTGGTTCAAACCACACTGCAATCACTGCTTACTGAGTGTCGCCATTAACTATTGTGTGTTTTAGACTTCACCAAAAAAACCCAAACAAACACCAAGCAAAGTGCCCCAAACTAAAAACTAAACCACCTGTCTAGAAGTCCACCTGTGATAGTAGAATCTTACACAATTTGGGGGGGCTTAATGCTAGTCTGAATAGCTGAAGCTGCCGTGGTTTCTTTTCCCACTTCCTAGAAAAGTTTTTTACTTAGATATTTCATGGAATAGTGCTGAAAGCTGGCTTATACAGCATTACTCATAATTAAGAGTAGAATATTCAGAATTCATAGGTTTAAAACCACACAGAAAACTGGTTTTAAAAGAAAGTATTTGAAAGCAACTACAGGAAGTAGGAGAAAAACCAGCAACTTATCCGTAGAGTACAGGTTGTTATAGGAAAAACGGGTACACACCGAATTTTCTTCCTCCTCTTCCAGTTCTCTCTGCTGTTCCTCATGTCGCTTTGCCTTTATCTCCATAGCTTCAGTGATCAGGTCCCTTAAAATTGAAACTGGCTTAGCATTCTTAATAAATGTGTGCTAGGGAAAAAAAAAATCATTTAAAGATGTAATATCATTACAGCAGTTGTGCTTCAGATTTAATTACAAGTCCTATTCAACACCATAGATTTCAGTGATAAACAGTATCATACATTATACAATAACCAACACAACATACAGTATCTTTCAGCTGCTTCATAACTAAAATTTAACTATTTTTAAAAGCTGCAAGCCTTGGGAAATGTAATCACTTAACTGTTTTATGATTGCGGATATAACTTTCCAAAGAAATCCTACAGTACGTTGTAAATCAAGTCGTGATGATCTGACACAGAAAACCAAACTTTTCCAAGTATTCAGTTTCATTATTCAATTAATCTTAACAAATTGAGAGCATAAATTCATGGCTCTAACTAGAGCATCTGTGGCTTACTTCAACAAACCTATACTTCAAATATTATAAAATATTTCTTGATCTATGATGCTGAAATGTGGAACCAATGAAAAAAAATCCCTTACTTTTAGCAGGAATTTTTATTTTTAATTAAAGGTAATTTAAAACATTACTTTTTCCTTTAAGACAACATGCATAATACCATTTGCACATTTTGCTCCCTAATAAATACCTCCTGTTTAAAAAAAAACTGGTTTTTGCATCATTACATGCAAGAACAATTTAGGCAAAACATAACTAAGCACCTCAGAAAAATATTATTAAATATTTGAAAATTGTTCCATGAAGAACAGAATTTATGAAGGTTCATGCCCTACACCTATTATCTATCTTCTCCCTTAATATATTATTTCAAATACTCTCTTTCCATTCCATGACCTCTCCTCACAAGAAGTACTTTCATTTTTACTCAAACATTTTCACAGCACCTCCAGCTCCATCACATATGCTCCAAATTCCAGCTGGGGAAAAATACAACACAGACTCCTGATGAACAAACACAGTATTTGGTTCTTGGTCAGCAAGCATGGGAAAAAACTGCACACTGAAGTTTTTTTTGTTTGTTTGTTTCTCCTTACTTGCCATATTAATGCAAGTCTCTTCTCTCCAGATGTCTGTATTCAGCTAACAATACAAACTTCACATCTTGGAGGTGTCAAGTACTGGTTCATACAGCACACAGACACTTAAAACTTTCCATTTTTACTTACCTTCTGGTCTACATTTTGGTGTTTTGCAATGTATAACATTAAACATTCATAGCATGATCTACGAATTTGACAGATCTATTACCAAAAACTACTTTGCAACATTTTCATTCTCCTTGTTGTGGAGTTCACTGGAAGTTAAAATTTAACAGCTGCTATTGCTAGCTCAACACAGAATAAATCTAGCAGGAGAGTAATCCAGGAAGCAAGAGCCTGGCATACCCTGCCTTGCTCCAAAGGTCCCCACTGCCAACTGTGGCTCACACAGCAAAGTGCCCACCTGGCTGAACTCAGCCCAAGAACAAACTCACTACACTGCCCATCTGCACCAGACCTTTCTAGGACACAGAGCCACCTCAATCTGACATGACCAGAAGGAAAGACAGAACACACCCCATGTGTGGTAACCTGAGCTCAATTCTTTTACTAAACACTGGTCTAAATCCTGAGATCTATTCAGGACCTCTAACCACAAAGCAAGGATCCAATTTAAATAGCAAGAACAGCCCTAAACTATTTAATGAGCAATGAATTTTTAGAAGCAGCAAGAAGAGAAATAAATTAGGGGTAGATATACAGGAGCTGACAGAGAAAAGACTACAATGTGAAAAAGAAATAAGGCATAATAATAGTTAAAATAAGATTTTTTTCCCTTAAAAAATTCACAACATTTTGGGTTTGAGGGGGGGAAAAAAGAAACCAACCCAAAAAAAACCCCAAAAGCCCAAACATAAAATGTGCTTTTCCTCAGTAACTTAAATACTGACCTGTAGCAGCTGGGTTGCTGTAGCTCTTTGTTCAGGATTTTTCACTAAGCATTTCTTCACAAAATCTGTAAATTCATCAGACCAGAGCTCTGGCTTCCGGAAGGTTGGAGGGGGATTTGTAGGAATCATAAAAATAGCCTAGATAAAAATCAAACAATAGCAAGTCTAAACAAAACACATTACAGGAGCTGAAGCCAAGTTAAATAAAAGAAATTGCTTTATCCACCTTTCTTATCAGGCTAAGAATCTGGAAGACAAATTTTAAGTATGCAAGGATTTCTACTTAGATCAAGATTGAGAAAGTAAATCCATCTGCTACTAATGTAACTACTTCCCATTAGATTTTCTCTATTTGAACTGTACCTCATTGAGCACAAGACTCTATTTTATCTACTGCTGGTCATCAATCTGAAGAGATGATTATATTCTTTCAGAAATTCTTAGCAGAAAAGACAGCACTGCTTGTTTAAACACACATATAAAGTTGCTGTGAACAGCCAAACTCCCCTTCTCCTCTCTTAAGTGAATTTAGTTTTATTTGAGAGTTGCTTAGGAAATTTGGGAGGACTGCAATTTCCTTCTGCACTCATAATTCATCAGATGGAGCTTTAAAACTTGCTTGTCCAAGTAAGATTTAGATATATATGCTAAAAGACCTAAGGTAACACTAAAATATAACATAAATAAAATAATCAAGTAATTAGTCTTACTAGTACTGAGAAGTTACATTAAATTGAAAATGCCCTGTTTTACCTATATAACAGAAATTTCTTCTGTTGAGAACCACATGCAGACATATTTTTCAACTGGGAAAAATATTCATCCTATACAAAAAAAAATTTGTCCTACTTAGGATTATATATATTGTGCCATTTTTTAATATGTTTATTTCCAGGTTTTCCTCTAATTAAAATACACACTTGTAGCAGGGGAGAAAAAGCCATACAACTCTGACAGACTACTGCAAAATAACGAAAAATTCTGAACTTTTGTATGTAATAAATGCATCCAATATCATCACTTACGACTTACACATGATAGCAACACACTGTTCAGAACTAGGTCTCTTGACAAGAACAACAGGCTATTGTTTTCTTCTGAACCCAGGTTCAATTCAACCATATTTTCCAAACTCACAGGGAGTAAAAGCTCTTCATTTGTTTTTCTACAAGCATAGGCAGAAATACAAACTCAGAAAAGGGGAAAAAAAATGATTCTGCACACTCTTAACATATTAGAAGCACTAGAAGCTTCAGCCTGTGTCTGAAACATAGGCGGAAGGCAGAGAGAGATTAATGACATTTTATCCATAGCTTCTAAAGAAGTCTGACTGGCCTTGAAAGTTGGTTGAACTCATTCAAACCCCCATTAGAAAATTCTTCTCATTTTCTGAAGGAAAGTGGAATCCATCCAGATTTCAAGGAAAAATTAATTCAGTACTGAATAGTTGCTTGAATTCAAATACCTAAACACTTAAAAAACTTGCTATTTTGTTTAATAAACACATATGCTACAACAGCAGCTTTATATTTTTAGCGGGCAGCCATGCCAAACAAGTACATGGATTCAGAATACAGACTCAGAAAGGAAACGTAGCACTCAGGAACTGTCTTTATCTACCTCACTTGTGATGCAAGATTAATTGTCAGTACAAGTGAAGCACTTCTGGTATAAAGCAGGGGCTAACAAATTCAGCCGTTTCTGTCCTTGAAATTAATGATCTCCTCTGAACTTTGAACTGATGACTTTTGATCTTATCTTCAGCTCCTCTTAACAGCCAGCTCTGCAGTAGCTATTGAAAACATACAGCTGTAACAGAAGACTACCTAACAACTTCTGTTAATGTGGTGTCAAAACAGGTACCTCCTGTTTGATCATAAACACTGACCTCTCTCCCCACAGGTAAGCAAAGATAAGTCACAGAGTTCTACTCAGCTCCACAGTTCTAGGAAAAATGTTTGCCTTGGCCAATTATTTTCATCAAATACACAGCAGTTAAGAACCACAGCAAAGAACTGACTTTGTAATTCACAAAGGACAGCGAGATGAGGGAATTAATGAATCGCTCTTTTATGCCAGGCAACAAAAGCCACAAAAGGAGATATTCAAGTGTAAGTTCTAAATCCACACTTATGCTTTGTACATTCATTGAAAATACCTACTTCAGAATATGTGTATCTATGTAATGCTTAAACTTTAGGCTTTTTTAAATCCTACTACGTCGCATGAGCTGTATTAGTTGAAAAGAAAAATTAGATGCATTTTTGTAATACAAGAAAACATTTAGAAACTATTCCAAATCTTTAGTCCAATTTGGTAATTATGCCATGCACTTGGTAGTGTGTACCTCTCCCTCCAGCTCTCATCAATCCATTCTATTAAGCAACCTAAAATTCTGGTTTTCAATTCCATCCTCCCTCTCTATACCAAATTTTGGCTTGCACATTTCTCTGCAGGAAAGTTAAGCTCCTTTCCTCTTTCAAAACAGTCCATGATTCAGCTTTCAACTACCTTGTTTCCTTCCAAGAGGCTTGCAAAGCAATCACTAGAGAATTATAAAGCTAGTCCCAAATCTCCAGGAATAAAAACAAAACACTTATCTGACAGAAATTTATTTCTCATTTTTTGCTTCTACTTCTTGTCAAAAAGGTCATTTCTATCCTAAAATAACTATATATTACTTTAAAACAAAACTAAGCTATTTCAATCACTCTGGGTGCCAATGGAAGCAGGAAATACTTGCGTTTTTTCATGCTTCTTTGATCTTCCCTTAGATTCCTCCAGTCCCTGTGTTTTCCCAAACTATTACTTGTAGTAATTTTTTTTACCTCCACTCCACTTGTCATTTTCTCAGAAGCTTCCCACAGCTATTTGTTTTAGAGTAGCTCTCATAGAGGGGCTGAGGACAGTGCTCATACAGCCACTGTTAGGCAAATGTTGCTTTAAAAAACCACCAAATACAAGCTACTATCCACCCAACTACATGGGCTGAACTTGCAGTTCCAGCTGCAGGAGATGTTAGGAGGAAATTGTTCAACAGATGGGGCAGGCTCTGACATACTTACTAAAGAGTTGTGGCTAATTCTTTTCTCTCTCCCACCCTCAACATCACCTTCCACATTGCCTTACATTTCTGAGACAGACTGACAAATCTTACACAAGTAACACATCAAATATACAACCAGTGAATTAGATTGTTTGACTCAGTCTTCAGTTTTAACCATTCAATCATCTTTAAAAAAGAGAAAGAAATCTCTAAAGATGCAAGAAGGATCAGCCTAATCTGTGTTTGTTTTCACCTGTGTTTGTCTGTAATATAGAGCTCATTCCAAATTTGTCTTGAACTGGTTCTTCCCCCTCTGAACCCTGAGCCCAATTCTACGTTGAATCATCCTTCACATGCTGGTCTGAGGCAAATCCTTCACTTTGCAGCGCAATCAGAATTCACTGCAAATTGCAATACACACATGACAAAAGATGGGGGGAAGATAAAATTTCCAGGCCAGCTTTTGGGGCCACTTCTGAATTGGGCACTGGACAATCCAACACAGTTTCTACCATATCTGTTGTCTGGCAGCACTTCCCTGCTCAATCACCAGCAGTTACAACTAAGCTGAATACCAGACTGAGAACCAGGGCTTAAATGAGAGAACTACACAAGTCAGCCCAGGATTTTCTTTTTATTATTCTTAAAGGGCCTAATATTTTAAATTAAGTCCAGGCTGAAAACAGGGGTGGTTTTTTTTTTTTTCTATGGAGGTTCTTTTACAGACAATTTTATTGGCGTGAAAATGTAATTATGGTGATGATGATGAATTAGGAAACGCCAAAAGAAAAATGAGATGCTCATATACCACACATGGAAATGCCTAATCAGAAAATCCTTGCAGCTCATTCTCCTTGTCAGTCAGGGTAATATATCTGTATTTCACACAGCCCACGAACACATTAAGTGATCAACAGCAATTTAGTAGAGGTACCATGTCTTCTGGCTTTTAGCTCTTTGAATAACTTATCTCTCTTACTTAGTTGAAATAAGTTTCTTGCAATAAAAAGCAGAAAATCTACCCAGTATAATAAATGCTACTGAAGGGGACAACAAAGACTTCTGTATTGTGGTGATTTTTAATCTTCATGCTGTGAAGGTCCATTGCTAGCTTCTACATAGAAAAACTTCTTTATAAACAAGGTAAGGATACATGACATCAGTTTGTGACTTCATAGATTTTGGAACCACAATTGTACTACTTAGTTTTACTATCTACTGTAGGAAACAAAGACCATAACTAATTTAAACTCAGTAACACACTTCAGAGTACAAAAACCTATTTAAGACTGGCAGAGTTAAACATTGAGTACTGTAAAATTTTAATAACTTTGGAAATGAAGAATAATCTGAAAAACACATTATTCTCTTCTTTGTGATACATGTCATAGAATCTCCCTCCTTTCTTGAATAGCCTTCAAAAAGACTACTGAAACACCATTGATTAATCAGTTACACACAACTCATCAACTCTCTAAAAACAAAAATCAGCATGGGGAAGGGTGAAACACTAGCAGGTTCTACACCAGATTTGCTTTGTTGAGTATATTTTATTGGTGTGGGTTTTCAGGAGGGTTTTCTGTCTGTTTTGTTTTTATTCAGAACTACAATATTGCAACCCAGTGAAAAATAAAGTTACTGAACAACAACTCACATGTTTAAAGTCAAGACAGTCAGTTCATAATCTGCTTCATAGTAGGTGATAGATTTATTTGTTAGAAGCTCCCTAAAAATTACTGCTTCTTCCTTCCATCTGCAAACACAGATGTTGATGAAGATGATCTAGTGTACTCACACCTTTTGAGCAGTACTACAAACAAATCTGGTTCCATCAGACATCTATCACATACCTGATCCTGATTCTTACTAGAATTATCAATACAGGATTAAATACAGGACGGGATAAGTGAAGCTTCGGCTCAGAGTTCTAGACAAATAATAACTGACATAAAATTTTTCATCCTAATGAGGGGATACATGTGTGACATCTAACATGCAATCTACTGTGCTTATTTTTATAGTTTTTAGTAACGGCCACTGATTAAATATGTACACAATACTACATAAGTTAAAAATTACATTTTAATTCCTTTATTATAAGATTACATATATTAACACTAGGAGCACTGGAAAAATAAAATAAAACATCATAGGGGAAAAAAACAAACTAAATAAAACACACCACAACTCTTAGCAGTGGCTTAACAACCATTCACTGTCATAAGTGAACGACATTTATGACAGTGACACTTCCCTCTGGAATAACGACCTTTGATGATCAAATCAAAGTATGATTCACTTAAGATGTAAAGTACTAAAGTAATAAAGAAATAAACACAGAGAAAAGATACATAATGGAAAGACTAGTCTCATGATTAACAGCAAAGATGGGTTACTGAAAGATAAGCTATTTACGTTGACCTGTATATTTATTATTGCTAGTAAGCTCATAACATTCTGACAGCATTACAACAGGTCAAGAATGTAAAGATACTGATCTCAAACATTTTGCAACAGTAAGTGCAATTGCAAATCAATTGAAAAGAATCAACCCTTGCCTTGTTAGCGCCATCACGCAACAGAACGGTGCCTTGAGATTCACTTCTGAATTTACTCTTCCTACTAAGGTGGGAATTGGACTAACGAACTGAATGGGTCCCTTCCAAACTGACATATTCTTTCATTCTAAAAACCTTCTTTAAATTTCAAAAGAATATTACAGATCATTAGTTATATGGCAACAGCTTGAACAAGTTAGCGTTCTAAGGCCACAAGTTCATTCAGTTTGGGGTCTTTCATAACTGGTTTTAAACACACCTACTTAGAAAACTGATTTTGAAATCCCATCACATTTCCTAATTTCTACCATATCCTCCACTGGTATATTTAAAGGACAGAATTTACTGTACTGGCTGCTATGCAGTTATCAATACAAAGAGTAAGTTCTCCCTGCTAACTCAGCTAAAAGGATCATGGTATCTGCATATATGCCTGATCATTATCAGGCCGTTTTGCCAGATGAGTAACAAAAAATATTTATTGCCACCAATCTTCTCCCAGAACTATCACCTCAGCATGCTGCCTTACTGCTGGTTATTAATTTACGAGTTTATCCATTTCTTTTTTTTCATTTTTCAAAGCTTTCTGAACTCTTATAACCCATCACTTCTACTATACA
Source organism: Bombycilla garrulus (assembly GCA_013400315.1). NCBI lineage: Eukaryota > Metazoa > Chordata > Aves > Passeriformes > Bombycillidae > Bombycilla > Bombycilla garrulus. The sequence goes on along the minus strand of VXBU01000699.1, from coordinate 377,949 downwards.
AAGGTATCTGAAAGCTACTCAAAAAATTACTTCATGGAGTTGTATGCAAAGAAAGAACGTTTTTATCTGCACTGACCTCCTTGTGTTTGCTTCTTCCTTCTCCCTCTCCCTTCAAGCCCAGCAGACCTATCAAACCTCCAGGTTTTCTTCTAACATATTTAAATAATATTTGGGGAACTCTTCATTACTTGTGCCTGTAGTTTTTTACTATTATCTTGTCCCAACTCTCCATCTTCTGTTTTGAAATGGAACAGTTTTCAGATTCTCTGTCCAATTCAGTAGGATTATTTTGATTTCCTGAGCCCAGCTCTCCAACACAATGTTCCTGAATTCTGCCATTCAACTGAATATTGTCCTTTTAGTTTAGGGACATAACCTTCAAGTTCCAATTTCATCTGCAAGGTGCAAGTCATTGATGTCAGTGACATTTCAACAGAAGGAAGACACAGTCAGCAACCTGCTGCTCCCCAAAATTCTTCCCTCCTTCAACTCACACCCTTGACAGCAGGGCAACAAATGCCTTTTCAAAGTCTGTAAAAATGAAAAATAAAGCATGGAAAAATCTCCAATCTCATGAAGGTTTTTGAACCCTTCTTTTGCTTCACTGGTTTCCTTTGGGGGTTTTTTGGAGTGAGGAGGGCAAGTGTTTTAGATAAGTGAATTTTTTCAAGTGAAAACAGGAATAATTTCAGGCTACTCAAGATTTTCTGCTTAAACTACCCAGTCAGGTATCCATTTAGAATTTTAATTGGCATATACAGGAGTTTTCAGAGGAAAATACCTAATTGCAAATAACCCCTTACAGGTACTAAAAAGTGTAAGTATCAAACATTTTATCGAAAGATTATACTGAGAGTTCACATCCACAATAATGACAAGTCTGCACATTTTTAATGCTCTTGGACATAAAAAAAAATAAAAATCCCAATGACTGAAAATTCCAAGTGCTAGTGGAAAATGAGACAGTGCAAGTTAGCACGTCTTACAAAACCCCAAAAGTTTCAAACAGCTGAAAGGACACCATCTAGGATAGTATTTCTAATAATTTCATTCACCAAAAGGAAAACCTAAACAAGCTGAAACTTACTCCATTATTCTTATTCTCAAAAGCAGACTCAATTTCAGCACTGATTCATTTTATCAGGAGGAGAAAGAAGCGTGTACATGTGGGTTTTTGAAGGTTTTTTTTTTTGAGGGAAGTGTTTATGAGTAAGAGGGTTGAGATATGAAAAAAATATATATATATGTATGAAACTAGCTTAGTTTAGAAAGAAGTATCTGTTGTAGTAGTTTAAACTTCTAAGTGATTTTTTACTTCACACAGACTAGGAAAAACAAGTGTTTTAAAACATTGTTGTATAGGAGAGAATTCCCTTTCTACAGTGATGAGCAACATCTCCTCCTTGTGAGGAAATCAAAATCACCATAACAGAGAAATGGGGCCACTTCAGGCCACTGCCCAATTCTACTCAAACCCTCAGAGAACTCCAACACTTAAAGAGTCCCCCCGACTAAATAATATATTATGACAGATCCTTGCTCAAGAGCTAGGCAGCTCACTGCCTAAACTCACTGCCACACAGGGGCCAGGAATGTAAGAGATGTCTTGGTGAATGTTGGTACCTCTCATACAGAAGCATCCTGCTATCACTCCCTTGACAGAATACAGGAGATCAAGAACATTAACTTGAACCTGAACAATTTTTTCTTTTCTTTCCAGCCCTGAATTACTTTCTTATCAGTTACAAAACAAATAAATGGTTCAGATTGGACATACTGTATGACAGAAAACAGGGAATACTCTTGTGATTAATTTAGTCTTCTTTCACCATAGTTTGCTTTACTCCTGATTCAGTATTGTCTTGAAAATTCATATGCCCGTTCATATGAACCTAGAAGGTTCCAAGTTTTTACCGGAATATGAAACTTACTTTCCCTCCAAGAAAACTCCAATAACAGAGCTTACTTTAATAAAAAAATATTTTCCCTTCTTCCCACAGTATTTTCTGCAGTTTCTGAGAAAATTAGGCAATGATTACATCCAGAAACATACTAACATTTAATGAGACATGAAGTGGAAAAACTGCATTTGCAATTATATTTACAAGTAGAAGAATCAAGGAGTGAGTAATTTATATTTGTGAGAAAAAGCTGCAGTAAACTCACTGGACATTAAATGTGAAATCTCTGACATAACCACAGACAGTAGTAATGCAAAAAGGCATTCAAGAAATATGTGGCAATTCTCCTTTATTTGGGGTATGTTGCACCTCCAGCAGCAGTTTTGTGTTCAGGTTCAGGCATCAAACTTTCAGGGAGATGAACCCACTGAAGATGGCCTGAAACAGAGTAACTACAACACTTATATTTAAAAAACACACTCTGCATGAAAAGACTGAACCAATTAGGATTGCTCAGTCTAAAGAGGAGGTAAGTAAAGTGAGAGATATGGTAACATCCCCAACATGCTAAATGTCACTTCAAAGAAGGACAAAGTCTATAAAGAAAGGAAGATGAGCTAATGAGCTTAAATTTTAACAAGGGATATTCAGGTTACATTGTAGGGAAGTCGCCAATAAACTACCCAAAAAGTTCCAGAACTTATTATTTTATTCTACAAAAAAATATAGATAAACACAGTTTCAGAACTTCATAATCAAAATCTGGGCATGTGTTTTGAAGACCTTTTCCACCACCACCTTCCCATTTTCCCTGTGCTCATATAAAATTTATTTTAAAAATAAAGTTAATAAAACCCAAAACAAAACGAAACAGGATTATCATGTTTGGTCAGCCTAGGCACAAGAAACAGAATGACACAAGAAACATGAAATACAAAGGAACAATGCCTTTCAACAGTGTTTGCTGCTTCCTACTTCACCTTTTACAATGGCAGCAGATGAACAGGTAACAGCAAAAGCCAACCACCAGCACAAAGCAAAAAAATTAATTCACCTGCAGTGTGCAAACTAAGAACTAAAACTAAACTGAGAGATCACAAAATTCCAGACATTAAATGTCAATATTCTAATGACATAATGAAACAACTAATTAGAGATTTTTTAGTCTATGAAGGAGTAATTGAGTTCTTATATCTTAAAGCACTGTCTACCTTCAAATAAAGAATAAAAATCTTTCCTGTTTCTTCTCCACTGACTTTCAAGGTACTGAGAGAACACAAGACTCAATGGTGTTGCTTTCCCAGCTACCAGGTACATACAAAAAACAATGCTACTGTCCCTGTCTTGCTAGTGTTTCCAGTATTCTTCCTACTAGTTCCAAATAAATGTCATTTATATTGTAAACCCTTGAATTTCATTGCTAGATTAGTGTAGTAGCCACATTCCTTCCTGTAAGGAAATGTAGTTGCTACAGTAAAGCTATTTTTTTCTATTCCATAGGCCATGATGCAGTGGGAGACATTACAAAGCAAACTCTGGACATGTGAATGTCCAAATGAAAAGAGAAGCACAACGAAGGCATTGTATTACATACACAATGACATTAATCTTACATTCTAAAAAACTAACACTCCTTTTAAACCAAACTGAATACAACCACATAGATCAAGATCATAGAGTTAAAATTCAAATATACGGCCTGAACTGATACTTCAGTTCTCCAAGACACCTGTTCGCTTGGTAGGTGTAAACACTGCTCTCTGGAACAGTGTGAAAAATATGAACTACATCACGGAATTCCACAGCAATTCCACCAAATGACACAAACAGAAATACACCAAATTCTGGACAGGCTAGGTAAATCAATAAAAAAAAAAAAAAATCTCTGAAATGGCATTGTGTCTGAGGAAACTGGAATTGGTAACAACTTTTCATTTAATAAGCAATATGACATACATACTCAGGAATATTCTTCCAAAAACCAAAAATGTTCCAAAAAGAAAATGTACACAAAAGATTCAGATGCCGTGCACTTTTTCTTAAGAGACAGTAAAAAGCAAAATGAACTGTGAGCCAAAGTTAACTCTGTATCTTCAGTTTTATTTATCAAACTGAAAAATCTCTCCAACTTTCTCTTTTCCTGTATAAGACCAAAACTATGAGATGTTCTGTTTGTATTACAATTACACTAATTCAATGCAGGTCACTTGCATTTTACTGAATCCAGATGACATTTAGTAAGCTAAACACAGGCCAATTGGCTTTTTTTTAAAGGCGGGGGCTGATTGCCGCTGGGTAGGTCATACAGTGGCTACAGAACACAATTGCTTGAATTACATTTTGACTAACATCAAACACAAAACTGAAGGTAAAAACTACCATTTTTTTTCTGCATGCCTTCTAGATTTCTCATATTGAAATGAACTAATTTAAAAGTCACCTCTTTCCACCCTGAGGTGATAGATATGAACAGATTCAAAGTTTTTGTTGTTTCCTCTTTCTCCACTTAGTTTAAAAAGATACATTTTTAATACTCTAAGTAGTGCAAACAATTCAGTTTCCACTTTATTTTTAATATCCCCAGTGGCTAACTAACCTTTTCAAGACTGCTCATTTGAACATTCCACAGTAAAAAAGAAAAACATAGCACCCTAGATTTAGTGAGCACTAAAAATAAGCCTCTTCTATTTCTGCAACAACATTCGTATTCTCAAATCAACCTGAACTGCCACATAATTAGCCATACAATAACCTTTACTGATAATGCAGAGAAACTAGTTCCAGAGGAGTAGGAAAACCCTCAAGCTCATATCCAAGAAAGACATATTGTTTATTTCTTTCTCAATTCCTTAGTTGTGATCAAGGCTTGATTCTCTTTTGACAAAAACACTAGCTCTAAAACAGTAGTTAAGATCTATGCTATTCAATAAAACATCAGTTTAGACTTAGTGCACCTGACTGCAAATCAGTCAGTGATATTCTTTCTAATCATGTCAGTCTGGACTTGGCATCTTTTTTTTCCCCAGAAGTTATCCACCTCTCAAGCACTATTATCAATTGCTAAAATAAAATGTAATGCGTATAAAAAAGTAGTAGCCTCATTATTTATTCTGTAGCACACTGAATTATACATGTTAATTATTATTTATATCATCCATAAGTTTTGTATCCACCTCTAATTTCTCCCAATACAATCTGTACACTTTCAACAAATTTCACCCATCAGAGGAAACAGAAGCACAACACAAGAGAGTAATTAAAATGCATTATGCTAATGACATCCAATGCCAATTAGATGTCCACTAGACTTAGTCATCTGCAAAATACTGCACGGCCTACAGGAATCGCACACCCTGCAGCAAGTCACGCAGATAAACTGCTTAGATGTATGTACATGGTATCACTCTACAGGATATTGAGGACATAGAAAAAAAACTCTTCATAATTAAGGAAAAAATCATAGCATAATATATTTTGGAGGCCAGAAAGATATACAGACACTGAGAGAAAAGATCGGCAACAATGTGAACTGGCCTTGTATTTATTTTCCTTTGCTTAAACCAAATTATAAACAAACCTGAAAAGAGAAGATGAAAAAAAATAGCAAGCATTTAGAGCCAAGATTCCCACATTATTCAGCCTGGAATATTTTTAAAAATTTCATAACTGTTGGGGTTGGGTCTGTGCTCTGTGCTTTACTGCCCTGTCCAAACACTTACTAATCATATTTTCTACATTTTTGTTAGGGTTTGCATTTTGTTCTATTTTCTACAATGACTGACACTGCAGAGAAAAAAGAAACAAGTGAAAGCAAACCCCTGTTACTATAGGTACACACAGAAATAACATTCCTTTTCAAACTGTGTCGGGAACAAAAATTTATAGCCTATATTGCTGAAAAAAATTACAGTTTAGCAATGTGGCTGTTGCAATCACTCAAGTATGCAAACAATATAGCAATAGTTGAAGCAGTGACTAGAAATGCTGATATCGTATAAATGGGCCATATCATACCCTTAATTCCTAGCAGCTTGTCCCCAGTTTATACAAAATACCTCAGGGCAGACAGGGGAAAGGATTTCTGAATGCAAAGGTTCTTCAAGACACGGCAGCCATATACAGTTACATGTAAATGGCCTTTGCTCTTTCCTCAAATGATATGCTAGCAATCATACTCCTGGCTCCTCCAGCAATATGATAACTATCCACTGAGTAAACTGCATAGTTCACATGAAGCATCCCAAAAAGCATCTTCAAGACTCATCTTGCTTTAACATCCCTTGAATAGCAGGATACTTTACAACATATGTATTGAACTACCAAGTGAAGGCTTTGCAGATTTGAGAAAGGTACACTTTGAAAATTGTGAAGAACTTGCATCTCTCTCTCTCGCTCTAATTGCATGTATTCATTCCACTCGAGCAGCTTCACAGAAATTCCTCTATCCAACCTAAGAGTATCTAGAAAGCTCCCTTAGAGCACAGACAATAGAGGCAAGAAATTTTCCTAAGCAAGTAGAAAAATAAAGCATGAATGACACCTACGTTAGCTGAGGCACAAATGCAATTCGAACAGAGTATCAGCTGGTAGATTCTCAGCATAAGGAAACAATAACCTAATCCCTATAAAAGTCTGCACAGAGTCAAAGTTAATCAAACCCCTCCATTCCTCCTCAGATGCAAGGTCAGCAATAAGGAAGACTATTAAAAGGTGCAGGTTGAAGGAAATCACTACAGATTCAAGAATTTCTGAGGGACACCAGAGTCACAGAATGGTTGATATTGGAAGAGACCTCTGGAGGCCGTCATGTTCAATCCTCCCAACCAAGCAGGACCACTCAGAGGCAGATGCCAAGGACTATGTCCAGACAGCTTTTGAATACCTCAAGTATGTTCCAGGACACCTCCTAGCTGAACAGGGCTCCTAGCACTCAAATAGAGCAGGACTGAGCTAAAAGTTCCTCATGGAAGCTAAAAAATGGAGATGTAACACAAGTGATAAAAATCCTAAAGAAAAAGCTTGACATGAAACGGGAAGAATCATTATTTCCGGTGGATTTCCAAGGCAAGACGACCTCCTTTAGAAGTCCCCTATCTCAAAGGGTTCCAGATCCATGTTTTTCTGAAAAGTGTCAGAAACTATTCCTGGCAAATATTACACTATTGAGCTTAAGGAACAAAGACCTTCACAGGGGCCTGAACTTCATTTGACTTCTTTCTTACTCAGGAGACTCATCCTGACCTGGGAAAAAGCAATCCCCCTCACATTATCACTCCTCTTGATCATCTGTACATACAGTGTCTTCAGGCCACAGAGGAGGTTTTATGTCTAAGTTCCTGATGTGAATGATGAGAGGTAGATGCCATCACTGTGTTAGAACAAGACAAAGACTGAAGCTACACCAGGCAACTGGAGCTCAGATAGATTCCCAAAGTCAGCTCTGAGCCAGCACAGGGTGAATGCAAATTCCAGACACACAGTCCACTCATCCAGGCCAAGGCAATATGCTAATATAAAATAGGGCCACCATACCACTTTGCATTAAGAGTGCCGTGTATTTCAGGGACACTCTTTCCTCTATCACTGTATTTAGAGCTTATGTCTTGTCTCTGCAACCCTACATATTTAGCCAAACACCAGACCGTACAGTGCACCCAAACCTATTTCAAACCAGAAATGAGAGCCACTGATTTGGAAGACCGGAAGAGCTGGAAAGCTGCTGAAGCCTATTGCCTCAAACTTCAGGTAGAGAAAGGCTGATCATGCTGCCTGAAGACTCAGCACTCGACCTGAAAGCACCGAATGCAAGTCATAAAGCAAAGGTTTCCCTAGAACAAACAGCAACATCAGAAAGCCCAGAGGGTGGCATCTGAATCATTCCTCCTGCAGTTTCTCCTACTAGGAACTATGTGGGGTGATGCACTGAAACAACGACCGAAAAGCAGCACAGCACACTCCAAAGGGCCTTTCCTGAGGCAGAGCCCCAGGCACTGCATAACCAAGACCACCACCAAGTCCAGGTCTAGTGAATTATCTCCTTTGTTCATAAATGGATATGACCACTGAAGAAAGAAATAAGCCTTCCTAAGTTAAAGGGAACATAAAAACATAACTAGGAATGGCGTAAAGATGATTAAACAAGCTATCCAACCAGGATAAAGAGCACTCACTTGAAGAAATCATTCACTAATTTTAAAGCCTTTATTTTAAGCAGTAGCAAACTCCACAGTCAAGACGAAATCAGTTGACATACAAAAGGAGAGGGAGATGTGAGATTGTTCCACGTTTCCTTTCCACAGAAAAATAGAGGGAGTATGAACATACCTATTAGAGACTACTGGGCTGTAATGCCTGTGTTAAGACTGACACAGGTAATGATTTAGAAAACAACCATGCAAAGAGAAAAGTCAATTGCTTGAGCTGAAATTCAAGCACACATTAAACTAAGAAGTTAATTTTTAAAACAGTAGCAGATAGGATAAATTCCTTCAGAGATTCAATGCTGTAATTATGCTTTTCATTAAAAAACAGCCAACGACTGAAACTTTTCATGTGAATCTACCCGGCAGAACAGATAAATACAGGACGATTTATCAGATGCTCTAATTTCACTCCAAAGGACGTATCTGACATCCAAGTGATTTTGAAAATGCATAAGAAGACTCATTTTCTGCACAGCAGTTAAGCATTATTTGGACAACCTTTCTTAGCAGTAAAACTGAGTGTCTCAATTTAGTATCAGGTTTAAGTTCACTAGAGCTCTTAGGCAGAAACATTATGTGAAGGGCTATACCAAAACCAACAGTTTGCACTCATAAGGTCGCCAAGAAGACACCATGCAAGTTACTGAACAAGCAATGACTTCCAAGTGCTATTAAAAATGGAGATTAAAAAATAATTTAACAAATACTCATTTTTTGCCTAACTGAAAACACTCATTTGTAACAGGGATGCATTATTTGCAAATATATAGAATGAAAAACTCCTCTGTACGTGTGTGCCTGTGTATCTATACAGAGTTCTTAGAGGTAAATCCATAAATATATATTCCTGTATACAAAAAATCTTAACTCTTTTTTATAGATACTGAGATATATTTTTTATATATACACATATATTCCTCTCAAAGAACAAACTCTATATATACAGATATTAAAAAAAAAACAGTAACAAAAATATTTGTTGTTTTCTTTGCCTTGATTCAATGGAGGCAAGTTTCCACATGTCTAGAAGCAGCTTGTAACCATGGGAAAAAATACAAAGAATACAATGCTCAATTTTGTCTGAAAATACTGAGGCTCCTTACCATCCTCTAGATGCAAGTGTTTAAAACTTATTGCTCTGCCTCTAAACAAGACCTGCCTGTATTTCCCTAGTAAGGCTGTTTGTATTGGAGATGAAACACAACTCTAGGTTACAAGAGCACAAGGCACAGCAGTTAAAGAATGGTGAATTCCTAAAATATGTCAGTCACATCCATTAGCTACTCACATGCACACACTGAACTCACACTTTTTCTCTTAAGAAGCTTTTGTGTGCAGAGACAACAAAATACAACTGAAATTACTGCTACTAAAAAATCTGAAAGCAGAGGCTCTCCCCATGAAGGGATCATCATGGCTGGGTTCTCATCTTCTGTTCGAAACAGAACTCCAATCTCTCAAGGAGACTTGGCCAAGCTCCACTCCTGTGACTTCACTTACCTTTTCTCCGCTCACATGCTGGAGAGCTCCCCTTTGCCTGGCCAAAACACCAGGGACAAGAAAGGAGGTGGAAGAGATGAAAATTCATGGGGAAATTGGGGGAAAAAAGACAGTACTCCTGAGCAGATCTTTCCTGACCTAAACAGCTCAGACTAAGTTTCAAAATTTGGCTTTAACTTATGCTTGGGGACTAGCCAACCATTACTCTGGCTCTAAACATGGCCATTTAAAACCTTCCACTTCTAGAACAGATCCCTTTACCTGCCAAATGACACTTTTTTTTTAAAACCACTGTTTATGTATTAAAAACACTGATTAAAAATAAAAAAGCCAAGCATACATATTTAAACTGTCTGTATCGAGTTGTCATCTTCATTTTTTTAGATAATATCCAATAATTTCCTTAGGTAAATTATAATACACTTAATGATAAATTTAAGAAGAGAAAACATATACCCTAACTCCTAAATTTGCCAGAGGTTCTGTAAAGAACAGCATCCAAAACCAACACACCTTACCTTTGCATATCACCCCACCAGCATCAGCTTTCTCTGCCATTTGGACTTAACACTCCATACATACAAATGACTCTCTCAGTGAAAGAAAAGCTGTCTTTGGTTGACCATCACTGGAATGGTTATTTGAAACCAGTAATCACACAATTCTTTCAATTCTTATCATATTACCAGTATTTTATCGGAAACAGATGTTAGCAGCACAACTTAGTAAGAATTATTGAACAACTTTTCTTCCAATTTCATAACAAATTAGGCAATCTTAGTTGATGCATCTGAAAAAAGTTACAGAATAGCAAGCCCTAAGGCACAGGGCTGGTGTCATAATTTAAACCATCACCATCTGAAATGCAAAGGCATTAGAAACATAATGTTTTACTCTGTTAAACAAATTTCCCTTACAGATGAATTTGTTAATAAATTCTGAAGCCTCAATAGCAACCAAAAGCTCTCATTTCAATGTCAAGAGCCTAGCAGTATTCTTACAAACATAACACTAAAATTCCCAAGAAGTTTATAAATAAGTAGTGAAATACAAATAAATAAACACAGTTTTTTTATTAAAGCCATTCTTGGCCATACCAATCATGATGATAAGAGGTTTTGATTCCTATCATGAAAGCAAAACAAAGCTAGAGAAGAGAATAATGCAGAAGTCAAATCATCCTGTCTGTACACTATAGTAGCCGAGCCTAGGTAACAATTCTCAAATTTAAACAGAAAGCAAGTTATTTTCAGTGCCTGTTTTTAGCACCAGATTTGATGTCTTGATCCCTAGTAATCCAGTTTACTGCCTTTAAAGTCACTCTGACAGGCTGTTTTTTTCCTTTGAGAGCTATTTTTTATATAGCTGTCAACGGAAACCAGTAAAGGTGGAGACTTTTGTCAGTTGCTGAAATTCACGAGTGTGAAAGTTATTTATTTTAGCAACATGCACCAAGAGCATCTTTTACCAAAGTTAAGTTACAAAAGGTAAAAGAAAAAGTTCCTGTGTCAATGCCAGGTTTGGGAGTCTCCCTCTGCTCACTATGTGTCTTCTGATAAATGTCATTAATTAAATGTGTGACAAATGCAATTAGATGTTCAGGATAGACCTTCTTTTTCTGTTAACATTAAAGGTTAATTTTATGGAAAACAGTTCCCTCTTCAGGTGCGAAAGAAAGCTGTGCCAACTATGTTTTTATTTTCTGAATACAGGTAAGGAATCAAGGTAACATCCTACCTGGACTATTAAAAAGCAGTAGGAAAAGAACACGCTCAGTGCATGAAACAAGCCCTGAAAGATGTATATGACTGAATGGCTTAAGAAAATGAACATTACACCCACTGACTTCATCTCTAAGTACTAACGGCTCAAGAACAAACTCTTATATTAGAGGCATATTAGTCTAGTTGATTTTTATCAAAGCTCTTTCCAGACAACACTAAAGCAGCTTTAGGAATCATAATTCTAGACCAGAAACATCGCAAAGAATACACTGTTCTCCTGCAGCAAGTTAATTTGAAAAACAAATTTAATAGACCAAATTTTGCATCAGCTAACTTAATGCTGAACTAAATCTTAATTTAACCTGAACATGCTCAAAGTACACAAGCCAGCAGCAGAAATCCTGTAGCATATGCTTTAGATGCTTCATGAAATGCACTTCTGTGTCCACACTCAGTCCAGGAACTGTGAATGAACTCCATATTAAAGGTTAAGAATTACAGCCTGGAACAGAAGGTATCTTTCAGACGGAGAGAAACCAGCTCAGAGGCTCAGAGGTACATTACTTTGGGTGCAGAGGCACGTCAGGGTAGTGCAATGCTCCTGAGCTGGAGCCACATGACATCCTGCCCTCGGACAGCACCAACTTTTCAAAACCCATCCAGACAGACATGTCCTCTGGCTTTAGCCTGTCCTACTGTTCACCCAGGCCTCCAGCAGTAACACCTTTATCTAGCACCATCAGCTTACCACAGGATTTCCAGTCTAGAAAGAACCTTCCAGCTACCGCACACTCCACATATTTTCACACCAAGCAACTGGCAGTGCAACCAGTCGCTCCACAGTCAAGATTTATACAAGACAATTCACACGACTGCTAGAAGGATCAAGTTCTAAGAAACTTTGTGCCAATTTCTCTAAATAATTTAATTATTCTGACTGTTTAGCAACAGCATGTTTTACAAATTAGGAACTTGCATATGCTCATTTTCACCACCAAGAATCAAATGCTAGCTACTTCTAAATATCAAAAAAATACAGCTTGCACGAATTAGTCATATTATTCAGAGAAACAAACAAAAAGCAAGACATTTATAGTACACACACAGCTGCTCCAGAGAAACTCCTGGAGCAAACTGAAACGGGGACAGTACAGGCAAAGTTCACTTGTGTCTGGATGTACCTGCCCAGTGTAGACGTGCCCTCTGTCCCAGGTTAGAGATCATAATTATTATATTTCTTAAAGAAGTCACACTTGAAACAGATGACTGTTTCAACACAAATCTTGTGCTGGCTGATGCTACCTATTTTACGTTTTCATAACATGAGAAAAGGAGCAGCCGTAGAGAAAACACCAGGCTGCCATCTCTAATGCCTCCAGTCCCAGCACCTGGACACTGGGAAGCACTGCACCACAGGCACCCATGAACTCCATCAGAGGTACTCTCTTCTCTGGGAACAGATTACTTTGTTATCTTCCAAAATTCTTCTTGAGTTTCTGGGGGAGAATGGAAAATGGAAGACACCTCAAACTTCTCAGACTGTCCTGTGCTCCTGTAACTACCATTATAAATCTGAATTGCTCCACCAAAACACCAACTTTTTCCTTCTTTTAATCATCAACAGTACAGCATAGAGCTCAGAGGAGGAGGTCCTCAGAGCAGACAAGGCCTCTGTCAGGAAAGCAGAGTTTTTCAGGCAAGTAGGTAATGATAAGCAGTATTTGGAGGAATTATGTCCATGTTTGTGTTTCTGAAACACAAACTGATAACACATTAAGATTTGTGACTTTTGGAACACCATATATGTATTTTTCATACAGTGACTTCTCAGACATGGGAAAGAAGCACAGACAAAAGTAGAATCTGGAGGTAACACTCATGCTGCTTTGTTTCCCACGGGAATGCCAATAATGACAATTTACATCTGGAAGAAAACCTTGGATCCATACAGCATTAAAAGCAGACAGACTGTGTTATCTAAAACGTATGAATTTTTACACTGCTTTTCTGCAAGTAGTTATTACAGCTTTCAAACACACTTTTTGAGGCATAGTGTTACAGAAATACTTCCTGTATCTCAAAGCGTTTTAAAAACGGCAGAATACAAACTGGCATTAGTACAGAAAATTCAAAATAAAAAAATAAATAAATAAAAAAAATCTCTAATTGTGTACCCAAATAATTTGATTTAGTTTGCAAAGTACTGACTGTGTAAGTATTTAGTCAGTAAATCAAAGGCTGAGCCAGGCTGATTTCATTCTTCTCTAAAACCAGGGTGGTCTATGGGCAATTTTTGATACCACTACTGTTGCCAGGGAAACAAAATGAAAACAGGTGCCATAAAATACAAATTAAAGATTTACTTGTATTTTAAACCACCTTAAAAACCAAGTTTCCATAAACTTAACTGATACTACTACAAATTTGACAATACTTTATAACAAGAAAAGGATTATAAGTTGTCTTTAGACCATCAAGTTTTAACTAAAGCAAATTTAGACTGATTGGCAACCCTTCCTTTTAAATAAATAAATTTCTTCATTAAATATGCATCATCCTCTTTAAAAATTACCTAGTGTACATTTTAAGGTAACATAATACCATGACAGAAACAGGGTACGTGCAGTCTTAATAAGCTTTCTTCATTCCAAATTTTATCCTCCTCCCAATCCAAGCAATTTTTTAGATTCTTTAGGAAGTAAACAACCAGTACAGGCTCAAAGCTTATAAAAAAATCTTCTGGTAAGTAGCAACAGAAGCTTAATATTTTCCTCCTAATTTGATTGCGGTTTTCTCCCACATACTAAAAAATCAAATATCATTTTAACTAAAATCCAAGTAAATACACTTCTCATTTTAAAACTTGTAAAAATGTATTAGGAAATTGGCAATACAGCAGTCAAGTCTCTAAAACACTTCCTCCAGGTCAACTAGCTATACTGACAGAAAAAGTATTTAAGAAAAAATGAACACACAATTCACTTCAATAAATAAATATTAATTCAAGTTTCAAAAAATGTCTTAAAATTGTTTACTGAGTTCTTTTTTGGCTTAAAGACATTGGTTGTATACAAAAATTCAAACAGACATTTCAACTAAAAGCAATATACAGATTTCCTCCTCTTTAATGAAGCTAACTGCAAGCCTGAATAAAAATTAATCTTGTATACTTAGTGCTAATCCTAGAACTTGAAAGATAATAGAAACAAAAAGAAATTGAAGTATATTTGTAGCTAGTATGTATAGCTCTTCACTTAAAAGTGGTATACTTGACAATACCCTACAAGGTATTATAGAATTGCTAATAAAATAAATTCTCCTCAATCTGTGCATCAACACTTTAATTCATTATTCTCCACACTTATAGTGCAGATTAAACAGAAACTGGATAAACTCAGCAAACAATGACATGAAAAAATGACAGAAAAACTTTTTGTTTTAAATTACAATGGCTGTAAAACTCATTTAAAAAAAAAGCCTTGTCATGTTAAAAATTTTAGATTTATTGAAGCTTGATGATTTACTATAAATTGCCTATTTAAAATAAAATTTTCTCGATATCTTCAAGTTGCAAAGTAACTTTGCTTTTTCACTCTAATCTATGTTTACAGTATTATTAACATCACAAATGAGGAAATCTATAGCAATTTAAAACTTCTGAATAAACTTTTTGGTGGAAGGCTGCTTGCTTTTAACGTTTGCCCAGGAGAAAGCAGCCAGCTCAGCCACAATGGACACTGTTATTCTGTGCCATGCCAGGTCTGCCGAACACACTCGGGGCTCTATCCTCATTAACAGCTCTATCAAATAATCTTTGACAATGCTTACAGGTGTAGGGCTTGAGCCAGTGCTCACCCACATCACCAAGAATATTTACAAGAATTTCATGGCTTCATTCAACCTCTGTTTACTGTTACAACATTTCCGAAAAATAATTTTCCCAGGTCCAACATTTACCACTGTAGCATCTTGTAAATAAATAGGTAGCATTGCAGTATGGGTCCTTTTTTCAGATTAGCATTTCTAAGAATCTGAATCACTCACAGAAGATGCACAGCATATTACATGAAACTAACCAAGATCAAACTCCATTTTTACATTTATTTTAGTTAAAAGTTTCAAGTTAACTCACTTGCGTGTAATTATGAAATTACTGTACTGATCCTCCGCTTACTTTGAAAGTGATTAATCAAAGTCAGAGAAAACCAACCATCAACTGAAGCATGTCTCAAATTTCCTATTCAGGGATAAGTCTAAAAAGATGCACTAATTTCATTTTAATTAAATCCTCATTTAGAAGCATGCAATAAATGTTTTCCATTTAATTCAAATTAAACTCCAGTTCCAGTACAAATTTCAAATATTCTCCGCTTCTGCTACTTTATTACACATGGCAGATTACCATTTCCTTTTTTGCACACATATGCACTAGCAAACCCTACATAATTTAAAAATTTAAAGAATTTATACTTTTTAATAGTATTAAACATTTATTCTACTTCCAAAACTTCTAGCAATGTAAAGAAAATTCTAGAGATACGAAGGCATGACAACGCATCCTCTAAGCTGCAGTCAAACATGTATGCTAGATTCTGTAACTATTCTGTAACTTTTCATTGCACTTTATTTACATTGCAACAGTTTTGTTACATGAACTTTCAAGCCATTTCTACACTGAAAAGAAAAGCAAGACAGATGCAAGAAAAAAGGAGGGTAAATTAAAAAAAGCAATACCTATAGGAAGACAACAATTACATGCATCATATTGTAGACTTTTTCAAAAGCTTTAATGTGAACAGAAATAGGATGCTGTCATCCCCCAATTCAATCACTGAACACATCTCAGGTAATGTAGTGTTTTCACAGCAAATCAATGCTAACATATCATTAAAGAGGTCAATAAACCAGAGAGATCTGTCAATCCTTAGTTTGGGAAGTCATGTGGCAGAACCTCTTTGAAAAGTTCCTTGGGCTATTAGGGAGAAAGTGTTTATGATCTTTGAAGTTTTGCCAGAGAACAAATGGTATTTTTCCTATCTTGCTTTCACAGCAGTATTACAAATCTCTTCTTTCACATAAATGTTAAACATACTCTCCCTTTGCACAGCGAGCTGTCCAGTCTTAGACACTGGATGCTGCCATGCTGGCACATCATTCTCTAGGAGACTCAAAACACGTCACTGAGTCTGGTAAAGTCAAGAACTGGCAATGAGCTATTGATTGCAATTTAAGAAAAGAAATAAAATATCACAAGCTATATTTCACATTATTTTGCAATGAGATACCTCTAAACTTGTCTTCAGTGTCTGAGGACAACTCAAACACTATTACTTTTTAGCCCATATATATATTTTGACTAAGCCATGCCATAGGGATTTTCATTAAATTCTATGCTAGGCATACTGAAAAACTGAAAGAAATTACATTTCTAGACTATACCCCTAGAGCACCTTCCTGGGTTGTCTTCCTCACTCAAAGGAGAATTTTCCCCCTTCACCTCTATAGCAAGTCCATAGAAGGGCTGACCACAAAGAAAGAAGCAAATTAAACCCTTTTGAAATGCACTGCCTACATTAATCCTACAGGCATTACATATTAAGAAATAACTTGTGTTCAAAGGGTACTATGTCTATATCTATGGCTAGCACTTCCATAGAGAATACCAGCTTAAGGAAGAAAGCACTTGAAATCACCTTACATATATAAGTGAACACCAATCATATTTTAACTAAAATCATAAATCATGGCTTAAAGTTTGGAGAACCATACATATATGAAATGAAAAATAATTTTAAAAATCCACAGAGCAAGATCTCTGCACCTCTGCGAGCAGCTTTCCCAAGAGCCACAAGTGAAACTTTGACAGAAATTATTTTTCTGTGGGACCACAATTTGCCTTTTATTTACTTTTCAATTCACTGCTAAAAATAACTCAACCACAATAAAAAGTAAGGTCAAGCTGACACAATTACCAAGTACCTAACAACTCTTTTTATCTAACAAAAATGCCATTATTGTACTAATTAACAATTGCCTTAAATGTATTCCAGAAATTTTAGAAATGTATCTCCTCACATTAAGATACAAATAACAACCGACAGAAAACATGCTTTCATATACCCATTAAAGAATAATAGCTGATGAAATAAGCTACCAAGTCCACTTGTTGTTACAACTACAGCAACTCTCCTGGGGATCAGTATATTTATTATCTAGATATTAAGATTCTAGCAAACTCTGTGCAAATATTTCATTTAGGTAGGGCAAAAAAATGGAAACATGCACAGATATGCAAGTTCAAATGTACACAATCACTCATTTTAATTTGCCCAACGTTTATCATCTTATTCCAGAAGCTTTGTTGAAAGGAGTCAAATCATGAAGACGGTGTTAGGACCTGGTCTGCACCTCAGCAGTCATTTACAACAGCATAAGTAGTTCAGGTAAAGAGGTCTGTTCACACACTATAAAAACTGATCATTCATTTAAAATAAATAAGTAAACACATTTATTTTGACAAATAAAATAAATCTTGAAGGAAAAAGCATTTAGCTTTTTTTTTTTTATGTATTGCCTCATTTGTTTTACTTTTTGATTCATACAACAATCCCCACAGGGCAATTATTCACATTTTCCTCAGAGCAGGTGGACAGGTTGTTTACTAACTTAAATTAGCAGCATATTTAAGTAAAATTTTCCTTTGTAAAGAACCCTTAAGTAAGTAAGTCACATTTCCTTAGAGTTCAGTCCTGAAAAGTTGCTGAACAAAAAAACAAAAACTACCAAAGATACAACACCCAGATCTGCACTGGTATTAGCAGAGCTGCAACTGATCTGAACCACATACTACTACTCACTCAAGGAAAAAATGTTCCATATCCCATTAGAATATGGACTTATTTTTCATGGTGATTTATGTGGAAAGCAATTCCTTTGAGACTGATTTTTTTTTTTCTTCAGTCTGTTCGGAGATCATACTTTATCTTCTGTTAGACAAATACAGTCTGGTGTTAACAGCGCTTATTTTTTTTTTTCTTGAATAAAGTTATAACACCTATTTGAAACTTTGGCTGTTACCAGAGGCAAATATATTGTGAATTGAAACTTGCCTTCAGCTCCATGCAAATTGAAGACCACTGGAGGTTTCCCCCCTGAAGTTCTGCTGTATCACAGCAATAGCATTCAAAATGGAAGAACAGAATGAGGGGGAGAAGGAGCAACACTCAGCCATGAAAGGTCTAGAATCCTGTCTAATTGTATCAATATGCCCAACCCAGAAAAGCCTCAAAGGACAAGTAGGACAGTTACAAAAATGTCAGTTTATCCCTTAGGACAAGCATTTCTAAGTTGACTTTAGAGCAGCTCTGCAGTTTCCTTCAATAATTACTAAGTTTTAATTATAATAAATTTACAGATGGCCTGATGAGACTCTGATTTTGCAACTACCTAAGTCAACTTGGTTCATGCCCAAAACCAGATGATCCATTATCTTCTACCAGTCCCAGCCACACATTTTTGTCCCCAGTAAGTTTGAGTACCCTGTTAACAATATCATTGAAAGCTACTTCTTGTTACTTGGTTAGTTTTCTGATTCAGCTTATCATGTGACCACCTAAATGCTCATTCCAGCAGAAATGGGTGTTGAAAATGCATGGAAACAGGCAGGAATACCACCCCTGTGCACCCAGTGCCTGCATTTAGGTCGGTATATAGCAAATACAAAAATTCCATTTAAAGACTGGAGAGGGCCAAAGGTCTTACAACAGCTCTTTGAAAACCCCACAACAGAACACATACTTCTCCAATTCCTCTGCTGTCACAGCCATATCACATCAGTGTCTTAGGTCCCCACTGTAAACACGTTACCTGCACCTTAAACATCACAGCTCACTGTCATTCTTCCATAAGATTGTGAAGAGTAGTAAAATAATGAACAGTAATGTACAATCAAATATCCATATTTTAAGCTCTTTAAATATTAGCTCACTCTATCTTGACACAGCAGGCAAGAAGACCTCAAGTTACAAATTAACAGTGTCTCATAGAAAGTTCTTAAAAGGTAAAGGACTTCTAAAAGTTAATTCAAAGTCTTTTGTAAAGATAAGCAAAAGCACTAAAATAAGAAAACCATATACTTTTACAAACCTAGTCTAATTTAAAAGCAGTAATGCTGAGATAAGATGATAGGTGAACTCTTAAAAGAAAATAACAGAAAGCAATGAGATAACACCATCTGTTGGAGCAAAGAAATGCAATAGTGACCATACAGAAAGACAGAAGTGGTTTCTCTTTTTCCTCTCCTCAATTTCTGGCACAAAAGGCACACAGAAAAGAGTTTTCTCAATGGCTGAAAAACTGGTCCCAATCTGACTGCCATGCTCCACACGACACCTCCTTTTTTGCTCCTACAAAGCAAAATTATTGCTCCTACAGAGCAGTAATTCTTGCTTCCATCTCCAGTTTTAATGCAATATGTTGAGAATAAAAAACCGGGAAATTGTAGTTTGTTATAAAATACATCAGGAATAAAAGGTTATTACAAACAGATTAGTCCAGGGTGGAAATGACACAGGCTAAGCAGGAGGCATGGATAATCTGGGTAAGTGCCATGGAAAAATAAATATCATGATTGAACTTAAGGCAAATGGAAGCAGTTCAAATTGGCTTCCTCCAATTCACTGCAGAACATGTGATGCCCACATGTCCATTTCCAAAAAACTTCACCATAAAGAAACAAAGCCCAATGCTGTGAAGTGCCGAAAAACACATCTAGCACCAGCTTGTTCCATGCCACAGCAATGTGGAATTACTGCAGCTGCCCGATAAGCATGAAAGAAGAGTTTGGGCTTTTTTTGTCTTTTTTTTTTTTTTTCCCTTCTCTTTTGTAAGAGAGCTACCAGGATTTATTTGAAGCACACCAGCCTGTCAGTAACCGTTGACCTTGCAAAGATGAGGGAATTTTATAAAGCACATGTTGCCATTCTCTAGTTGGTCTAAAAAGCAGTAACTCAGCCCATTTCCTCTGTCCACTACATGCTCCTACAACTTCTCTGGCCCAGCCCTAGGAGGTTTCTATCATGTTAACTTTTCAGAGCATCAGCTACTTTATCCAGCTCCATGTGAGGCCACAAAAATGTAAGTGTTTGCTTAACGGAAAGGTCAGGAACGCCTAGCTATGTCTAACAGCAGCAGCCCACACTTAAACTGATCACAAAAATCTCAGCCCTGCAGGAATAACTGATAGCATCATTGCATGAACATGAGGAAAAATTTTAATAAGGGTGGCCTAGAGAAGGACCTCAAAAAGAGCCATGCTAAAGTTTTAAGACTAGCTTTATGGCAAAGTGTTATTAATTTACTTGTTATTCAAACCAAATACCAGCAGCAGAAGGATCATATGAAAACTATCTAGCTTAAAGGATGTTCCACCAAAAACAATGATTATATCACAATTTGAGATCACGGTTTGATTAGCAAAGACAGAGGATATTTCACAAGCATGTTATCAGGTTTTAGCAAAAAAGCAGAATCACAACTGTTACAGTGAACAGTCTGTTCTCTGTGCTCTTGTTTCAGATTAAAAAATAGGGAATTTAGAAATAATAAGGATAGATATCACATGCAGAAGAGTGACTGAACAAAACAGTTAATGGTTTGAACTAAGTTCATGGGGTAGGACATAAATATTTTAACACTACAGGACAGCATGTATGCTGCAGTCAATGGGCACATGAGAACTCAGCTGTTAAAACATCACTGCAGCTTCAGAGGAAGAGATTTAGTCTTGATCTAGAACCACAATGAAGTCCCCTTTAATTAGCTCCACTATAAATTGCTAACTGCTCATCACAGCAGAGCAATCAAAGGCAGATGCAGACACTGTTAGCCACATTAACCGTGCTACACAGTCTGCTGCAATCAACATGCTTTTAGCCCTGCTAGATGGGTTAAATTATCCAGGTTTGAGTGACTTTTTTTAATCAGCAAATTCCTTGCTATTTCTAGTGGCTGTATCATCATGTTTTAGGGCAACCTTGAGGGCATCTCTGTTTTTCCCTCCTTTAAAACTACCTGAAAATACTCCTCCTTTGAAAAAAAACACACAAAATACAACAAAAGTTTATCTTTTCACCATTAGCAAAAACAGAAAAGGACTCTGACATCGAATATGTGAAGCAGTCCATAATTCTTAGGTGAATAAAACATTAAAACTACTGAGCTGGCAAATGCTCTTGACCTTTGAGCCTCAAACCAAGTGTGACACCTACAGCTCCTGTTGAGCTCAGATTTGCAGCAGGAACACTTGACATAGCATGGATGACACTTAAAGTCAAATTAACTATGACAGGAATGCTCAACCAGAAAAAACCTGTTTCTTCTTCCCCCTCCCACCTGAAATTCCATTTTACACCCCTCCACTTCTTCTTTCCCAGCTGAAACTAGTACAACTCTTTGGAGTAGTCAATGTGGTTAAGCAGAGGAAGCTATGCTTGTTTGCATGGAATCTGCTGTTTCCTCTCTGCCAAAACACTTGTTTAAAGAAGTCATGTAATATTTCTATTAAGCTATAAATGCAGTTGACAAGGAAATGGCCTACTGGCAGTGCATTACCTTTGTGGTAGTGCCAACCAGCCTACAGCAAAATAGTGTGCATGGTAATTTCACTGTGCATTCCCAGGCAACAAAATTGTGCCTTACATAAATACCACAGAACTCCAGCAACATCTAGAAAAAGAATGAAAAGTTGCCCAAGCTTTCATGCTTGCCTGTATCAATTCTGTGTCATAACTAAAACAAAGCATCTACATATGGCCAAAAGTCCTGTGAAGCTGTATCATATGACACCAGAAAAACTATTGCAACTTAAATCTGTGTATTTCTTGTTAACCACTGTAACAACTCACTAATAAAAATTAAGAAAAACTGGAGGTATCAAATATACAAAAGAGTACTAACTACATACAAGCCCCTATAAACCATAACGTAATTTATTAACAAGAACACATGTTGTATGTAATCCAGAATTGTGTTAAATTACGCTGGTCTTTGATAGCATTCACTTGATTGCAAGAATTAAACAGATGCACAAGCATTCAAACTCAGTGACCTTTGATTTATAGGCAGCTATTGTCATGCACATAAAAATCCTCTCTGATAATGTAGTCCTCACCTTTCAGCAGCTGGTGCAACGACATACAGTGATGTTACTCGGATGTAATTAAGGCATTTTTGTTAGAAGTATAACCAAAAATCCCAGCATGATCAAGTGTATTTAATTTGTCATCAATCATTCTTCAAAATATTTTTAGAAGTTATTTCATCTTAACTTAAATTCCCATCAAAATCCACCTTCAAAATACTTATTTTGTTCTCAGCTTTCACCTGAGTGCTTTTAGTTTGAATTGCAATTTTAAAACAGTTAATTACATGAAAAAAAAAATATGGTGCAGGAAAATGATTAAATTTTGCTTCCAAAATCATGTAATGTTTCTAAATTAAAATAATTCATTAGCTTTAAAAGAAATTTCAGGAAACATCTCTCCTCCAAAGACCAGACACAACCAAAAATCAAGAACCCCACAAACAAAAATAGCATTAAATATATTTGGATTCAGATGTGCATCACCTTACAGTAATTGGATATGAACAGTACCTTCTCTTTCTGGAGTGGTGGCTTCTTTATATAAAGATTCTGATATATGAGGCATCAACAAATAATAAATAATTTCGTATGTATGACAATTTTGCAGCAAATTGCAAAGATTTTTCTGGAAAAAGGTATGTTTTAAACAATATAAAGTGGCTTCTTAATTCAAAATGGGTTTTAAGCAATTTAAGAATGGATTGTTTATGGATGCTCGGTGCAATCAGCATGGCTATTCTATAGCTCATTACAAAATAACAACAACATGACTAACAGTGTCAAGTTATCCCTAGATAAACACTGCTCCCCATTAACTTCTCCAAGTAATTCCTCAATAACTGCTTTATGAAGATAAAGCAACTAATTCGATTTACATTTTATTTTGCAAAAAGTGAACTAATTCAGTAAGAGATCTTAGGAGTCACTATTAAATAAAGGCTGTCAAGTGTTAATAATAACTAGCACTGCTCCCAGAGGACAGTTGTGAATTCTTCTTTAGGTCACCTTTATTTCAAAACTGCCTTTCAAAAGCAGACAGACTCTTGGTGATGTAAGTCTCCAAGTGGAGGTACAGTGTGAAACAGATTCTATCTATTATCCCAAAGCCAATTAAAAGCTTCCTGCTGTATCTCCCTCTCAAGTGGAGATAAAGGCATTCTAAAACTTTACAGAAACATGTCAAAACACAGGCAAATTAGAGTCAAGAGGAAGCAATACAGAAAGTAAAAACTGTTAGTATTAAAATCTCTATTCATAAACATACAACTTATACGATTCCACTATTAGGGCGTTTTGAATATTTTGTGGGATTGAGGGGTTTTTTTTAATAAAACAAACAAAAAAATGCCACCAACACACTTACCCTCATTGGGTGAATGTCAGCATATGGAGGCTTTCCTTCAGCCATTTCTATTGAAGTTATACCAAGGGACCAGATGTCTGCCACACAGTTATAGCCAATCTCTTGTATGACTTCAGGAGCCATCCAAAATGGAGTTCCTATAACAGTATTACGTTTTGCCATTGTATCCTGTAATTACATTATTTATGCAATTAAACCAGAGATGCTTATTTCCTGATTATTTTTATATCAATTCTATATTTAAAAGTTAAAAGGTCAAATGGTAGTGACTTCACATTAAGACCAAACAGATTCAGCCCATCAGCCTGCAGAGGGCAAGGAGGTGACAATAATCATAAACCTTAAACTAAAATTTAAGGGGATCATCAGGCACTTGATACACTGGGTTATAAAAACAAACAACAGAAAATTAGCAAACTGAAAACCAAAAATAGCCCTATAGTACACTAAATACTCACCATGATAAAGAATGTTAGTTCTGCCACTACCGCTAGTGGCAGTGACACTGCTCTAGTGCTCAGACACAAAAGTCAAGGCAGAAGATGAAGGTGAACAAACGAGGTTGAGAGTGCTACATAGCATTTTTAAATGATCTTTCCACAGTTACTTACTGTTAACTGGCCAGCCACACCAAAATCAGCTAATTTTGCATGTCCCTCAGTGTTAAGAAGAATGTTTCCAGCTTTTATATCTCTATGTATTTTTCTCATAAAGTGCAAATATTCAAGTCCTTTAAGAGTAGATTTCAAAATAGTTGCAATTTCATCTTCTGTTAGCTGCAAGAAAACATAAAACCATTTTCAGGCAAACACATAATGTCCATATATTTATTTAAATCATGATCATTTCATAGTGATTATTATAAAGGAGCACAATGCTTGACTTTATATTTTTTAGCAGGCCAGAAAAACCTCAGTTTTAAATCTAAAAAATAAATTATTAAATGCCAACTACAGAGAAAAAAATACATTGTGTAGACTCGGCAGGCCAAAATGCTTCTCTTAACTCTAATACAGTGCAGAACCACATGCCATCACAAATGCTACAATAAATTGCAAGTCAACTGGCAAAAAGCTGACAGACATTTCATTACCAAAGAAAACACAACAGAGTGAAAAAAACTGAGACATGTTTTCTTTCATTTGCTTCATAAACAACACAGACTCTTGAGTAAGTCATCAGTTAGTGGTTGTTTATCCTCATCGTTTTAGACCAACCCAACAGGAACACAGAAGTGTTATCAGAGACACAGCAAGTCTCTTTTTCAGGTACCAGACCCCCTTGAGAACACTTCTCAGATTCTCATCAGCATTTGTTCTCAAATAAAAGCAAAAACATGCACATATAATTCACTCCATGTGAAGCAACTGCTCAAGGAAATAAAAAGAAACTATCCATACAACTGAAACGCCAGTTAATTACAGTGCACTGATGCCTCAATAAAAGAGCTAAACAAATGAACTTCACATAATTCTCAGAAATGCAAGAAACTGCAAAACTGAAGATAAATATGCTGATTTGACTGCAATGCTGGTTTCCATTTTTCCCCTCTTTACTCTACTTTTCCAATCCTACACAGAAACTAAATTAGACAATAGCAATTCCTTTCCGTTTCAGTTCTGAAAGTGTTGGTACACATCCACAGCTCCCTTCAAAAAAAAAACCACCATCAAAAGCCCATAGGAAACAAAAAACCCACCCAGGATCACTCTAAGCCAAAAGAATAAATAAACAAAAAGGAAAAAAAAATATTAGTCAGCAAAATTATCTGCACTTGAGCTGCTCACATTTTAATTATTTAGCAAACAGAACCACTTCCCTTTTGCAGCTTCGATCCAGTCTCTCAAAACCTAGGTTACAGTTACACATACATTTATTTAAACAGCAGTCCCAAACTCCAGTCCCTCCTTTCCCTGCAACCTACAGAAGTAATTCACTGTCTCAGCCCTTCCACTGAACAACTGGAACAGACAAATCCTAGCTGAAAACAAACCTGTCTGCCAAATTATTTTTCCAACAAAACAGTTCCTGGATTCAACTCATGGCATAATAAAGGACCAAGCAAAGTAGCTGCTGCTCAAAATTGCACTGCTTTCAAAAAAGTGCACGTGTTGATATACTCCAAGAGCTCCAGAGACTTTTATAAACCTTTTCCTATGCAAGCAGAGGACAAAATTTATGGTGGTATATTAGCTCCAAGCCTCTGCTGTACATTATGCATTCCTTGCCCACTTTATCACTCAGAGACAGATTTATCTCCGAGACATTTCGGTGTTTCTATTCAGCAGCACACTGCTCAAAGCCTTTTTTTGTGCTACTTTATGCTGACTGCTATGCTGCTTCAAAGGACTGTATGCCAGAAGAACTGAAAACCCTGTTATACATAGCCCAAGTTAAGACAACTTCCCTGTCATTGTGCCATAGGAGTAAAATCATCTGCCTGATTTGGAGTCAAGCAAGAAGGGATTTAAACCAAATGTAAGATAAATATGGTCAAGATGATATTTGGAGAAAGAGACAATCCTCATTACGTGAGCTAAAAATTCTACGGTGAATCACTAAAATTATGATTATCTGCAGATTCACACTTCAGGCAATTTAAACTCTGGCTATTAAACACTGTTTAAACAATTAAAACAATGGTTTAAGACATGCTGAGTGTAACACTTTCTTCCCAAGCTTTGCCAAATCCAGCCAGTTTCAGAAACAATACAATGTCCTGAATCTCCAAAGACTTCCATGCAGCCAATCCTGAACATGCAACAGAAAATTATCCTGAGCACTGATAAATGTGTAGCAAAATAAGCATACAACTTCCTTCCCACTTCCATCTAGAAACAAGTATTAGGAAAAATGGTGCTTAGAGGACACAGAAGAGATCTCTCTTCAATATGTTGTGCTTCTAAGGAGGCAAACCCCTTGCTTTAGTTCTTGAAAAATTAACCACATGGAGATCTTTGGATCATCAGCTCTAGATGGAGAAGTGATTTTGTAGCTGCATGACAAAATCCACCTCTCAAAAGGGGAGGCTAACGGAACACTGCAACCAAAAGCTGGCAAAGAAGCTGGAGTGAGAAACCAAAAGAGAATTCTGGAGTGCTGCAGCCTGATGCAGTACTTGGGGACCCTCAGCAAAGTAAAGCTCTAGCATGACTAAATATTACAGAAGAACAAAGCATTTACACATCCAAATACACAGAGTGGTCAAAAAAGTCCAAAGAAGTGAATACCATCTCTAAGAAGTAGGTAAAGAGCACGAGCCATGTTTATCACGAACAGCAGTAACAGGGAAGCACAGGAAAAATGAAGAAAGAACAGATTTATGCTGTTCCAAGACACTTCCCAGCTCCAGACATCCTAGATTTATCCACTTGTGCTTCATATAATCATCATCTATAAAACATGATGCAGTCACTAAAATAATTTCTGCTTATATTGTTGCTAAACATGGCCAAGTACATGCACAATAATAGACAAAATGTCTGGCTTTAATATCTAATATTTAGATGGATGCAATGAATTTCCAGCCTTACACAAGAAGCCAAGAAAGTACATTCACTTTCTCTAGCATAATTACCTTTTCAGAAAATAATGCACTGCCATATTGACCATTACCATGCTATTACCACAAAAGAAGTACTTTTAAAAAAGACTTCAAAATCATTGATTTCATTATTTTTGTGCCATTTAAACTTTTTGCAGAACACATACCATTTATGCATAACGGTGAAAGCACACAAATTACAAAGTTCTCCACATGTACACTTCTAAACCCAGAAACACTATTTAACTATGCAGGATAGCATCTGAGCCATACATACACCATTTCCTCCCTTACTGGATGCACTAAGCATTGTAAAAAAAGTTCCACTTACGTTGTTCCTGTAGACCAGAACCATCCTGTGCAGACGTTTTTGCACACATTAATGATATGTACGTATTTTGTATATTGTCTGCCAAAAGGCAAATGGTATCCTGGGCTGCATGAGACAAAGTTGTCAGGAGGTGCAGGGAGGTGAGTGAACCTTCCCTTCTGCTCCACACTCCACCTGGAGTGCCAGGTCCAGTTCTGGGCTCCTCAGTATGAGAGACATGGACACCCCAGAGAGAGTTAACAAAGGGCCACAGAGATGATCAGGGGACTGGAGCATCTCTCCCAGGAGGAGACAGAGAGCCAGGACTGTTCAGCCTGGAGAAGATAAAGCTCATGTATGCAAATAACTGAAGGGAAGGTGCAAAGAGGATGAAGTCAGGCTCTTTTCAGTGGTGCCCAATAACAGGAACAAAGGCAATGAACACACTCTGAAACACAGGAGGTTCCCTCTGAACAGCAGGAAAACTTTTTACAGTGAGTATGACTAAGCACTGAAACAGGTTACCCAGGGAAGTTGTGGAGCCTCCCTCCTTGGAAACCATGCAGAAATGGCCCTGGGCAGCCAACTCTAGATGGCCTTTCTTTAGCAGGCTGGTTGGGCCAGATGACCTCCAGAGGTCCTTTCCAACATCAAGCATTCAATGATTCTGCGTTAGTATAATTTACAACTCCATACAACAAAATTAGGTGCATTTTACACCAATTTGAATAAGTCATGGGTGATTTGTTTTAGCTGACTTCTCTATATTTAAAGCTTGACTATCACCCCAAAATAAACAAATTCCAAAACATATCACTACTAAGAAATAAGTAAGTTAGTTAACTGTCTGAACAAAAGGCAAGCATGCGTTCCTAAAGAAGTAAAATCACTACCTTTATTCTTGAAAAATGAGTGGCTGAGGTCCCTGCTGACTGAAAGCTAGGCAGTGTTATTCCAATTTACAAAAAGGGCATGAAGGAAGACCCAGGAGTGTATGTATCTGTTAGTCTAATCTCAGTTTCTACAGAACTAATGGAGAGCATCATACTAGGTAGACTGAACGGCTTCAAAAGAGCAATGGAATCATCAGGCAGTGTCAACACGCATTCACAAAGGAAAAGTCCTGTTTGATCTGATACCTTTCTGTGATAAGGTCACGCACCCACAGTGAATGAAAGGTAAGTGGTGGATATTGGGTTTTAGCTAAATAAGGCTTATGATAGTGCTCCTCACAGCATCCTTCTGCTAGATGAACAGGTACACTGTGAGCTCGAGGCTGAAGGGCTCCAAGTGTTGTAGTGAATGGGACCACATCTGGATGGTGACCTGTCACCAGTGATGTACCCTCAATTCTAGGGCCAGTTCTGTTCCCTACTTTTATCAATATTCTGGATGCAGGAATTGAATGCACCATTAGTAAAGTTCACTGAGAATACCAAAGTGGGAGACGCTGTTTGAATGAAAAGCCTTGCAGAGGGATTTGGACAGAATGGAGCACTGGGCAATGATGAACAGGATGAAACTGAACAAGCCTGAATGACAGATTCTACATCTGGGAGGGAGTAATGCAGGAGTAATGCATAAATTGAGAGAGTAATGGCTCAAGAGCAGCCCTGCAGGAAGGGATCTGTGTGTGCTGGTCAGCAGCAGGCTCAGGAGACTCAGCAATGCACCCTGGCAGCCCAGAGGACAAAGCCCTTCCTGGGGTGCATAACTCAGCCCCACCAGCCGGTCACAGAGGTGACTGTCCTGCTGTACAGCCTTGGTGTGGCCTCACCTTGAGCTCTGTGTGCTGCTCTGGGCCCCAGAGCTGAAGAATCAGGGTAAAGGATGAGAATGTGCCCAGAGGAGGCCAGCAAAGGTGATGAAAGGGCTGGAGGCAATGTCCCGTTTGAAGGGACTGAGGACTTTGGGCTTGTTTCATTTGGAGAAAAGGAGGCTGAGGGGTGACCTCACAGCTCTCTACAGCTTCCTGAGGGAGGAACGTGGAGAAGGAGATGCTGAGCTCTTCCCCCTTGAGGGAGAGGACATGTGGGAATGGCTCAGAGCTGTACCACAGGAGGCTTAGACTGGACATTTGGAAGCATTTCCTTACTGAGGGTGGCCAAACACTGCAACAGGCTTCCTACAGGAGATGGATGTCCCAAGCCTGTCAGTGTGTAAGAGGCATTTGGACAAAGCCCTTAACAACATGCTTTTGGTCAGCCCTGACATGGTCAGGCAGCAGGACCAGGTAACTGTTGTAGAGCCCTTCTAACTGAAATACTGTTCCTGTTCTATTCTTTTTTTTTTCTCTGTGATGAAATATTAGTTAACCCCAACTGGATTTTACAATGTCTTCCATCATTCTAAACTTGCATAAAAAAGACATACAGACATATTCCTGAATACAGACTACCTAAATGCATCAACACCTTATTTATTAGGATCTACAAGATAGGAAGAAACCTGTTTTGTTGGGAAATATTGAAATTTTTTTTTAATGCGGCAAAAAATAACACAGTTCTTGTTTACATCATAGAAACGAGCTGACACAAACTAATGCAAACCTGATAGAATCTGGGGAAATAAATGGAGGCAGACACTTTTCTAGCCTCCAATTGTTGGAAGTAGCAAGGGACCAAAGTACATAAAAACAGATCCAAAGCTCCTACAATTGTTCCTTTATTCGCAAAATCACAAATAAACTCTTAAAATCCACATCAAAATGCTTCCTAATTATGCCTCCTCCCTTCTTTACTCTAAATCAGAATCTGTCCTCATAAGCATGGTTAAAAGTCACTATATAGGTAGTGTAGTGTCTGTGTCCCTACAAGTGACTGTCAACATACAAACAGCTAAGTACAGAACCAGACCATTACATGCTTTGTCACAGCACACAGCTTGCCATCTACTCAATACCCAGTACTCTAGTTCTAGAAGTAGTTTGATATTGACATAAAAGCAATGTCATTGAAAATCACCACACAGAACAATAAAAAGAAACAAAACCATTTCATATTAACATAAAATTATGTTCCAGTCAATGTTGCTATCCTGATCTAGATGTATGGTTCTTATACTATTCTATTCCTGGTCAATCTGTATGGGCAGTAAAAAAGTTGGTCTATTTTATTCTGAGGTTTTACATGCACAGCATCATTCTTCCATCAGCACAGCTCTATCCCTTGAACCTTCGAATAATTTCACAGTCATAAACTTTCTGCTTTGTTTCTGACTTCCATTCATGTCAGGATCCTCACCTGAAGCCTTGTGGAATGTGTATCTGTTTGTATCTTTGGCCAGTTCGAATCCTGTGTGCTGTCCCTTTGCCATCAAAGGGTGCTACCTCTAAATAAAAGCCATGGAGCAGCTTCTAATTCTTCACCATCAAAACCACACAGCTTATATATTAAAAAGAATGTGAATGATAAAAGTGAGCAACTCTACAGCCTACATAAGATACATTACACACGAAGCCAATCTTAAAAATCTAAACCTGGAGCAAATGAGCAAATTCTAGTGTTTCACATCTCTTAGTAGACAATAACAGACATCTAATTCACATATTTATATCTAACTGGCTATGGATGCCACACACAAGGGAGACTGAGGGCTGTGTTTATCCAGTCCCTCACACACCACCTAATCCATGCAGCTGTTGGGACAACTCAACCACAGGTTCTCTTGCACACAGTCACTCTCCTTCCTGAGGGCCCCTCTACAGGGGTCTGGGTCAGCTGAATTGTTTTAACTGACTAAGTCCATTCCCAGCTGTTCTTTTTACACTAATACATGCACATTAAGTCTGACGCTTCCAGGAAATATCAGATTACTGCATCTAAACACTCTGATTAGGTTGAACACATCGGGTAGGTCCACTCTCATGGCAAATAAAGGAGCCATTCTTCCACCAGGAGCTATGAAGCTCGCACATTTCACATCCTATCATCACCATACACCTCTCCTATTCATTTACACAACACAAGGCTAGACTAACAAAAAACTTGGGATGCAGAAGAGATGGGCAAATAAACATGGGAGAAAAGATGACAGTTCACACAATACCCTTCTCATTTGTAATATTTGACATCTAACTTAGGAATTAAAGCAGAGATCTTCAGAGAGAAAAAGAGTTGTTAACGTTACTGTTCTAGCCTGAAGCCAATCTTAGATTTTAGTTCCCACTACCTGTTACAAACTACACTGCCCTGAAACTGCTTTCCCTGAGCCTCCCTTCCAGGACAACTACACTTCAGACTTCTTTCTTTAAGCAGATCCATATGCTATGAGTAAAGATAGTGCTCTTCAAACAAAATCACAGTCTCTGTCTTGGAGTAAAGTACCAAATCATGGCACTACTTACGACAACAAGGTTTGGACTAAGTCTGCCAGATAATCCTTACTTAATCCTATATTATCTAAGGAGACACCTCAATATTACAGCAATGGACAGAGTGAGAACTCACTACCATAAGACCCAAGCTGCACATAAAATCATACAGAAAATATTCTATAATAAACATAGCAACAATAATTCACTGTACAGTTGATGACCAGTGTTAGTATTTTTTAAGACTTGTTCTTCACTACAAAATCCCAGTAACATAACTTTCATAATATTTCTTGAATATAATATGCAAGAGACCACATCTTCACTTTCTCTTCAATTAGCATTTTTGTACTGGATAATTAAAGATAGTGCTAACATATCAGTCATCTACATGTAGTTTGAAAATTACTACAGCCTAGCAGAAGCACAAAATTATCTAAAACATATCTAGCGGCTCACAAGAAAAACTATTTCAGGAAATCTCAGGCACCTCCCATGCTTAACATTAGCTAACATTAATACATAGACACAGGCAGATCCAGGACTGATCTGAATACGGAAGTCAGATTCCTCAGCCCCTCTACCAAGTTCTAGCTTCCTATAAGACATCTATGAAGTACTGAACCAGGTGTTGAGCACAACCTTAGAACCTCTTTAGCACTGTACTAAGTGCAGATTTGAACTATGATTCAGTAGCACATGCTTTGGCGTGTCTACACACAACTGTGACCAGCACCAGTTTAGTTGGCTTGGTTGTGCTAAGTCCTCTTCTGACAAGAGTAAGGTCAAGACTTGCACTGGAAGCCCTTACCAGAGGTCTGCTAAAACAATAAAACTGTATGCCTTTCTAACAGGAAACACTTATCTGAGCTGCCTCTGTTTAAAACTAATTTTATCATTGTATGGAACACATCTGCAAACAGACCACATGGCTCACAAACTCACACACCTGCTCAAACCGTCCCCACCACTGACAGCACTACCAAGAGAGACCTTGGATAGCCTTAAAAGCCAACAAAGAGCTGGCTGAGCATAAACCTCCTAGAAGTACAAAAACTGTCTTTCCTGGCAGGCAAGGTAAGTAAACACAGCAGTAGGCCATTTTGAACAAACTATGAACTCCTAACTGAGCTAAAGTGCAAAAAACAAGGCATGCAAAGAGTAGAAACATATTACTAAAAAGAAATAAAGAAGCACTGCCTGGATAGTAGAGTTGAATTACAAAGGTCAAGAATAGGGTGGACTTGAATCTGGATAGCAAAACAGAGGACAGCAAGAAGATTGTATTGGTCTATATGCAGGAGATAGAGAGAGAGTGAGCTAGAGCGAGAGCTAGAATTAAAAATGAGAAAGCTTTTGTGTTGAGTGGTCAATCTTTTGACAAGCTATACAGAAGTCTGTCAAACACGTTCCTTGCATCAGTCTTTAGCAGGGTTTCTCTGGCTCTCAGTTGTCTATGTCTAGTAGCAAAATGGAACGAGTTAGGAACTACTGTAGTAAATTGGACAACTGCAAGTCCATGAGAACAGATAAGATACATCCAAAAGTGTCAAGGAGCTGGCTAATGTCAACTCAAGGCTATCTCTTATGAACTTTAAAAGGTTACAGCAACCAGGGTGCCCCTTACAATATCACCATCTTCAAAATGGGCAAGAAGAAGGACCTGAGGAACTACAGGCTGATCAGCTCATCCTCACGCCCCAGGATATCATGGGGTGAAACCACAGAGAAGATAATTTTTAGACACACAAATGATAAAAAGGTGACTGGAAACAGACAGTATAAGTTGACCAGAAAAAATAATGTTACATTAACCTGTCACTTTCCTATGAGGATGAAGATAAAGCTGAGGATGTAATTTTGTCTGACTTTACCAAGGCTGTCAGCAGTCTCCAATAAATGTTTTCAACTAAATCTGGGGAATCACGGAGAAGATGTTGAAGAACAACCAGCTGAATTGCCAGGCTCAAACTGTAGCAGAGGTTCAAAATGTAACCACGAGCCAGCTATAATCTATGT
This sequence comes from Bombycilla garrulus, assembly GCA_013400315.1. Lineage (NCBI taxonomy): Eukaryota > Metazoa > Chordata > Aves > Passeriformes > Bombycillidae > Bombycilla > Bombycilla garrulus. Next base: position 343,930 of record VXBU01000699.1, on the reverse strand, counting down.
TCCCATTCAGACTGATCGTAGGGTGAACACTCAACATCTTGATCAACAACCTGAACAGTCAGCAACACACCCCAACATGGTTTGTGGATGACATGAAACAGGGTGGAAACAGTCAATACACTAAAAGACATGGCAGGGCTGCCATGTGGAGGGATCTCAACAAGCTGGAGCAATTAGTTTGACAACAAATTAATTAGTTCAACAACAGCAGAGTTCACACCAGGAGAGAAGAACCCCATGCCATGATCTGTATGGACCGAGAATCAACATGGCAGGGAACATTCCTGCAGAAAAGGTTCTGGCTCCAGAAGACAAGCTGAACATGAGTCAGCAACATCAGTAATACACCCTAACCATACACTGGCCTTCATTAGAAAAGCACAGTCAGGTCAAGTAAATATTCCCCTCTATTTAGCACTTGTGAAGCCAAATCTGGAACACTGTGCCAGTTCCAGGCTGCTATAAAGGAAAGGCTGACAAATTGGAGAGTCCAGCTTGAACTGGACTAGAGGGGCTAGAACAAACCAAAACAATCCTCACTGAGCATTCAAGAAGAAATAAAAGGTCACGGGGCTGGAGAAAAAAGACTGTTGAGTCTCTCACTTTTCAGATGGTTAAAACTGATCTGAATAAGTTCCTAAACACTAACTGGACTTCCTCCCTTGGAAAAGTAGATTCATCCAGCTGACTTCCAGAGGTCCCTTTTGAATTAAAATTATCACTTATTCCAAATCAGAGGCACACTGTTCAGCTCTTTCTTTACCACCTCTAAAATAAACATCTAAATTCAAACCAGTAGCCTTTTACCTGCAGCTTTTTTACATTTCCTCCACTTCCTCACCACAATAATACCTAGCAATAAACTCATCTAAAGTTTAAAGACTCTTTTAATGTAAAATAAAACATACATGGAAGACTGTAATGAAACTTGGCTTAACTCCTTGAATAGAGAAAAATTTTATTGCCCAGATTATAACTTTATATGCAGAGAGGTTGACTCAAACTGGAAATACATAAAAATTTCAGCAGATACTTCTGTCTCTCCAAGGCAAATAATGATGGGGTTCTTTTGAGGGGAAAGAGCAGTGTGGAGAGGCAATAAGGTTAACTTCCACCCCTTATTAAAACAGGAGTAAGATTTTGTGTGCTTTACGATGCAAGCTGTATACAGGGTACCAGTAGATGACTGACCTGATTAAACATTCATTCAAACAGCTACCTTTTACTGCAAGATTTTATTATAAATTTCTTCATATTCTATGTTTGCATGATCATTTTATTGTTTGAGCAACTTAAAACTGGCACTAACTGAAAATTATTTACAAGAGGGGAAAAAAAGCTGCTGCTGATATTAAGTAATTCTAACAATTTTCTATTTGAAAACTCAATTTGAGAGTCAGACAGTACAATCCATTTTTTAAGGAACTTAAAATGCTACCCTAAACAACTAAGTAAAAATAATTCCCAGCATTTATGTAACAGTCAATCATTCAGAGTCATAGTAAGGATTTTATTAGACAAGCACTGAATAATCTCAGCATTGCATTGCAGAAGCTAGTAAAAGCTACCCTGCTTTGTAAGGCTAACCACAAAATAATGCAATCAGGACATTTGTGATCAAGTTCTTTCCTCCTTTTGCTCAACCTGTCTGCAGACAAAAGTAATTTAAGAATGTTGGCCTAAAGATCAATCTCTGAATAGTAACACAGCTGATTAGCCCAGTGAGTCAATCCATCACCTGGAAGGCCCACTGACAGAACATGGTCAGCAGCACAACCAGGATGGACTTGTCCATGGTCACCAAGATCAGATAAGCAAGTGAGCCAGAGCAGAAGGAATTTCAATCTTTGTGTATGGACTGTCTGGGTATTAATTATTCCATGTGGGCTCAACTGAGGAAGTTACACTGCAATAGACACTGCTTTGAAAACATAAGAGGTACTAGGCCCTAGATAGCTGCTTTATAGCTAACAATCACATGTACTTCCTTGAAGCAAAGGCCTACAAATTGCAATTCTTTTAATTGTGAAATTACTGAGAAACATGACTGCTTAAAAGTGCAAAATAACATCCTTACGAGCAAAATACCTTTAGCCCGGACAACCAAAGATTTACCCTGGATCCCCATGGTAACACAGAAAGCAAATCTAGGAGGACATTTAAATATAGCATCCAGAGATCTGGATACACTATTCACTTCAATTAGTGGAGCTTAAACACATGGAAAAAAGTAATTAGCTAAGAAAAAGTGGCAGAAGCTAATCATTAGCAGTACATGAGGCATTATATATGTAGCTGATAAACTGACATGTAAAAATAATTTTAGATACTAAATGCAGAATCTCTGGGTCCAATTGCACAGTACTTCCTACACTTGTTACTTACAATACTGACCCAAATAAGACAGGTTTGTCTGAATCTTACAACATAGCCAGTACCTGGTATGTTTCAGCCAATTGAATTTGGTCAGGATTAGAATGACTCAGTTAATCACAATCAGTGGATGGGCAAATGCATCCTCAACTATCATTAGAGACACAAGGCAGGTTGTGTGTAAATATTCTCCCTTAAGAGCAGCCAGAAAGACTTATGAGTGTTGCTTCACACTGTAATTATCTCATTCTACTGACACAGAAAGTCAGTCTCGTACATTCTCTTCCTTCCCTTTCCACACCACTCATTCCTTGCATCAGATCAAACCACTGTGCTGCCACAGTAAGTCCAGAGTTAGCTCATGAGGGGATGGGGAGGACACAACTTCCTTGGGAGAGGAAATCCCCCATCATATCATCAAGCTTATCAATGATCACCCTGCAGCCACAATCACTGCATCTGAGGCATGGAAAAGGCAGGAGGAACACATCAGTCAGGTTGGAGGACAACAGCAGAACTGCCCTTCCTGGCAGCAATCCACTGTTTCAATGTGTAAGATACATGCACCTCCCAAACCAGTCTCTGAAAAAAGTAGACAAAACTAGATCTAAGCTTTGTTGCCCAGAACTGATGAACACCACACCCCCAATGAGCTAACAATCACCACGGATTTGCTGAAGTGCTGCTGATCTGTCTGGCACACTGGAGACTCCAGGCACAATTGCAGGGGTTCATTTAACTTCAATTAGTGGCTCAGACCTCTTGGACAAGAACCTGCTCTTGCCAAGCTGAGAACTTCTCCATATGAATAGGCTCCAAACAGTCACTAAAAATTACCCTAACTTTGGATTCTATTTTCCTTGGTTTTGGTCCACTAGAACAGTGGAAAAAAGCCCAGTGTTGTTCACTTTCTAGACAAACACAATCTTTTAAAAAGTAGGGAAACCACAAAACCAGACAAAGACGATCAATAAATTCTCAGAGACAAGCAACAAGGGCAAATACACATTAATGTTTCCTCCCCAAACAGCAGGAGAAATTCACCTTTTCCTATGACTTAACTTAATAGTGATCCCAGAATCATATAGGTTGGAAGAGACCTTTAAGATTAAGTCCAAATTATAATCTTAACATCCACTGCAATAATGGGCTCTCACTTCAGCTTTCTCCATTTCTTCTCCTTAAATACGAAAAAGCAGAAAATAAACTTTTCCTTGGCCAGTGACAGTCTTCATTTGACAATTTAGGAAAGTTACAGAATACATAACTATGTGTCTGACTGTATTCAGTAAATATTCTGACAAAATAAGAAATAACTGTCTCCTTGTTTGCAAGTGAAGATGTTTATTTTCTTATTACAAAACCATTTCTTATTTCCATTTAATGAATGAATGAAAATGAATGAATGAATAAATAAATAAAATGTAAGGTTATCAACAGAATGCTCAAGTACTTTAGGCAGCCTCATTCCAGTAATAGTCACAAGCTTCCCATCCCCATCACACACAGGCTGAGTGATCAGGCCACTGTCCCACAAAAAGCAAGAGTCTCCAAACAAGTCCAAAGCCTCTGCCTAAATTTCCCAAAACTTGCAAGACAGAGGCATAGCAGGGGAGAAATGGAGAAGCCTGCTTTGCCTTTTTTTTTTTTTGTCGTAAACACTAGAACACACCCTATTCTACACCAGAACAAAAATTCTGTCTAGCCTGGTAGCCTGCCTGAATGTAAGTACATGCCAAGTAAACTGACAGTTGTCTGCTTCCTCTTCCCAGAGATCTGAAGCACATGGACTTCCTGCTCCAGTCACTAACATTTGACTGCAGTCAGTCATTTTTTCCTGGTCTGATTTAGCTGCCTGTTGAAAATCAACTCTCAGCATCTACAAGAACTTCTATAACTATACTGTGACTCTCATCACCATGTGCAAAGAAAAAATTTTTGCTTTGCATCTACTATCACAAGTGATCTCTTGTTTTGTAATAAACAGTAAGATACGCATATCTTACTTTCTTGGTGCTACTCATGGTTTTCAAAACCTTTCACCATGTTTCTCCCTGCAGGTACGTCTTCTCATCACAGAAGTATCCAAATGCATTTGGTATTTGCTTCTAGAGCAGTAGTCTTTACTTCTGATCACCCTTGTTATCTTCTTTAACTTCCATAATTCTGCTGCATCCTTGGTACCACTGTTATCTCTAACAATCACTTTACTTATTCAGCTAGTTCTAAAAGTTCATCTAAAGGGCTCATAAACCTGAATATAAAGATTTTTCTGTTCCACACCAAGCTAAATGTATTTCCTCACTTTTATTTGTGCTTATTCTCTCAGTACCACAAAGCCTTTCAAGTCTTTCCCAGTTTCAATCATTAGGAATATAACCTCTCTCACCAGTATTTCCACCCTCTTTCTGAAACAGGATATCACAGACCCATGTAGTAGGCCAAAAATGACCACCTACACCCTCTTTTTTTATCCTGAAAACAATAACCCACCTGAGACAGAACTTCCCATTTACCCCAGATTACAGCTGTCTTTGCTTGAAGAGCCTCTGGTGTGGAAGTCTTTGCGTAAACATTTCAGCACATCCAACCAAATTTACAGCAGCCAGCATTAACTGTGTCCTTACCAACTCCTTCACAGAACTCTACTAGCCATGCAGTCCATGACTTGCCTTTACAAAAGCTTTATCACTGGTATCTATGTATTCAATGATTATTCTATTTCTTAAAATAGAATTCATGCTATTTAATCATGTCAACTTTAACCACAAACAGCAATAGAAGTAGTTTTTCTGATCATCAGTATGCATTTGCTCCAAGACTCCAATATCCCTTCCCCTCAAATCTTTAATATACCTACTATGTCAATATCCTACAACAGATGTAAGAAAAACCAGGTAGCCTGATTTTATGTAAGTACACACATTCATATGTACACCTTTTTTAAAATAAACATTCAAGCATTTTCTACCAATGCACAAACAAGTTTGCTCCTTTTTTTCTAAATTCTGTTTTAAATGGGCTATGGTTTGTTTTGGTTTTTTAAATCTGGACTAGCTCGTGCCATTTCTTACTGGAGCCACTGATCCTTGGATAATATACAACAGCAAGAAGACCAATTTTGAAGATTGCACAACTCCAGCAGTCTCACATTGGTTTTGGCTTTTCCTCAGCCATCACTTCAACATTACAGCAGCCCTGATACAAGCCACCTTTCCCAAAGGATCTCTTTTTAGTCTTGACATCACATCCACTTCCTAATAAACCTGATTCCATTTTCCTTTATATCTTGTTTTCTAGGCCTAAACCTTTTTTTCCTCCCCTTTATTTTCCCCTTCTGCTCCCAAGTAAAGCACAAGGAACATTTCAGGGAGTGTTTACAAAATGTGAAGCCCAGCAAGTAGTGTCACCTCAGAGAACTTGCTGGCAAAAAGACTACCTCATGTTACAGCCCATTACCGAAAACAATGGATTCAAAGGAATTCAAGATTGCTTGACACCTACAACAAAACACTTTTCAGAAAAGCTGTTTCTTAATTAGAACTAACAAAACTTGCTTCCTACAAACTTCCTCTATATTATATATATATACTATACTGATTCTTAAATATTATACTGCTGTTTTAAGTCCATTAAGACACTTCCATATAACCCTCATTTTGATTCCCTCCCACATTCCTCAGTCAGCACTTCTTCCCCTTTTCATTCCTTGAGTAATGCCAGTTACATCTCATGCTCCCTAATTACTGAGTGAGAGCAAGACAATTCTATGCCTGTTTCCAAACTATGCGGCTATTAAGTGACTGTAAGGTGGAAGGGGTAGGGAAAAGAAGCCACAGTTTTGCCTCCTACAAAGCAGCAATTTTCAAGAAATTCCCAAGATCTCTGTATTTCAAAATGCATTTTTTCTTCTGCTGGTGACCACTCCACAGAGGAATGCATAAAGACAGTCAGCAACTGCAACAGCTTGTTTCCTGGGAACCAAGGCACAGATAGGCCCCTTGGCATTAGCCAAGATCTTGTCTTGTAACTCCAGTTTGTATTCTGGCTTCTAATCTTAATTCACAAGCTGATATTAACAAATGCTATAGACATAAAAAAAACACCAACAACTCACCGTTTTATTACGCAGTCTAATTATGTCTGAAACAGAGCCAGCTCCACAATATTCCATAACAATCCACAGATCTGTGTTCTTAAAGTAGCTGCCATAGTACTTGACAACATAAGGACTAGACGGAAAAAAAAAGTTAAGATAAATAGATGAATTCTTAGTAGAAGAAAAAAAAACATCACCAGCACACCTGTTGTTTAGAGCTACAGTTTGACACAGCTAAATAGCAAGTGCAACCAAATAGATTTTAAATCTGTGATTAGCTTAACCAATGCCTTGTTAGAACAAATTCTGATTACTTAATGAAATTATAAAGCCACTACTATGTATATAAGTTTTCAGCAATCTTCAAATACAGACATGGCTTTCCCAAACATAGTTATCTGATAAAAAGCTTTGTTTTCCCCTCCTCTAAGGACTCTCTTGAGTTTCTCTTCTTAAAAAAAGATTGCTTTGTTTTCTTCTTTCCACAGCACAATAGTATGGAAACTCACCCATGTTTTCCCAGTTTTGCAAGAATGAACTTATTTCAAGCAAATAGCTAGACTTGACTATGAAAGAGAATCTAATGTTGGTTTGAAGCCTTCTGGATTTGCAAATGCATTTTCATACTGAAATGTCTCATGTGAAGTGACAGTATTGTCACAAACTGAACACAGTGCTTTGCTACTCATCCGTTTGTTACCTGACATAATGCTTCCTTGGAGTCACTTGCAAAAGAAAGACAGAAACATATATGGTAAAAAACATAAAAAAAGATCATCCTTCAGAAGTTATTAGATGGTGTATTTATGGAAATAAAAGACTGAAGGTTTGGGACGGGGCTTTTTGCAGGAACTTATACAAAGAAGGATACAGTTCAATTGTCATCTCTCTCCCACAAAGTCAGGAAGTGAGATACTGAGATTTCAGACTGTGGTTTCTCATCAGAACACCTATATTAGGGGATAGAATCACACACCAATTTGTTTTGCAGCAAAGAACTGTATTTTAGGATCAGCATTTCTGGCAGCAACATTCTTCACACAGACAATTGATATTAAAAGATGAGAGGGCCTGTGGTTGCCTCCTGCAACATGGTACTATCTTTAAAAAAAAACAGGTCAACACTATCAAAAAACTATTTCATTTAAGAACAACTGTTAGCACTAAATGAATTTGCCTTTTCAGAAAGAAAGGTGGGTCAGTCTCATCCTAACCAGTCCAAATGTCTACCATTTACAACCTATTGATCTTGCTCCTTATAAATTCATGATGTGAGGAAGGCTGTATTACTTCTAAAGAAAAACCCACAGATTTTTGTGACCATCTCTTGCCAGATTTATACTGTGCTAGTATTCCCAGCAACACCTGGGTGCTATTATCAGCCAGGACAAGATGATCTTTTCAAAACATCAAGTGCTGTGCAATCTCAAACACTGTTCACATTTGCTTAAAGACTGACACTAATACATCTGATTTTGAAGTTGCAGCCCAAAACCCCACAGACAATGGAAAATGCAAAGTAATTTCTGCATCTTTGCATCAAGGCTTCCATTTCTACGAGACTTGCAGTAGTAAGATTTGTGAACAAGTGTAAGGTAACAATTCACCAGCACTTTTACAAGATTGTTCACTTTTTAAAAGGTATGCCCCTGCATGAAAAAGGCAGCCAAGAGAATACTGCTCTGGAAGTTAATTGCTAGCCATTCTGCCTCTGCTAGAAACATCATCATCTTCTGAAACATGTAACTCAAAATTTCACAAAGCCTAAAATATTTAAAGGAACCAGTAGCCTTTAAAGGAAACAGTAACCTTTGGTCTTAACAGCGCAAGTAAAGCGAAGCAAGCACGGAGAATTCTAAGCAGAGGCCAATATTTATTCTTTCAACAGTTTTTGTTATGTACACTATTTCTACTTCCTTCAATCCAAATTAAGGAGAGAAGGAGGTCCACAAAGTGGTTCCTTTAATTAAAAAGCCTGAGTTGGACAACTTACTTTCCATGAAAAAGTTTGCAGCTATTTCAGCTATTTTCAAAGTACAAATATATTCTCACACAGACTCTTAAAAAGGAAACAGAGATGTCATACCTACCTGTCACATTGCTGCATTATAGAGATTTCTTTAATTATTTCTTGAAGATCTGACTCCACAGGGACCTGTTTAATTGCTACAACTTGCCCAGATTCTTTGTGTATTGCTTTAAACACACTACCATAAGACCTAAAAATAAGAGATAATTTTTTTAATAAACAAGACAAACTGCTCCTCATCTCCATTATGCATAAGTCACAGAAGCCATATGCTCATGCAGAAGTTGGAGAATTTTTCAGGCTGCAAAAAGATCAGTTCTACCAGGACCTCAGGAAAGACAGAGGAATGCTTTTTCAAGACTGAAGAAATCTTTGTCAAGACTTAGTTTCTAATTCCATTACAGGTGCAAGTACATTTGTTGTGTTAACAAACAACAGACATCAAAAATGCATAAATATATAAGGGAAACTGTAGAAATCTATTGATGCATGCATTTCCTTTAGTAGTAAAAATTTGTCTGTAAAGGCATTCCTTACGACATTTACAGTCACTCTCTGTAACTTCATATTCCAACATATGCTTTATGTATTGTTCCCCTCTGATCCTATATCCCTGTAAATAGCTGTACTTACCCTTCACCAAGCTTCTCCAGAACATCAAAGACTTCTTCAGGCTGCTTAGTTAAACTATCTTCACTTAGCTTTTTCAGTTTGCTAAAAGAAAGAAAAAAGTTATTTGTTTGCTTGGGAGACAAAACTCAAGCTAATTTTCACACAAGCAAGCAGACAGAATAAATTATTACAAAGAAAAATATATTCCAATGAAAATAAAATACTTTATGTGCAGCAACAAAATTTCAATCAACTATCATATAAGATGAATAAAGTTATGAGAATTTTTGTCATTATCACTTTCCCATTAATGCTCAATTCAAAGCAGCATGGGACCAATTCACTCTTCAAACCACTTCCTTTGCTGAAGTAGAAACAGACAAACACTACAGGAAAGTCAATCGTCCCTCGAAAAACAGTCAGCATGCAAACACATTCCCCTTCCTGCTTAGAGGATGCCACACTGCTCTCTATAAAGCAATGCTTCACCCACATGAAGTACTCAGTTTCCAAACTGCACTGCTCATCAGCCAGTGAACAACGTCATTAAAAGCAGAATTCTGAAGTTAAGATGGTGCTGGGAACACATGGCAGCACTTCCCAGGCAGCAGCAGAAGACTGAAATTCCAAAAGCTGAGTACTGTAAGAGCTGTTGGGGCAGCCTCTCTTGCATTTTTGTAAATGCACATAAGCGACAGGATGCAACAAAATCTGTTAATTACATGACACCACCATATTTTGCCCTTAGTTCTCTCTCACAGAGTCTCAAATCACTCAGTAACACCCCATGATTTTTTGCAGCACTTTCAACCCCCTTTTACCACAATGTGCTGTCCTTTACAAGCAGTCCTAGCCTTTCCCTGGTCTCTAGCATTCCCAGCTATCCAGGCCCCCAGACTCCTGGCAAATCTCAAAACACAACTTGCCTGCAAGCTTGCACTAGAGCTGACACCAAACACAGCACAAGAAAATACAACCACACACACACTGCAGCAGGGATGGGGGGCTGCAACATGTAAATCCTTCACCAAAAAGTTACAGGGAATTTTGCTGCAAGACTGAAGTAACAAGCTGACTCCACATGACAGCCAAGGGTACTAATAAAGTAGAAGATGAGCTGAAGAATAGCTGGTGCTGTAGTGTTAAACACAAGACAATGTATTCCATATGCAGGAGGAGGGAAAGGGAAAAAAAGAAAAGGAAACTTTAAAGAACAGCACGTCGTTGAGAACTTATGGAAAGTAAGTTATCCCACAACACTTTCTAGAAACAAATAGAAAACAAGGGAAGGAAGGAGCTTATGGACAGAAAAAAAAAAGACAGATCTTAACAGTGGAAGAACAGTGATCTGAAAAAAAAATAACCAAAAAAAACCTTCATACTAGGAGATACAATTCTGTGACATACAAAATTAAAACTGAAGTAACTGACCAGTGAGGGAACTCATGAGTCAAAACAGATTTGCAATTGCCAACCACCTAAGTAAAAGCAAAGAATTTAAAGTAATTGTAGAAGCACACAAGTCATATGGATTGGTGTTAAACAAGGGAAGCAAGGCAAGGAGAAGGCACAAGGGTGCACACATTTATACATCAAAGAACTTTTTCACAGATGTAGCAATTACAAGAATACAAAAAGCATCCACAATCAGTGAGGAAAGGTGCATTACCTACAATAAAGACCATGCAGTTTGCTACAGCAAACAGTCAAGAAGGTGGAAAGTCTGTGTGTTTAGGAAAAAATAAAAATCTTCACAGCAAAGGAAAGGCAAAACTCACAGAGAAAAACGGCAAAAAATTCAAATGAAAACAGATAAATAATATCTGCAAAAGCGCCCTACAAGAACAAAACTTTTCTTTTTCACTCTCTCTTCTGGTTAGACACTAGAAAGCAGAAAGACAGAACTTATACCTTGCAAAAAAGCACATCTTTCATTACTCAACAAGCATATTTTGAGACATATGCTCAAGAGGAAAAAATACTTTGCAAGTAGGTATTAAAGTAATAAATCATTCATTTTGCTTCTTTGTTCCACATTTTTTCCTCTGTGAACAGACAATATGCAGCCTTAAAGGCAGCATTCAAGAACAAGTTGCTGCCATCATCCCCTTCCTGCCACCAAAAGAACCCATGCACAGTATGTTTGTAATATAAGCAGAGCCCTGAACAGTAAAATAACCTTTAGCTGAGTCTCTCAGTCAAAGAGCTGTGTAACAAAGATGTACTAAACAGAAAAGCAGAGGGACTGAACATTTTAGTAACAGCAAGCAAAGAGAAAGCATACAGTACCCCTGAGTGGAGATGCAAACACTTCCACCTGCTCACTGAAAGAATAATGCTTGCTAAAATGAGAAAGAAGAAGAAACAAAAAAATCCATACCAAAAGGGTTCCAACAGCACCATTAATGCCAAGCCATCGTGAGTGCTTGAGAAGAGTTAGTGAAACGATCACAAACAGCCATAAACTGATCAAAACCAACCTCGCTGTCAAATAACAGATTATCTGGAGTACTTCAGAAGCAACCAGGAGATCAAAGAACTAAGCATTCTGTAGTTTTAAAATTATTTGCATATAATCCAACTCTGACAAATGTTATTAGACCAAATCACACGTAACACGAAGGCAGCCTAATACAAAACCTCTTTCCTGTAAGAAAGATACATCAGCCTCAGGAATATCATCACCAAATACCCTGCTCAAAGCACTTCCAACTCCTCACAAACACTAACAGCACAGATGCTGGGTCCGGGGTTCAAGTGATAGTATCAACACCACAGTTCTTTGAACCACACAAAAATCCTAATGACTCAGACATTCTAATGATTTCTGTTTCTAGATGTTGAAATAGAATATTCAGCTCTTGAACTACAGAACACCACGCGATACACCCCGAAGGGCTGCAGTAAAGAAAGCATTTATGAAAACTCTATGAGAAACAAGGAAGAAGGTGGTGACTGGTGTAACCAGCTGCAACAGAATACAAGAAGAGACTAGAAATAGTATCTCGGTGGTTAAAAGCAGGCAACAATCTTGGGACAGAGAAACATATCCAAAATTCCACCATCAGCTCTAAATGGCAGAGAAAGGGGCAGAAGGCAAAAATGAAGAGACAAAGGGCACAAGAACAATAGGAGGAAAAGATACCGTGTGTCTCATTCCTCTCTCCCTCATTCATCCCCTAGTTTCATAACACAAGCATTTAAAACAGAACAAATAATTCAGTAAATCCAGGCACTGCTTTACTCTGGCCAAAGGATACAAGTGCCATAAGTGTGTGTATATATATGTATCACCAAATATGAGGAAGTCCAAAGGAGATGTAGAAAAGTTCAGTATAAAACCTGGGTAGAAAGTCATTCTGGGTTATTTTCTTTCTTTAGAATCTAAACTATTAAGTGGTGATTATGAGCTATTTTAGAGGTCTTCCAGAAGGGAAGCTCTTCCTAAAATCAGAAGGACTAACTAAACTACTTGTCAAAAGGATTTTCTTGTTCCAAGAAGGTCTGACTTTCCACATAACATCTAGTCTCTTAACAAGAAAAATACATCCTAGCAAATAATTAACCTTTTTAAAATCCAGTTCATAGGAGAAAACATTAATTCCTAGTCTAATCAAAATCTTATTTGCCATTGACTACACCAGCAAAATTCTAGAACAGTAAAACCTGGAAAACCTAAGAGGCACCCAATCCTAGCATAAAGATGAGAAAAAATTGAACTGCAACATGAAGGAGCAAGATATTTCCTCCCCAAAAATGGAAAAAAATATGAATATGACGTCAGTATCCTACAGTCATCATTACAGATTTCACAAAATAAATTGGTGATGTGCTACAGAGGCAGGACAAAATATCCCTGAAAGTTCAAAAATAAAAATAAAGCTGGAATAAAGATTAGAAAGCCATCAATTAAAGTCATGAGTTACAAAAAAACTAGACAGCCACTCCAAGAAACATGAATATATGTGGTTTATTGTGCAGAAGAACTAGCACCTTGAAACATTCTAAAAGAATGGCTGGAATCAATTACACTGATATATTAAAAGAGAAGGTAGAAGGAGAAATCACTGCAGTCATCTGAAGTAGAGGTGGCATGTGGAAGCCTTGAGGCATTTGCTCTGTTTCACAGCATTTGCACAAGCAGAAGCAAGATCAGGCCAGTTTACACCACTGTACTTGCATTTAGCATTCTACCAATAAAGCCCTAACATGTTTGTCCCATCATTTTCAGATGTTGACAATTGCCAACGTGTCCGTTGACACAAATATTAAAAAACACTTTTTTTTCACAAACAGTTCATATTCTAAGAACAAGTTCTTCCTCTTCCCACAAAACCTGAACAGTTGTTTTTCAGTGAACGTTAAACTAGAGTTTAAAGAAAGGACTGGAAAATCTTCATTAACACTCCCCATGCTTGTTAAGCAGCCCTTCACTTGGCAGCAGCATGCAGGAGATGGGCAAGACTAAAAATTATGTACTTGTGAAAGTTCTGTCAATAACTATTTTATTTTCCCCTTGTATGCAACCTGTATCCACACGTGAGCTTGCCAAGGATACAGAAAAACACATCAATAGCAACAAAGGAAAATTACAATACTAAGAGTCAATTTTTGTAAGTATTTCAAGAGTGAATCTCTACTGAGAGAAAAAACTATAAAGCACATCGTAAGTACAGTTAGAGTTTCAGATGCAAGAAAACACAGTGTCAACTACTGCACAAATTCAACACTGGGATTCCAGGACATCCATACAGCTTCTTAGGGCACATATTAAATTCTTGCTACCTCTAAATTAATTTCTTGCATCACAGATGTGATGCCAATAGATCCCAACAGGCACCAAAGAATTCTGGTGCTCACATTTGTTTTGCCATGTGAACACAGTCCATTTCAAACCACTACTACATCCAAGGACAGCACCAAAAAATCAGCCCACAAAAAACAATCTGCACTTCTCCTGGACTTGTAGAAAAAGGGGGTAGCCTAGAATAGCTGGGAATACCAACTATCAGGAAACTGCACAAAACTACCAATAAAGAAGATATTATGCACAGCCATGAAAAATTTGCTACAAATCTTAAGAAACAACCTGAGTTAATAACTAACGAAAAACCGAGTTCAAATTTTCCCTTCCACTAAAGAAACAAATCCGAGTTCTCATCACAGATTTCCAGAAACAAGCTTCAAAAATCAAGTGGAATATACAAACATGCCAGAATTCAGACATTCCCACATCTAGTTCTTTCTGACCTAATGCAAAGATTTAAACACCTCTCAGTTTCAGGCCAATCACACACCTCCAGCTAGGTAATAAAGTTACAGCAAATGCCACATATTCCCCAAAACATCGGGCAGGTTATGCTAACTTCAGTTTGATTTTCAGTCCTGTGATACCACCAGATCTCAAGGTTTCCACTGCTGCTGGTGACACTGATTACTCCTCAGACATTTCCATTTCTTTTCCTAAATTTTCGCTGGTGCCTGCCTCACTTCCTTCATTTGAGATATGCAGCACTGTCAGCCTGTAAGTACAGTGTAGGCCTGCCCCTCCTTACCCCACTGCCTGCTAAAACTGCCCTAAATAACAACTACAAACCAATCCTTTTTCAAAGTTTTCCACAGCAGGTACTGTCACTTGATGTGTTACTAGAGGAGAAGTCATCCCATGTTCAAGACTACATTCTTCTCAAGTCCTATCATCCTCCAGGAAGCTGCTTTTAAAGAATTTTAAAGGTTCTAAATGGAGAACATGCAGGTTTTAAAGATGAATATAAAAACTGATCTAATATCCTTTATCACAAATTTTTATACTATGTAGTTCTTAGATTTTTCATTATCAGGAAGCAAAAGTAAAATCAGAGCTCAAAGACAATAAATATATATGTGAACCACGTAACTACATTCTGTAGACCACACAACTACAGTCTGTGTACTGTATAACAGTAAGGCTTGCTCCAACTGAAATATATGATTACATTTAAATTTAACACAAAGCAAAATTATCTTATGCACTAACAACTCAAATGATAAATTAATTTTTAAATAGTGCATAGTAAGTAATATGACCTGACAGCCTATATATTTGAGAAAATACATTTACTGTGGGAATATTCTTGGGGTTTGCCTCTTCCCACTCCCTGATTTGCAATTGCAACTATGCAACGCCCACCCCCACAAGCATCCGTCCCTCCAGCAGCAGAGCACAAGGACACTTTCCAACGTGAAAAGAGAACTACTCGTGTGTGCTCCTGCCACAGACCTGAACTAGCGAGCGAGACCCCCAGGTCAGGGAGAGCTCTGCTCGGCCACCAAGTTTCCCTCACTTCATACTAAAAATGTTCTTAACTCAAGCAGCCCCCAAGGGTTCGTCCCCGCAGGGTCATTTAACTAGAGGGTGCACTTCGTAGCATCCACCCTGCAGAAGACCCTTCCGCACGTGACGGAGCCCTCCGGCCGCTAAGGAAGGCTCGGCAGCGTCCCCGTCCCACCGCCCCCTCACAGACTCCGGGACCGAGGCCTCACGCTGGCCGTGCCACCGCTCCCGGGCGGGGAAGGAGCCGCCGGGGAGGGTCGTTACCTCTTGGGCGCTGCCTGCTCCATGCCGTCGCCGCCGCGGCCCCCCGGGGCCGCCGACCGAGCCCC
>VXBU01000699.1:222029-303196 GCA_013400315.1 Bombycilla garrulus | reverse complement strand
GCGGGGAGCGAGCCCCGGGTTCGGGTTTGTCCACGCCGCTGATTCGAGGCGCTTTTCGTTGAGGGCTGCAGCCCGGCCTGGCGGCGGCGGGCGTGGGGCAGCGGGCGGCGGGATGCGGTGCGGTGCGGGGCGGTGCGGGGGAACCGCCGTGGCGGCCGGGCGGGCAGCGGCAGTCCCGGAGCGGAAGGGCGGCACGGAGGCTGTTTTCCGTGTGCCCCAGGGGCGCGGAACATCACGACTCGAGAACTATAAATTAAGGGTTTTGGGGCAGGATGGGGAGAGGTGGGCGGCCGCCCGGCCGCGCGGGCCTCCTCTCGCTCGTGTCCTTCCCCGATATCTCAAGTCGTGTGTTGCGATGAGAAAAAGTGCAGTAATACGTTAAACCAGGTGGTTTGTGAAGGATTAATCCTTTGCTTGCTTCAAATCTGAACAGGAATCTCCACACAAATGCCCCACATGTGGAAGAACCTTTAATCAAAGAAGTAACCTGAAAACTCACCTTCTTACCCATACAGACATCAAGCCCTACAACTGTGAGCAGTGCGGCAAAGTGTTCAGGCGAAACTGTGATCTACGGCGGCACAGTCTAACTCACACCCCGCGGCAGGACTTCTAGAGCAGCCAGGGACCCGCGCCCGCTCCGGCAGCTCCAACTTGCCCACTTTACTCAAGGAGTGTATTGTAGGAACTCACAGACGCGCACACACACACGGAGACACGCACGCAGACTCGGGGCCAAGCTTTCCTACCACATGTCTGCGAAACTCGTTTAGAGAGTGCGGACTGCAGGATCGGGCCCCTCTCCAACCCTCACCCTAGCGTAAAGCTCATCTTGTAGATAATCGCGGCTCATTTTAGAGCTCTGTACAGAACGTGTTTTTTTCTTCGTTTGTTTGTTTTGTATCGTGTCAGATGCACATCGATAACAAATAATGGAGGCAAAGTATCTCTTTAAAAATGTATTTCAAAATAAATCCTTTTTTTTTTTCCAAATACCTCCCGCCTTCTTGTATTATTCTCTGAGCATTTGGGCTTTTTATTTTCCTGCTGTGTCAATGCAATGGTAAAGCATATTGAATAAATTTCCTAGCCGGGTAATTGTACTGTCACAACAATTTTGGTGATCGCTTTTGTTTGGTCTGTTCCACTGTCGCTGTTGTGTTATCTATTNCAGCGGAGCCCTTGGGTGACGGGCTTAAAGCCAGCGGGGACGCGGCTGGCGGCGGGGAGCGAGCCCCGGGTTCGGGTTTGTCCACGCCGCTGATTCGAGGCGCTTTTCGTTGAGGGCTGCAGCCCGGCCTGGCGGCGGCGGGCGCGGGGCAGCGGGCGGCGGGATGCGGTGCGGTGCGGTGCGGTGCGGTGCGGGGCGGTGNTGCTTCAAATCTGAACAGGAATCTCCACACAAATGCCCCACATGTGGAAGAACCTTTAATCAAAGAAGTAACCTGAAAACTCACCTTCTTACCCATACAGACATCAAGCCCTACAACTGTGAGCAGTGCGGCAAAGTGTTCAGGCGAAACTGTGATCTACGGCGGCACAGTCTAACTCACACCCCGCGGCAGGACTTCTAGAGCAGCCAGGGACCCGCGCCCGCTCCGGCAGCTCCAACTTGCCCACTTTACTCAAGGAGTGTATTGTAGGAACTCACAGACGCGCACACACACACGGAGACACGCACGCAGACTCGGGGCCAAGCTTTCCTACCACATGTCTGCGAAACTCGTTTAGAGAGTGCGGACTGCAGGATCGGGCCCCTCTCCAACCCTCACCCTAGCGTAAAGCTCATCTTGTAGATAATCGCGGCTCATTTTAGAGCTCTGTACAGAACGTGTTTTTTTCTTCGTTTGTTTGTTTTGTATCGTGTCAGATGCACATCGATAACAAATAATGGAGGCAAAGTATCTCTTTAAAAATGTATTTCAAAATAAATCCTTTTTTTTTTTCCAAATACCTCCCGCCTTCTTGTATTATTCTCTGAGCATTTGGGCTTTTTATTTTCCTGCTGTGTCAATGCAATGGTAAAGCATATTGAATAAATTTCCTAGCCGGGTAATTGTACTGTCACAACAATTTTGGTGATCGCTTTTGTTTGGTCTGTTCCACTGTCGCTGTTGTGTTATCTATTGTTAAGTAAAATGAAAGTGCCTTATTTGAGAGTTTATAGCTCTATTACTTAATAGTATGAATGTCTAAATATTAACTTCTGTACTTTTTTTTTCCTAATTTTCCTGAACGATTTTTTTTAATAAGAAAAACAAAGAAATATTTGCAAATAAACAGATCTTAGGAAATAATGCATAGAGCCGTTCTTACGCCAAAGCGGCTTATTAGTAACTTATTTGCAATCAGGCTGCATATTGTAAAAGTTATCCCTCTCGCGGGGATTGCAGCAGGCAGCCTCCTGCCCGTAGACTTTGGACGCGGGCAATTCACCCGCCTAGACAGGGACTTTATCCTTCAGAAGACGATTCCTCCCCGACAGCTCTGGAAGCAAACAGCGAGGCGCCAATTCCGCCCTCCGCCCCGGGCTCATCCGCGGGCCCTGGCGGAGCCGCGGCACGGGGAGCCGGGATCCCCTCACCCCGTTCCCCTCCTCCATCTACGCTGCCGAGCACGAGTGACGCCCAGGGCGTTGGACGGAGGGGCGCTGGGGAGAGGAATTGTTTCCCCCCCTTCTCGGGAGACCCTCACCCCGCCGCGGGGCCCACAGACACTCCCCGCGGGGTGGCTTTGGGGACTCAGCGTGTCTGCCCCATGGGCCGGCACCGAGCAACGGGCTCTCTTCTCCTCTCCTCCCTTGCCATCCTTGCAAGCCCCTCACCAGTGCCCGTGGACTCTTCTGGAAAGGTGTGGTGCCAACGCTGAGGCGTTTTCCCTGACCTATATCAGGGTGACTTATATGTGCATCCCCTCATTCCCATCCCACTGCTCTTGTCACTTTTGGCACCCTCTCCACAGTGTTTTGAGTCTTTTAGGGCCACAAAAATTGCTCTTTCTCAGGCTGGGGACAACCATCCTGCCCTGCTCCTCTGCCAAATTAGGAACAGCTTAGAATGGCAGGGAGAAATCTTTTCCCCAGGTGCAGGGAGACCTGTCCAAGGAGAAAGCAATCCCTTGTACTCAGTTCAGCAGGGAGAGCTTCACTCCTGGGCTCCAGCTAGCAGGGTACCAGAACTCCAGGCTGGCCCATCCATGGGAAGGATCACAGATCCTAGCACGCCCAAAAGCAGCAGGTGCTGACAGAGCTTGTGTGGCTGCACTGTCCCCATCCCCGATCCTCGCTGGTCCTTTGTCAGGGATCACTCTGCCTGAACACTGTTAATGAGTAGCACGTCCAGCCCAGCAGTGCAGTCAGACCACTGGTGCAGGAAGCTCTGCATCACTGCCTGCACTGCCTTCTCAAAAGGCTTCCACGGGGCAGGGACTAAGAGCCAGCCCTGCTCTGCCCCAGACCAGGCAGCCAGGTGAATTTCCACTGGTACAGCAGATTTGACAGTGCCAAACTCAAAATTTCTTGCATGGTCTAGGCCTATCTCTCCATCTGCTCCTGTCCAGGAAGATAGGGAAGGGAAAAATGTTTCTGCAGCCAGAAATACTGGTCTGCTGGCTGAAGAGCAGCCTCCCTAGTCAAAGTTTATGTCAGTGCCATCTGGTCTCTTCCTCTTCACTGCCTGTGAACTTGCACCCCTTCTTTGCTGGGGTGCTGCACCCCTAGAAATATCTTTTCTCACACCCCTGCCCTGTTGGCAGCCCTCGTCCTCCCTCTTCAAAATGCTTCTCTCTCCACACTGCTCCTCTTCAAACCTCTCTTCATGGGCACCTTTTGCTCCCTCTTCATGGGCATCTTCCCAATATCTAATGTCTTCCAGTTTGACTGAGTCTTCTACTCCCGGTGCATTCCTGTTCTCTCAGTAGGTTATTTCCTAAGT
The DNA here is from genome assembly GCA_013400315.1 of Bombycilla garrulus. Taxonomy (NCBI): domain Eukaryota; kingdom Metazoa; phylum Chordata; class Aves; order Passeriformes; family Bombycillidae; genus Bombycilla; species Bombycilla garrulus. Next base: position 299,264 of record VXBU01000699.1, on the reverse strand, counting down.
TTCTCTGTCCTTATTGTTCTCTGAGTTCCTGTCCCCAGGCCGTTTTACATCCCCAAGTACCGCAGCAAGGCTGGGATAACTCCGTTTGAGTAAACACTCCTGTCAGGATACATATGGGCTTAGTCCGCTCCTCATAGGCCAAGTTCTGTGTGAAGTTTGTTTGGAAAGAACTTAATCAGATGAACAATATCAAAGGATGAAATTAAAGTGATTGTATATAGCTAAGGTTTTATTTAATTGTTTGAGGTTGCTTGTTTAATAATCTTCCCCCTGAGCAGACACAGACTGTAAATTTATCTTCTGAGGCTTTCTAAAGTTCAGCAGCCAGAAAAAAACCCAAATTACTGAAGCGGGTCAGTGACGAGCATCTCTAACAGTTGGTCCATGGACTGTTGTTTTATGTTTAAACCAGTAGCTATCATCTTAAAATATCAGAGAATGATCTAGTATTTCTCTTTACTATCAATACACTTGCCTATAGCACTGCCACACCCCATGCACTTTTTAAAAATTCATCCCTCCCTTTTTCAGAGGGAGCTGAAAAGAACAGCTATAAAGAACATGTTAAAATACACATATGGTTTGTTGGTTTTAGACCTGTTGGGAACAGAAACAAGCTCTGTAAAGCTGCTTTTTGGGCAGGGCTAGGGTTTTTATAGCCATAAAGTTCCATCCTGACTTTCACAATGCAAACACTAAATACAGCAATATCCCTGTGACTGCTGTTTGTGCCTTTGTGAAGTATCCTCCTTCCCTCTGGAGGTTCTCTGCTCAGTCACAGCACACAGCACACAACACACAGCTCCATGCTTCTGCAGTTTCCCAGAGCTTCCAAAACCACCTGCCTCCTGCTGCTCCCTGTTCCTCTCCCCCACTGCCACTTCTTTTTTGGCACTGCTTTTTTTTGCCTGCACTGGCATGGCTCATTCTGCACCTTTTGCTGTGTTAGAGGCAGCAGCTGCAGCACTGTAGCAGGAAAAAGAACTAGCTGTGCTACATACCAGGGAGAAAAGAACAGCAGATAATAAGAATGTCACAATAATCTCCATTTTTAGTGGCAAATTTTAAGTTTGCATCTGAAAACTGAGCTCTTTGCACATCAGTTGCTGAAACAGATGCTGTCCACAGCTGATGGCAGAGCAGCTCAGCCCAGCTAATTGTGCAGAAAGCTTTTCAGTGCGGTAAATATTACTTAGCAATGGCATGTCATGCTATTCCAGGCCAGCACAGACTATATCCAATGCCAGGGCAAATTTGCTGGCAAAGCCCAGCTTTATACCAGCACCACCTCAGGAATATGCATAGCCCAGACCTAAGTGTCAAACACCGAGCAGCAACATAGGAATGCGGCATGGCCGTGTCTGCCTGGGTCTAGGGGCTGGTGCCCAGGGTCCCTTTGGGTAAAACATGCGAAAAACACTATTTATTGAACTCTTCTCTGCCTGCTCTCCCCTTCCTTTTTCCTCTTCCTTCTCACTGCTCTACTTTTGGGTGTTTGATTCAGGAGCTGCTTTTCTTACCCCAGACACCCTGTATTACGCTCTGCCTCCTGCTTGGTCTCACCTCAATCTCTTTCCCTACTTTTTCTCTTCTATTTCTTTTTTGCTTTCCCATGTCTCATCCCACATTTCAATTTCTTTTCCTAAGCAACTTCCTTCACTTAGGCTTTTTGCTTCCCTCTTCTGAACCATTCCAACTTCCACTCGTTCCTTCATTCTGTCCTTCAGCAACCTGCCTATATGAGCTCCTCTCTCTTGCCTGACCCCGAGCTCATGTCCCCTGTGTGGTGCTTCTCACACACTGCTGCTCCTTCTTTGCTGATGCCATTGATTGATGCACATGCACTCAGGAGACATCAGAACAGGTGCCACGGATGAACTTGGACCATTTTAGGCATGCTGGCTCTGACACAAAGTCATAGGAGCATAGTCCCAGAAGGACCAGGGCTGGTGGCACATGTAGCTGGTGGCAGCCTGGGCTGCCCAGGGTGGAAGCACTGTTGCCAGCAGCGCTGCAGCCCCCAAGCTGTGTGGCCTTCATGAGGAGCAAGAGGCGTGACATCAGGTGCAGTTCTGGCCCTGGAATGTCAAGACTGAGTTTTCAGCTAGTCAGCAAAGCTGCACTGGTGGCTCAGAGCCTCTAATCTCTCCTTGCTCCTAACACTGTAACTGCAGATAGTCTTCTATACAGAAAGTGCAGAAGAGTGACTAGATTTACCAAACTGTATTACACAAGGATTTAGGAATATGTTCCTTTATTTTAAAATTGTACTGTGTTTCCAGCTTATATTTCACTCCTCATGGCACATTTCTTCCTTCCTGCTTATGTAAATTTCTATTAGTTCTTTTTCCAGCTTATAACAGTGCAGTTATGACAAAAATTGGGTAGCTACCAGCCAAAAAGTTATTTTTATTGAAATGATTAAAAATACATATTTATATTCAAAATAAAGACATCATGTCTATATAAAATATTAATTTAAATTTCTGTCTTCAAAAATCCAGGTGCAGATGTTTATGAAGCTTTTTACTTGGAGCTCCTAGTTTATCAAATGAGATGCAAAAATATCTACACTAAAAACAGTAAGCATCTTTCCTCAATCTGCAGAATTAAGGGCGATGGAAGTCTAAGCTGCTTTCCCTTCTCAGAGCCCCCCTTGCAAGCCTGAACACCATCTCCCAGATGCAACTTTCAAACACTACCTGGGACTTTGTGGTGAGTGGAGCAGGACCCAAAAGCATTGAGTGGAACCCGAAAGCAGTGGCCTTGCACCTTCACCCCTATACAGTCAAGCTGGGGTGGTGCATGGTCACCTTTCCATGGGAAGGTTTCTTCCTCTGTCAGCACTAGGGCAGAACTTTGCAGTAAGGATTGACCAAAAAAAGCTTAATGTAAAGTTTACAGATACAGAAAATACCAAGTTCCACCTGAAGTGAGCAGTGTATGCAGCAGGGTCCAGTTGGCATGGCTGTATCACTGGGGAGAGCACACCGGCTGTGTCCCCAGCCCACAGGCAGCAGGGTACACGCAGCAGAGGACAGCAGGCACGGGAGAAGCAGCAGGGGAGAGGCAGCAAGGGGAGAGGCAATAGGGGACAGCAGTCAGGGGGACATGGAGACCCCCCCATGCTGTTCTGGGAGATGCAGTGGCGGCAGGGGACTGACAGACATCTCTTGTCAGACCTGGCAATGCTGGCTGAAGGTGGCATCTCTCCTGGCTGCAGATAGCAACAGCCCCAGCAGCCGGGCCTTGCATTTGGGGAGGTGAGGGACACTTCTACAAACTGTCCTCCATCAAGACTACAGTGAAAGGGGATTGAAGAGGGTGCTGGGCAGTCTCTGGGACAATTGGGATTGCCCAAGTGAATTTCCAGGCCTTCAGACTTTGTTTGAAATCAGCTTCCTCGCAGTAGGAGAAAGGGAGCAGCAGGACTTTTGCTTTCCTGAAATTCTTGTAGGATCCAGAGAGTGGCTCCATCGCCTCACATGGCTGAGGGCTGCAGCTGGGAGAAGATTACAACCTCAGGTCTTTTGACTTCCCTTCTCTGCAGAAATCCCCCAGATTTCTGTCTTTGAAACAAGCTAACTTCAAGTTGCCTGCAGATCAGGGATGGGATCGGGGAGGAAACCTGCTGGCAGGGCGGTGCAGGTGGTGCCGTGCCGTTGGCAGTGCTGCGAGGCTCCCACTCCCCCAGGCAGTGCCTTGACCCGAGGCTCCCTCGCCGTGCGCCTGTGAGGGCTCTCCTGCATGCCGAGGCATTTTGGAGTCCCATTTCTTCATCTGGGGAAGTAGATTGACTGATTGCTTGCTTTTCTTTTTTTCCAGCGTAAGAGGAAGCAAAACCTTTATTTCTTTTTTCCCTCAGAGATTATTTATAAGGCATTATCTCTACTACTGCCAGCTGACATCCTTTGGCGTCACCAGCACTCAGTGCACTGAAGATGCCTCAAGGTGTGTCAGTCGTGCTTCACGTCAATGCGCCTTGATGTATCTCTTTGGCTGGAATTGAAAGGTACAGTTTCTAAATCTCCCTGTGACCCAATTTGCATGGATCACTGGTGTGCTAGAATGTAGCTACTCCTTCCCATCGTGTTAATGCAAGTTCGCCTGCCTTCAAAGCAGCCTGGCCTCCGTGTGCCACGCTGAGCACAAACGGCGAGCTCGCACTCAGGTCTCTGTGTCAAACGGGCACGGCTGCTTCAGACTTGGTGTCTTCCACACAAGTTACATGCTTTAGGTGTTTTCATTGCTGTATCATAGTCCCTTTATTTAAACATCGTAAATTCTTTTACTTTATAAACATAAACGGGATTATCTTAATCTGGGTGCTCACAGTCAGCAAGCACAGTGAATGCTCCCAGGTTGCGGAGGCACCCTCTCCTGCCCGGCTCCCAGGGGCCCCCTCAGCTAAGCTGGGCAGCAGTGCTCAGTGTGTCACCAGCAAAAGGAGCAAAACGCCTGCGGGGGAGCAGCCCGACAGCACTCATGGTCACAGGCTGCCTGCCGGAGTGTCCCTTGAAGCCAGCCCTGGGGACAGCCAGCCCTGATTAATACTTGCAGCAGCCCCGTGGCTCCCTGTGCTGTGCTGGCTGCGCACTGCCCTGTCTGCCGGCACGCTGCGATGGGAAGGAGGGAAGGCAAACCCTCTGGGGCCCTTCTAGAAGGCCCTGAGGCCCAGCTGTGATGGCAGATGGGATTCATGGGCAGCTCCAGCCCCGGGCGTGCTCGGGCTGCCTGCGAGGGCAATGCAAATGTAGTGCACCTGCCCGCAGGCTGCCGTGACCTCCAGAGTCCTTTAAAGGACGCCTGGCTGGGGTACAACGTAAACCCAGGGATGATTTAGTCCAGGAGCTGGTTCTGCTGGAATGAATCATTTCAGCACACAAGCACCCCATGACTCTGGCTCTCATTTCCATGTTGTGGTCTTCTTTTCCCACTCCACGGAGGAAATGATGGCCCGATCCTGGGCAGGAACCACAACAGAAAAACGCTAGGAAAAGAAGGAAGCATTCCAGAGGAATTCAGTAATATATGTGACTGAACAAATCTGGGTGATGGGGTCAGATCCTCACCAACTTTTTTTGTCATGCACCTATTATCCCCCAATTTTATTTCATGAAAACTGGGTCTTGAAATTAATGCTGCCTTAAGAGGTACGTGGCAGCTCACACGATCACATGTAATGTTCCTTCCAAGCTACAACCGTAGCTTTGTCATGATTCATATTTTCAAATCCCCATTAAAAATGTTAAAAACAGATTTTCATAGTTCATCTGTGGGCACCTCACATTTTTCTGGATCTAATTTGCCTAGTTAAAACAAAAACCAAATTCTAGACACACCAAGCTTTAACAAAAAATTAGTCTGCAATGCAGTCATGTAGTCCTGTCCTTTTCTGAGGTGCTCAACAGGTTCAGTTCCCTACAATCACCCAGTAAGTTCAAATGAGCTGGGATTATGACACGAGAGTGAGGGCTGTAGGTGGGGACTTTGCTGCCTTTGCCTAGGTCTATCCTTAAATAGGCAGCACTTATTTGTCTACCTCAACAGGGTTTTCCATCTGGGAAGTGAGGATGGGGCAAATGAACAAGTTACTGCAGGCAAAACAGAGGATGTGGAAGTTCAGCCCCTCAGCTACTGCCCAGAAACTGCTCTAATGTATTTTTTAACCCCCTCACAAATGCAACTCACTTTTCCTCTCCTACAGGGAATAACATGCCTGGATTTTGCTACAAGGTACTGTATGTAAGAGGGTGCAGGTGGACACTTGCGACCACAGAGCAACCAAACTGTAGGTTGGTGACACCTTGTCCTGCAGCTGGTTGTCTCTCTAAACTCTGGGGCACAGCAGATTAATTTCCCTAAAAGTACCACTGTAAAATCCTGATTCAAGTGAGGGAATGGCATGGGAGCTTCTGTACTCAATTGGCCTTTGCCTCACAGCCACTTGCAGGCAGAAACCTGGTTTGACTGAAATTCTTCAGGTTTCAGCAACAGGAAATTGCAGATGAGAGAACGCTCTGTAAAGTGCATTTGCACAGTTTCAGTCGCAAGCTGTGAAAAGTAGCAGCTCCCCAAGCCCTCAACTTTAACACTGCTATTAATACTGACTTTTCTAATAGCATTGAGATTAATGGAGCATGAGGGTCTTGTTGTAGTAAACATCCTCCCAATGATGCTCAAGAAACCCACGTCCTGTCTTCACACAGATTGCTGTCGAAATGTCCCAACAAACTCCTAAGCACCTTACAGTGTCCCAGCCCAAATACAGATGGTTAGGAAGGTGGCTCTATTTTAAAACCTAGTTTTGAGGTGTTTCCTCTGCAAGGCAGCAGAACAGGCACCTTGAAATTCTCCCAAGGCAACGATGGATGATGTTCAGGGTCCATGAGAGGGGAAATTAGGGTTTTGTCCAGTGCCTTTTCCTTGGAGAGCCCTAGGACCTGTTTTCATGCAGGTGCTTGGAGTGCTAGGCAGGAGAAAATCCCTGCCCCAAAATTGGATGGGCTTTGCAAACTGCCTCCGGGGACTTAACACCACTCTGGTTTCCACACTGCTCTCACTGGCAATGTAGGCAGTCTATGGCAGTATGAAAGCTGGTCAAGATGATCAAATAAACTACCAGGACTCCCTGCAGCACTGAAACCTGGAAACATGCTTCTCCCAAAGCAGTCAGGAGTGGGATGGGTGCATGGCTGATTGGAGCAAGGCTAGCTGGTGTCTGCCCCATGGCTGGGTAGCGACTCTCCCCACTCCCTGAGGACCCATCCTGGGATTGGACTGGTTTCAATATGGGACTCTCCATCTTGATCCAGTTTGGATGGGTCAAAACATGTTGAGACATGCCCTTTCAATATGCTGCATTTTATTAAAAACAAAGTAGCTGTGGGCCAGATTGTAAAACTAGGTGGGCCTCATTTGTCTGTCCCTACTGTAAGCCAATGAAACCTTCAACATATTCAAACTCTCACCTTTTTACCCATTTGAATGAAAAAGCATCACTAATAAAAGAAAATGACTCACCTAATGCTAAACCTGAGCTCTGTAGATCAGCTTTGATCAAATTCACTGACATTTGGATAACTGCGTTATTATAACTAAAACATCTTTTAAAGTTTTTTTTTTCCAGACGTTCTTTCTTTAAAATTTGCTTTGATCACTGTGCATATCCTTTTCAGCAGAAATTTGTCCACAGAGGGTGAATTTTTTTCATTTGTTTTTCATATGGATTCTCTTTCCTTTGTTCATATTTTAAATCAGTGAAGCTACCCTTCAAGCTAGCCCTTACAATAAAAATGCAGCTACTGTGTGGCTTTTAACAACTCATTTAACCCATCTGTGCTTCAATAGTCTTGTTAGAAACCCAAGGAAACTCACACTCATTTATGCAATGAGGCTGATCATGAAGCCTAGTTAGATGGTTTTTTTTTTTAGGATAAAGTAAACATTTCAGAAGGGCAGAGCAGGGAAGTGATGGTCGCTGTTATGGTGGTCTGACAACACCAATTTGTAATATGTTACAACAGTAGTGTTACAAAATGCTGCACAGAAGGATATTTCTTTCAGAAAGTACTTTTGAATTAGTTCAAGTGCTCCAGTTTCCAAATAGGAGTCACAGTCTGAGACAATTAAAATAAATGGAAGCAGGAATGTGTCAGGACAATTACAAATTAAAAGATTGAAATCACTGGAGATGGAAGGGCAAAAAATTTGCCTGTGTGTAAGTATGCATCTGTGTATGAAGCACAACTTTAGATGTTGAGAAGGATAAAGTTTGACTTTTCTTTTTCAATGGAAAAAAATTCACACATCTACAGTGCAATAAAATTTAGTCTAGCAATACATAAGTGCATTTGTAACCAATTTTTCCCTTTCAAGCAGGCAGGAAGACTGTTTAAGCTTTAATTTGATAATTATAATTTATTGTAATTTGACCATGCAGCTGGGGAAGGTGGTGCTGATCGTTCATCAAAGAGGGCGTCTGTCGGGCTCTAGAGTCGAGATAGTCTTATTAGTGGCTTTTTACAGCATGGGCAGAGTTCTTGTTAGAGCTTGTAACAGAGGTGGATTAACCACAAATAATTTTTAAAACTTTGAAGTCTAAAGCGGGAGTGCCTTTTGCCACATTCTAGGAAAAAGAGCGAAGATGTTCAGATAAGGTTCGCTGGTGGGGTTCAGCCCCTGGCTCATGCCAAGGTGCAGCCTTCCCCCTGCCAGGGCTGCCTGCGCGGCCATTTTGCAAGCACAGATTCCTGTCATCTGACAGAGCGAGCCCTGCAGCTCCGCACGGCTTCTGCCTCCGATAAAACTATTTATGAGCGCACACACTCCCAAAGATCGCGCCCCGCGATCGCTAGCTCTGCACCGGGCCTCCTAGGGATTGCTTGTTTTCCCAAAACACTTTAGGCTGAGAATTCCTATTAAATAAATCTGCTTTAGACAGGAGATAGTAATTTTTTAATGCAGACATCCTCTAATGTTTTCATGATGTGGCTTATACCTTAATAGATAGCAGTTGCGGTGCAGATCTGGCCACGCAGTTGCATAACATATTTGCGGTAATGAGAAGCCTTGCCGACATGGAAAATTAATATTAAGAAAATTAATGTAAGGAAAATCTTAAATAGGTTTTTGTCTGTGTCTAATGCAATTTTGCAGTCAGCAGAAGGAAGGAATTTAGTACCAGGTGAGTAGCCAGTTCTTCAGAAATCATGTTTTGTTGACCACATTTTAAGACCTGCTGTTTTGATTTAGCGCATCAGGAGCAATATCTGCTTCGCAAACAGCCGCATGAAACACCACACTCAGGATCTCGCCTGGCAGACTCAGCTGTCAGAACCTTGCCCACAAGAAAGAGTTCCTTGGTACAAATGTTTTTCATGCTGGTGCCCGTTCTGTCTGGGGAAGTGCTTTGAAAGCTCAGAAACTTCAGCAGGGCAGGAGAGCAGCTTAATGCTCAAACCCACCTAGCAGTGACTGGGTGAAAAGACATTATCTTTTCAAAAGCAGTATCTGTAAAGTCCTTTGGCAGAGCAGAAATAGCTGATTTCCCAATGAAAAAGGCCGCTCTTACTGGTTGCATGTCCAAAGACCGCAGTGTTACAGCACTAGGGCAGCACGGAGACACTGCTCTGCACGAAAGGGGAGGAAATCCTGGATGGGAACCAACCTTCTCTGCCTCCCACCCCAGCTCTGCCCCCCAGCTCACAGCTGCCATTCCATCAGAGAACACCAGTGCTGGCATCAGCTTTTGTTCAAGGTGATCCATGGTTTACATGTTAGGGTCTTTTCATCTGTTGCGCGGGTTTCTCTTGAATAAAAGAAGACCGGCATATTTTCCTCCTTTTTGCTGCAAGAAAGGTGGGTACTGAGCCCCTGTATTTCCTGGTGATTGTGGGTATTAGAGATGAGGTAAGCACAAGATACTTGGCATGACATTACAGAAACCAAAGGGAAAAGAATTCTTGGAAGAAACCCCATTTTTTCAAAATTTAGACAGCTTGAAGTTGTTTTGTTTCATTACCTCCTACCTAAATTTCTTAAAAACAATACTTAGCAAGAGGAAGGGATTTCTTGGTAAACACTGTATTGCATGCCATTTTTCAAGGAGTGAGCAGACTCCTAACGCCTTCTGAGTTCCCCCTGAGAGACACCAATTGTGAGAGGAAAGGCTGTATTTGATCAATAAGAAATGCGTGTGTGTGTGTGTGCACAAATAAAAGGAGGCAGCAAATCCAACCCTCTTATCTCCCTTCCTTCTTGCATGCCAGATCACCTTTAGCATCAGCTCCAGTGCTGCAGCTGCTGCTTTCGAGCAGAGCTCATCGACACCAGCTTTGGCTGCTTGACCTGCTCTGGCTATGGATTCAGACCCCGTCTTTTCTCACCCTTTCCCTTCACCCTTTCATTCCCATAACCCGAAGGAAGTGGAAAATGAAACTGAATTGTTAACTGCACTTTTTCAAAATTAACCAGATATCAGAAGTTCTCTGGAAGTGAAAGAGGACAATTATTTTCTGAAATACTGCCATAATTTTTTTTTTTTTTAGAAAGCCTCTGCTGCTCGTTGCTTCATTACTGAGGGTGCACAGAGAGCAAGGCTTGTTTTATCACAGAACAGACTTCTTCCTGGAAACCCCAATAGATGCATAGAGAAATGTTGTTAGGTTGAAGGACCTTTCAAGATTTGGATTTGCCCAGTTAAGAAATAATTTATTCTTCATAACTAATTCAAAAAATCTTTAAACCAGACTGACTAGCAATGTGTTAATATTCGTCATCATCATCTTGAGTACTGCCAGTGGCTTCATCACATTGTACAGAAATAATACATGAACAAAACATACTTATAAAACATAAATATTGGTGTCCATCCTGTGCTGTGCATACCCATCTCATTTTCTTTTATCCCCAAATATTTAAAATAACTTCATTTTGAACATGTGGATGGTTAGCTCATAGTTAGTTCATACACAAAAAGTAACAGAGTATTGAAATAGTACTCCTTTTCTCCCTCGGAAGAATGAGAACATTACATCAACTTTTTTTTCAGTTGCCTATGGTATTTTTATAGAAGGTAGATAAACTATATATATATTTGGAGACACAAAAATTAACACACACACCCAAAACATATATGATGTTTTGTGGCTGAACCAGCTGCATTTGTCATCAATAACAGCAAAACATGGACCTGATCCAATTGCTTTGCAGTTTCCTGTCACATTAATGCAGTATAGAAATACAAAAATAACATATAATTATACTCACCATATTACAGTAGAAAGTTTTCTGTCTAGATTTTGAACTCTATTCTCTTCTCTACTGGAAACCACTATTTCATCTTGCTTTACAATATTCCCTTTGCATCAGAAAAACTCCTGCTTTTATTTGCATGAGCCATTCAGCAGACCGATAAAGATAAAAAACGCGCACAAAGAATAGAGGACAAAAGTTTATATCAAACAATACACATCAAAGAGGAGAGACTTCACTTCCTTTTTGTTACCTCCACCCGTAGATTTTTCACATTAATCTAATCATTACTACATCATTGCTAGTAGCCCCAAATGGCTCATATTAATTCCCTTCTCATTCAAAATGATTTTTTATTAAATCCTTAGCTATCGTTATATCAAAATAGTATGCTAATGAACATTTTAAATAGTTGATAATGTAGAACATTTGCCCTTTTAATTCTTGTTAGGTGGACCCCAAAACAAAAACACATCAAAAGAGAAAAGAATCTAAAATTTCAATTAATCTTAACCAGAAGTTGAAGCAATGACAATATCGAAGAGACTTTGTAATACCTAATATCCCCTGACAATATTTCAAATCCATATGTGCATATAAAATAACTTCTTGTTTGACTTCGTTGACCCAGAATTGTCAGTGGAATAGAAACTTCAGTAATTCCTAAAGGTATCAAAGTCTGATTTGCTCTGATTACAGCTTAAATTATATATTTGTCTATATCTGCATTTTGTCTCTTTCAGAAAGCAGAGGGGATTTGTTCATTCATGGTCTTTAAAAACACTGTCTTATTTTCATTAAGCTAAGCCCACTGCTGATGTAATTCTTGCATTACAAAGGTCTTAATTTAAACCATGACATAAATGCTTTTCATCAGTTGATTTTTTTGTTCTTTGTGCCAAATTTCTTGCATTTTTAAAATAAAGAATATGGTGTATAATAACTGCTGCGGGACAGGCTGCTTTATTCTTCAATATGAAAGACAAATGGGGTGTGACATGCATACGTTTCAACATGCAGCACTTACTTCTTCAGGACCTTTACTTTTTCCACTGTTTTCTCAGTAGACTATTTCACTTCCTTTGAATCAGGCCTAACGATAACACTGGATTTGAAGCACGGTTCTCGGCGTTGAGCACACTGACGGGACCAAGAGGTGAAAAGTGCTTCTAATCTCTCTCTTCTCTCTCTCTCTCTCTCTCTCTCTCTCTCTCCCCCCCTCCTCTCCCTCTCCCACTCCCTGCCTTCCTCTTCTTCCTTCCCCCCTCCACTCAAGGATTTGGGGTCTGCAGATGATAATTTACAGAGCGTTTTGGAAGAAGGGTGGGGATGCATTCCTAACACCCCAAATCCTGGTTTGCATTACACATTAGGGATTTCAAAGCACACCAAGATTTAATCATAATCAGAAAGTAGAGAAATCGTTTCTACAACATTCTGTAGTACTGAATCTTTTCTTTTTCTTTCCTTTGGTATCCCTGCAACTAATACAGCAAAACTGTATTGCCATCATGTCCTGCTATTATTGCAATGAGCAGTGAGCTGTGTAAATGCATCTGGGAAAACTGCATAACTTGTTTGCATATTACTTTGAGTTTAGGAGCTTGGTTAATTTTCAGACGGAATCAAAAGATACTAACTGTTTCTCTACTTAAATGTGGAAGTACAGAAGAAATTTGTCTTGGTTAGCATTGCTGCAAATGAATCAGGATTACAATGGAAAGGATGCAAATATTTTATTTAAGTAGAATTTTCAGCATGATCTATGCTGACATCAGACTGCAGCATTAGTTCATTGATCTCCACAGGTCAATGTTGTCAAATACAGAACAGATTTAGAAAATATCAATTGAATTTGTGGAAGGAATAAAGTCTTTAAATTATCTTTCTTCATCTACTGCATTTAAGAAGATATTGACCTGATACTTACATGTTCATCCTGACTTTATACTTTATCTTCAAAGCAATGCTCTTAAAATTGCCGAAAACAGGATAAAGGGACAGGTTGACCTTTAGTCTGTCAGCTTTCTTGAATTCTGTGAGACATTAAATGAAATGGAAAAAGTGTCTTTTTTACTGAGATTAAGTATTTTTACTTAATTTTACATGAGGTAATAGATAAATTTTATTTCTTGAACACTGGGAACCTAAATAAAATTGAAGCTGGGGAAATAAATGTTTTTCCTATGAAATACTTAGGACAACAAGTATGTTGAATACTTTTAAATTGCAGATAATATCCATAAGATTGGATATTATTTACTCCATTATTTTGTCTTTCCTCCTTTACTCACTTTATTATTCTATTGCATGAACCTGAGCTGAAGAGAGCAGGGCTATTCTGTAAGGGTGTGTTCATCTTTATATATTTTAAACCTATTTTGATAGATTTATATCAAGGCTGAAGTAATTCACTCTGGGAAAAAAACTTGGCATCAAAACTTTTAAATACAAGCAGATTTTTCTTTCAAAAATTTTTAAAGAAAAATTTAAAAATAATTCAGCATGTTCTTAAAGGCAAAGGTTTAATTCCTGCTTCATTTTAAGTCAATGGGAGTTTTGCCATGACTACAGTGGAGCCAGGACTTCCTTCAAATGATGTGAAACAATTACATTTAGCATTTTCAGATGGAAATTTTGTGATTTTGTGCTTGTATAATTTTTTTTTTGAGGTGGGGATGTGTTTATATCATATTGTATAATCCATAGCGTGAACTCATTTCTGGATATCTTTCTGTTAAGTAACTGTCTTTTTTTCATTAAGATAAGTAACAGTTCAACATATGTGGTTACTTAAGAAATTCCTCAGGATCTTTAGTGGAGTCTTTTGGGATAAGATGTGAAATCAGCCGTTGTCATTCATGACAAAGATCCCACATAATTTTTCCAAGGACTTCAGCATGCCAATGAGAGTGGATCAGCATAAGTGATTGCATTTTGCCCATGCACTTTCCATCTGAGGTTTGGATCTGAGATGGGACTCCTGCCCTAGGCTACCTTCAAGTACCACTTTGCATTAAAGTACCTCACTTTTTTGGCCAGGCCAGGAGAGCTGTGAACTTCATTACCTTGCCTTGCTCCACAGAAAGGTGAGGTTGTAGTTGGTGAGATCCTGCTGACCTTAATCAAAGACAAAACCCAACTCCCAGAGAAGTAGTTAAGTACTGCTTGTGCGAGGTACCTGCAGGATGGGCCTGGCCTCTCTCTAGGGTAAAGCTGTTCCAAAGAGATTTATCGTACCTGACACCTCTGATTGTGTTCAAATATCAGCAGTACTGAAGCTGAGGCAGGCGATACAACTTTTGTACAAGGAATGAGTAGTTCAGCCAGACCTACCCTGAAGTTCCTGCCTTGAGCCCTCAGAACCGCAATACTTCCCTGGGGATTAAACCCCACATGTGGGGCCTGGGGGCCAAGCCAGGCTGCTGTAGAAAGGACAGTCCCTTCCCCAAGCCAGCAGGGTGGGACAGTGTCCAGCTCTGTGTTTCAGGATGTTAGAAACTGGACGAGCTCCACTGTTGTAGTCTTAGATGTGAGACAGCATCTAAGACCTTTTTGAGTGTTTCCTGTGGATGTGAGATTGACGGTAATTCTCTGGTGCAATCCTGCTTGTTTACAAAGAATAAGCAGCTTTCCTGAACCTTGTGAGGGACCAGCAGCAACATGCAACAATTTTGCTTGGAATCACTCACCAGCACTTCCAGAGAGTTTTCTGCTGAAGAGAAGCTCTGCCCACTGCTTCCTTCCCTGTCTCTGCCATCAAGAGTGGCTCAGCTGCACCCTGGCTGTGGTTTTTCCACAAATTTTGTGGACCTTTCTCTCTGTTGCCTGTACACTTCATGGTGTCTGCACCAGGGAAGGCTGGGCCCCCACACACTGCAGGTGCATGGGCTGTGCAGCCTGGGGAGATCAGAGCTTCCATGAGTCTCCCTCCTCCACAAAAGTGCTGTGAACCTGAACAAACTGGGTCAGCACCACATTATGGCCATGCCCTCCCAACCCAGGCACAGGTACGACAGAGCTGCCCTCAGTGTGTGTACCCTGGCTGCCTGCCCTTCCCAAACTCTGGTCAGAAAGCTGAGTGACAAGTGTCCAAATTGTCCAAATAATTAGTTCCTTCTGCTATGTACTGTGGCCTTTTGAACCCAAGTGTGTATCCTACCTTGCTCATGATGAGCAGGCCACGTTGCAAAGTTTTGAAAATGCAAATGCTGACAGTGAGCACCGTGGTGAGGCTGAACAGTGGGTTGGATATGGCTAAAATCAGTGATTGCTCCATGAGCAAACATGGAAACAGAGCCAAGAGAGTGAAATGCTGGGCTTTTATTCCTTCCTCCACAAATGGACAAAGGAACAAAAATGGAGTCCCTGTACGTCTTGGCTGTTGTCTGTATGTAAATGTGCTATGGCAGTGTGTAGCTGTCTCCATGCATACACTTTCATCATTACATTAATTTCATCATTCTGTGGGGAATAGCTACATTACATGTTAATACTATCAGCAGTTTGCATTCTTAATATTCTATTATACTCCCACAAAATCCAATTACAATTTCGCATTTAGAATAAATAACTCTACGCCCCCAATCTAAATCTATGTATGTGTGACCAAACAGCATTTTTTGCTGCTAGGATGAAGCATTTTCTAAGATTTAAATTTTTTATTTTTTTGGTTTTTTTTACAGCAGCCTGTAGTCCAAAGCCCAACACTGATCCCATAGAACCTGGATGTTGCAGGGACTGCCAGGCAGCCCTGTCACAACTGGTTGTTGCTTTGTGCTGCTGTCTTTTGTGATACAACGGTTTTCTCCACAGTTATGATCTGTTATGTTATGGCTGTGACCAAATTCACCTGGTTGGTGTATTTACAATTTTGGTTAAACACATAAGGGGTTTAACAGTGTGATGAGAACCTGTTATTTCAATTCGCATAGCTTTCAGTATATGCAGAAATAACATGCTTCTGTGCATCTCCAATCGTTTAAGCATTGTAGCCTTTTTATTTTGTTGCTCAGGGTAAACACTGGCCTCTATATATCCATCCTGCTCTCCATCTGGTATTCTGAGACTGCAAGCAGTAGTAAAGGTGGGGCTACAGACTTCAAAGATACTCATATGTCTTGAAACTAAGCACTGAGCTAAACTCCCTTTAATGCCCCTGTGGGAAAGTGTCTCCATATGTCATCCCATGTATTTTCTTTGCTATTTAAAGTATTGCTTAATAGTACACTAAGCTGGTGGAAAACTATTTGCTTTGTTGGGTTAGTTCTACTCGGGCTTAATGCAGGGCTGGGTAAGCACCAGAGCCTGCACACGGGAGCGAGCGGGACCAGGAGCAGCTGGGGTGGGAGGAAGAGGGACTGGGGCACCCAGCAGGCAGTGGGGTTTCCACTGCTGGGAAGTGGTTATCAGTCCAGCTGAGGGGAGGAATCCTTGGCTGGCTGGGAGGTGTTGAGGCAGGGGGGTAACTGGACTTGCACTTCATCAATTGCACAAACACCCTGTGGGTAAGTGGGGTCTCTGAAGTATTGAAGGGCATTATAAATCCCCATCCCCATCTCCTTTGTTTAAGTCCTACTCCTTTTGGACTGTTCTTCCCAACTTCATGCTTTCTCTCTTCTCAGCAATTGGTGCATCTTCCTGCAATCCTGTAGTCTTATTTCTTGTCTTCTCTGTCCTCTGCGATTCTCTCAACTCAGTAATCACTCTTTTAAGAAGTCCTCGGGAAACTCCTTCTTATGTTCCCCTATGGATTTTTGAAGGGCTCTTTCAGATTTTGACTTTGATCTTCTTCCCTGGTTTCTCTACACTTCATCTCTGGACAACTTCCTGCCAGAAACAGATATGTAGATCTCATTGTTGTGCTGGTGAGTGATAGACCTACCATGCATCTCCAGCCATGTCCTCCTGCTTTCACTTTAACTGCCTACTTTTTTTAAAAAAGCCCATCCTTTCCCATTTCCTAAATCTGGGCCACCACACATTCAGGAACGCAGAGGTCATGAGACCAGAAGGACAATCACTCCTTTATTCTGATTGTTTATTTGGACTTTAAAGTCAACTTCGTTTAGAACCACGAGTTTTTAAATTTGGGGTTGCTGTTCCCTCCTCGTTTATAATTACAGACCAAATGCCTTGTAAGAATTTGTCTTTTCTTAGAGATGTTATTTCTTTTCCTCTCAGTACATGGTTACATCTTTTGTGTCTTTCTAACTGCAGTTTTGTAGAGGCAGCAACCAATGAATTTCCCTTTGGCCATTCTTTAACACCACTTGGGCTACTGTGTTTTCTTGGTTGCTGCCCTATTTCTGCAAGATACCCCAAGCAAGAATTCGTGTTAAGAGGTAGGTTCCTGAAAATGAAAGTGATAAGGCTGACACTACTATCTTCCAGTTCACAGCCTACTTATCACTAGCTCAACTATTTTACCTGTGCTCATGTAGTTGTCAGGACCCCTTCTGTTGCAGTAGAACTTTTCTTGTGCAAGAGACGGTTATTGAAAATCTTTGTGGACAATCTGTTTGATCCAGCCCTAAATGTCTCCTCTATGTTCTCCTCCTTGTTCTCCTGCAAGATGCGATCACTGTGGCCAGGGCTCCTGCATGAACACCCTTGGTACAGCCCTGCCTGCTGTTACACAGTTTAACCCCCTGTATAAGTGGCTGCACTCAACCCCATTGCACTTTTTTCGTTGCAGTATCCCGGGAGAAAAAGGTAGAAGACTTGAATGCAATGTTTTTATTGGAATGAAGGAGATTTTTCAAAGGAGACTTTTTAGCAGATGGTAGAAAATGTCAAGATTTCTGCTAGCGTTTAAATGTAATGTGGCATTGATATGGAAGATGCATTATCAGAAGGTAATAAACTCCAGTTCTAAAGGATGTATGTGGCCAGCAGTTACACTTATTCCAAGGTCTTTTTTAGAATCTTACTATTCATGAACCATGCATGACTCAAGCTTGCCATATAGAAGAACTGTTTTATCTCTCCCTCCAGTTATAGTGTTTATAATAAANATTATAAATATATATAATTGTATTTTCCAGAGATCTGAACTTATAGGAAACTACTTTTGACCATCACAGACTGAGTGCCTGCTACATGTTACCAAAAAGGCTTCACAGCATTCCAGTCAGAAAAAGTCAGGTCTTATACCTCCTCATGAGGCAGCCCAGTATGGTGATCTGAGAACTGCTTTTCATTTGGGAAGGCTGTAGAAGAAGGGATTTGAGTAAACTAACTCCATACATTCAGGACTAGAAAAATGCTGGTCCATAAATTAAAACTTTTCAGAGAAATCAAATTCTGCTCACTTTGTTGGAAGCACTACTCTGTTTCCAGCCAAAGGAATGAGCATGGTTGATCCCTCCACATATAGTTTTTTGAGTTTGGAAATTCAAACAGGAGAGAAAGCATCTCTCTGACTTTTCTGTAGAGGAACCATTTCCCCTGCACTGATGCGAGCTGGGCTGTACCAGTATAACTGAGGACAACACTTGACTTGGCCCTGTATTCGTGCTTATAATATTGCCCCTATTCACAGAGTGGAAACTTGCTGGATTTTTTCCATTAGGAGGAGAAATTGATGATAGGAGTCAGGAATGTCTTTGGTTTATTTACAAAGCATGTACTCAGAATCTTGTTTCTCTGAATGCAGCAGAAACAAACAACAGGCACTTTTCTTACTCAGAGTTTCCAAGCCTGAGTCCGTAGGGCGGCGTGTGCTCTGCGGAGCCGTGCTGCTCCGGCCCAGACCCCTGGCAGGGCTCTGCTTCCCTGGCTGCTGCTCCTGAAGGGCAGGGAGGTGACACCTGCACATGCCCACGCACATCCAAGCTCCCTCCTCCCACATCCAGCCTCCCCTGGCTTCCTCACCCCCACATCCCACGGGGGATCCTGGTCAAGCTCAGTCTGCTTCTGGCCGAGCTGTGTCACCATCCAGCTCACATCTTCTGTTTACTGCAGCCTAGCACTCCTGAAGAGGCTGGAACGCTCTTTTCATTGCTCTTTTTCTGCACATGTCTGTCCCCAGACATGTGCGATAGCTTTTAGGAGGTATGTGACTGTAGATTAAAAACTCTACTGCCATGAGGAGCCCATGTAGATACAACAACATGTGCACATGCACACACTCGCACACCCCTGCATGCGCACATGCAGAACCTCCAGGCCTTTGTAGGAGCTGAGTAACATGTACTGTAAGAGAATTATAAAATTGTTTCATTGTTGTCTAAATAATATATAATTTTCAGTTCCTTTCTTGCAGGCACAGTTTCACACCAGTTTTACAACCAAACAGCTTATCTCAGATCTGTGGCATGAATTTTGTCAAAGGAAAATAGGTAAATGACAGTGAAAAATCTTGACATTTTTGAATGCCTACAACAAGACAATGTTCTCACATTTCAAACAAGTGCTAATTTTTGTGGTATTGAGCCAGTCACAAGCTCTGCTGCTCACATTTTGATAGAAGGGTGCAATGTATAATGTCAAAGATGTTTCATTCCATGAAAAAAATTCCCCAGTCATTTCAAACTAAAAAGGTGGAGACAACAGGCAGGCAGAGTTACACCATGCTATATTTCTCAGCTCACAGTCTTAAAGCTTTTTTCCATCTTTAGTAATATTTACTTGTAGTGAAGACTATTAGAATAGTTGTAAGTGCAAGTGAAGCTAAAAGCAGACTCTCACCAGAACCCACTGCTCAAAAAGTGGAAAGCTGATAGAAGAAAATGTTCTCATGGCACTGTAGCTTTGTAGTATTTCCACCCTTTCTTCTCAGGAAAACCTGCTTATAACCTGAATTGCAGAAAGGTTCCCTTTTTCTCTGATCTCAACAATTCCCTGTAATTCTCTGTAATTTGTGAATTTTCATATGTAAAATTTATCTGATTAATTCCATTTTAAGTACAGGTACAATCCTAAAACACCTTAAAACTATTGCTAGGGTGGGATAAGCATTAAATTTACCACATTTACATCAAATAAGAGAATAGCTAGTAGTTTGTGAAACAGATCCTTTGAACCTGATGTTGGACCAATGCGAAAGGGATGTTTTCAATGACTCTTTTCATATGTTTATTGGATGCACACATTGCTTATATCTGTCAATAACACTGAGAGCTACGACTAGATAGGGCAAAATAAACATTTTTAAACATGAACAGACTGCATTGGTAGCAGTGGAATGCATCTAGTTAGCTAAAGACCTTGTCCTCAGGCACTGAAGGGATCATAATTACAGTTGCAACTCCACCTTCTGGCTTATTTTGCTCTAAGGAGTCCAAGATTTTGGATCTTTTATTTGAATAAATGTGGATACCTCCTTCAGGGTTTGAAAAGGGAAAAATTGACAGCTACATTCCAAAGAAAGCTTAGCTGGGTGGAAAATGACTGCTTGCAATACTAACGTGCTCTTTGTTTTGTGGCGCAAATCATTATCATCACTTTTAAAATGTGTAACTAGAATAAACACTGAATATGAAAGCAAAGAACTCATTTCATGAGTTGAAGACTTCCATATGAAAATAAATGTATAAGTGTGAAATTTTTTTTGAACAACCTTCAGCAAATGTATGGGAAAAACACTGTGGAAAACTACTCTCACCAGAGGCATTTGGGCTACCTTAAAGAACATACAAAGGGTAAATGAATCCCATGGAGATGGAGAGTGAAAAAGCAGCTACATCCATGACTAACTTTGTTCTGTGGTAGCAAAGAGTCTGAAGTTTTCCATAGTTGTTTCTATATTTGTAAAGCTAGGGTACTGCCTCAGACACTCCTCTATTCTACGGACAGTATTTTTAACATTTAGTGTTCCTCTCCACCACACCTATCTGCAGCAATCAATTTTGTGATTACCCTCAATGGCTTCAGAACAACATTCAAACTCATGTGCTCCTGGTCAGAAGGGTTTTAAACATATAGCTTTCTTTTTAAAGACAGATTTGGTTATAAACATCTTTCTGCATCCTTAGAAATAAATAGAGACTCGGAGTCATACACAGGATTTAATGGAAAAAGTTATAACCCTGTGTTATAACACAAGCACCAGCAGTGGAACAGTGATAAATGAAGCTGTTCAGGCTCCCTGGCATGTTGATTCTGCGGAGTACATTTTACTGAAACAGTTTCCATATCATGTTTGGCCTCATGAATGTTCAGTGGGAGAGGCCAAATCCTGTCTTCAATCCAATCTCTGCAATTCCCTTCAACCACGTTGCAGCTTTCATCTGTTTCCTTGCATCAGATTCTTTCACAGGAGTTCAGCCGTGCCAAGCATCTTGAAGTTGTATTACCAAGAATGTTTCAAGCACAAATCTCTTAGCCTCATCACTGAACACAAGTGCCTTTGCCCAAGTGCAGAAAAGGTTTCTTTGCCTTAAATTCAAG
The DNA here is from genome assembly GCA_013400315.1 of Bombycilla garrulus. Lineage (NCBI taxonomy): Eukaryota > Metazoa > Chordata > Aves > Passeriformes > Bombycillidae > Bombycilla > Bombycilla garrulus. The sequence continues at coordinate 278,117 of VXBU01000699.1, read as the reverse complement.
GAAAAATCCTGGCAGTTTTTGCACCACTTTGAGTCAAGATCTTGGCCTTCAAAACTGTGGCATAAACATAGGTGTTGAACCAAAGCAGGATTTGGACTGTGGAAGAGGAATCAGTGTCTGTAGGAATCTGTGAAATGTTTCCGTGTGAAGAGAACATTCTCCAGTATGTCCCTAGACTGACCCATGTGCAGGGCTCGGGAAAAACAGCATCTTGATTTTCTCCACTGCAACCCACATTCACAGACTGAAATTACAGCTGAGCCTCAATCTGAACTGTTTTCACCCCCCCTGTCCCTGGAGTGTCAACCCTTTCTCCCTTCTTGTGAGCAGAAATTAATGGGAGAGGAGGGAAACTTTTGTTAGTCTTGGCTCCGGGCTGGCTGGGGCACGAACAGCTGACCAAAGTGTCAAGATCTCCCCAGAGGAGAAAGGACTAACCAAAACAAAAACCCCGTGATAAGCAAAATCAAAACCAGGCAGGAGTGTGAGATTTGAGGGCTCCCGTGTAGACCAGGAAGATATCAGGTGACCACACTGAGCAGAGGACTCCAAAAATCGCTCAGTAGGATGCAAGCATCTGGTGTACCACTCTCTGCCTTACTTTTCCTTAGCTGGACTGTTGCACCTTGAGAAAAAGCCAACCACTGCACTCCTCTGCCTCACTGTGCCGGGCAGCAAGCATCTGCTCCAGGGACATGGCCTCTGCTAGCTGGATGCTCCCTGGAAAAGGGCCTGGCTGGGCTCCAGGGGGAGCTGCCAGTAGCAGAACAGCTTCTGTCTAAACCTGGAGGATGAGAGAAGGGTTTTCACAGCGCTACCGTGTCACCCACCCCAGCGTAGACCAGCCAGTGCAGGAACACTGCCCTGCTGGTTCTGGGACATCAGGTCATGGATTGGCTTTTGGGGTGCTCAAACACATTCCTAACTGGAGCCTCTTTTAAGAGAAGTTTCAGGCTAGGGATGGGAATGAGTGGAAGATGGAAGGAGGAAGCCAATGAGAAAAAGCAGCTGAGGAACAGCAAGGAAATGAGGAAGGTATTGTGTCTTTCCCTGCAGCAAATGGGACCATTTCACTTGAAGAAGAAACATCTGAGAAATAATTTAAAAATACTGTCTCAAAACAGTTAGGATTAGTAGACATCAGTCAGGGGAAATCTGTCTTTAAGTTCGAGACTCTGGAACTGTATTTCTATTGTGTTTGAACCAGTTCAGTCAACCCCACATAATTTCTATTGTTGAGGGAGTCTAAAATAGGCAGGAAAATAAGAAAAAACAAAGTCTACTGGAAAGATATGCTGAGAAAGAAAAGACCATTTTGAGAAGAGGACAAAAAAAAGTGGAGAAGTGACAGGAAGAATATAAAATGTACCTAGTGAAGCAATTTTGAGGATTTTTTTTTTAAATTTTTATTTTTCTGTAGAGAATTTGTCATCAGCCTATTGTAACCATCCACCTGTACAGTAACTCTAAATACACTGGGCATAACAAGCTAATCTTCTGACTTTTCTTTGCATCACCCTTATGGGGAAAATGCCACAAGAGAAATTTATCTGACATGTTGTCATTTCTCTTTGCATTTTAAACCTGTCCAAAATGAAAAAGTGAAGCAGTTTGTTTGAGTTGCAGAAGGGGTTTTGGCTTACTCCCCATGAAAATATGATTATAAATTCCTCCTGCATTTACTGTTGGCATATTATAAACAATTGAGTCCACTGATTACTGGGTTATATAAGAATTTTCATGTTATTTGAGACCTAATTCATCAGGTGCTCTATGAAACTGACATAGATATTTTTTAACATCTAAAATTCAAACTAAAAGAAACTTTTTCTGTTCTCTGGGATTTTTATTACTAGCCTGGGGAGGAGGAAAGAAAACTGTGGGAGTTCTTGCCTCATACGCCCGAGATGATTGCTTTCAGTGCAATTTTTACTCATTTGCAGCTGGCCTGTGAGTATTCCTGCTCTGTGACAGTGTTGTCCTCATCCAGATATTCAAAAATTTCAATGTCCTTATTTAAACCTCTGGGGTTCGGCCTCTGCATTTGATTCAAGATTTTGAAAGTCTTGGCATCTATTCCAAAGCTTCTTAGTGAACTTCAGGGTGTTAAAGAAGCTGCATTTTGACCACTGCATTTTACCTTAGTGTGGAACACTGTATTGTCTGTCAGAGATGGGGAAAAACCATGGGAATGAATATAATCTGTTTATTAGTTTATGGTCACAAAGTCCTCAAGGGAGTGTTCCAAAACCAGGATCTGGTATTTCTGTGAGTTAGCAGAAAAAACATGACTTCCTATTAACTCTATGTCCAGCAGTGCCTAAATTTTTGATAAAGTCAAAGATGCAGAGCAGTCAGAGACACTAGCATTACTGTAAGACATACCACAAATAACTATTTTTTTAAAGCTTTCTGAGATCTTCAAAACACAATTGTAGCAGAGATTATCTGTTATGATGATGACCCAGCTGAAGAACATCATTTCAGAAAACATAATTGCCCACACTGTGGAATACATAGTTCTATGCATTCCATTGTATTCTGTGGTATTTGTCATATTCTGATGTATTCTTACAAACTGTACTTTTGCCTATTACTACTATACTGAAGGAAACCTGTACCTCAGCTATTTGGGTAGGTGAGAATGAGGGTGTTGTAAACTTCTTTTTGCTGCAAGTTTCTCACAGGTCGAAAGGTTTCTTTAAAGAGAAAGTAAAGCATGTACATTTTGTAGTTACAGCAAATTGGACTCACATTGTCCCTTAAGTTCACTTCAGCTTGATTTCGAAAGGAACCTTGATAATAATAAGAGAGATTCTCTGAGTGAACAAGAAGTCTTCACTCTTTCTGTTTGACTTGTCAGTTGTGGAACCAGTTTTCTGATCTAAGGACATTTTCCTAGTCAGAAGGCTATGGAACCCATTATGTTCTTTTGCTGGACTCATGGAACACTCAACAGTATTTGAACCTCTTTTGAACATACAAAAAACACACACTCCAAGATATTTAGAATGGATCATAGATCCCATTTGATAAAAGTCTAAGCAAGACAAAATGCAAAACTTCTTTAAACTGATAGTTCAGGAATTGATTACTCATTGATAAGAAGATCATACAGCAAAGTAAGAACATACTGAAGAAGAACTTTATTAGATCAATTTCTACAGCCGGATTTATGGCCCACAACATTAAAAAAACAGCAAATCCTGTGTCCCACCTCTGATTCCATTATCAGCCATTTAACGGCATTGTTTATAAATACAATCATTATTTGTACAACAGTGTCACTTAGAAGCTTTAAATATGAGACCACAGTTGAGTCATTTCATCTCCAGAATTCAGTTTCCCAATCTCATAGTAATATTTTAGAGCCATGCTGTTAGGAAGGCTTAGCAATGTTTGCTGAGCCCTTTGAAGAAACGAAGCAACATATTAAGGTATAAGGAGGGTTGTAATTTAAAAGAATTGTAATTATTTTTCAAAAGCAAACAATTTTGGCAATGTGATAAAAGGCAGGAAGAAAGAGGGAGTGTAGGACTGAAGACAATACGTTCATTTTTCCCCTCACGAAACAGTAAACTCTTTAAGGAGCACTATATACTTTTCATTCTCATTGTTCTATCACCCAGCCTCTTGCACTCAAGAGCAGTCATGTCATATCTGTATTTACACTTCTCAAGCCATAGACTGTGCTCATTGCTTTTCAGCACTTTATACATTTATTTAAGGATCAACTTGGAGCACTTATTTCTCCTATTGAGAAAACACATCACATTCACACACCACAGCCTGCAACTGCAGAACCACTATAAATCATAAAATATCACTGACGTTCCCCTTTCATCTTCTCATAGATGTTATTTTTAGGGATTTTGCCTTTGTTTAAGTTGTTTTGCTACTTCTTCCTTGGGATTGAAAGACATCGTCTTTAATTTCTTTTCTCAGCCGATAGATTTGTTTCCTCCTGATAGTGCACAGCAGTGTTATTGTAAGTTATTGGTGTGTGCAAGTCCACCCACGCATCTTTGGCAATCAAAAACTGTACCACAAAGTCAACTCCTTTACCAAAAGGCAATGCCCATATCAAAACCATTAATATTACGTCTATCAGTAATATATTTCCTGTAAATTTTGTTTGCCTAAGTACCAGTCTGGGGATGAAAAACATGAAGGTAAAACTCAAACCATGACATTTGTGTGCTGTGAAGAAGAGGATATAAAATGATGACTTTGCTTTCCACGGTTTTAAGCTGAATTCAAGTAGTATAAATCAGGTAAGTGTCCAAGTGAGAGGAAAAAGTAATTCAATCTAAAGAAAAAGACATAACACAGAAGAGACAATATCAGGAATAGAAGGGGGAGGTCTAGAGGAGAGGCCAGTGGGAAATTTCACAGGCAGCCAGAAGTGGGATGAGATTTGGAGTGTGTTACTGTAGAGAGGCAGTCAGGACCATTAAAATAAAAAAAGCTAAAGATGTTTTTTGCTTTGAGCTCTGCTGGTAATTCTGCAGCATACTTAAACTTCATCCACAAGTTGCTGCTTGTTGGCTCATTAAGTCAATCCACTTGCTTTTTTAATCACCTCTATTGGTGATGACAAGCATGTAAATATTTTGTGGCAACATTTTGTGACAACTACTTCCCATCATTGCAAATATGATCTAGCTCTGACGAAAAGGGGATTAATGAGACTCCACGGCTCTTTTGAAATTTCTTTTGTTATGACTACGAGAAATAGAAATACAGTTTTAAAAAATATGCTAATTCTTGATGAACTTTAAAAAAAATTAAGCAGCAAATGAGTCTGATTGGGACAGTTTGGGTAAATTTAGCTGGTGTGAATCAGTGGCTAACATGAAACAGCTGGATTTATGGTATTTCACCAAACTTCTTTCTGTTTTCTGCTTAAAGTCACCATTAAGTCCATTGCTTGTTTTTAACTGCCTAGCTTCTAAAAGCTGTATATTACCTTAAATGATTTATTCCGTGATTCTGGTCACTAGATACTGCCTGGATTGTGCATGAAAAATATGCTGGAGATAAAGTGTTTGTCTGTCTTTCTGTCTAATTACAAAATGTTCATCTCTGTAAATAAAGTTTAGGCAGTCTATCTGGAATAGAAATTTAGCTCATTTTAAAAGCCACTTTCTGAAAAGATTCATTTCCTATCTCTGAAGGTGAAATGGGCTCTTCGTGGATTAGAAAATGCTGTCTTCTTCAGCGTTTGCAGGATTATGTCTCCACTGTGTGAACCCAATATTCACACAGGATTGTGTAATGGTAAAAGTATTTGCCTGGAACAGCCAGCTTTATGATTGACTGATTATATTCTACTGAAGATTGAAGTGAAGATAACATTTTCAAAAGAAAAATATTGCTGGCACTTGACTACCTGTTCTGTACAGCATTTATTCGCACTTGTCAACTAACCAAAATAAAACCTTTAATACTGCCAATTTGTGACCTTCTTTGCTGTAAAATATTCTGTTACTAAATCAGCACTTCTCTGCTGCCTGTGTTTGTCTTAAACCTTTTTGTGAAACAGTATCTACCCCCTTAGAGCCATTTACTGCTCTTGCTGTGTACGCAATGAGAGTTCTGTGCAAAGATCAAGGGGACATTAGGTGTAGTTACATCCAGGTGATAGTGATGCAGGGTTTACTTTAGGGTTGCTCATTTATTAGGATACATTTTGTGTGTTCTTACTGAAAGACAGCTCAGCGGTATTGGAGCCTGAACTCATTGTTCTCAACATTTAAACACTTTTTACGCTGAATAGTTGGGATGAGCTGGGTAAATGTTTTGAGGTTTTTTAAGGTAATGAGTGAAAGACACATGAAACTAGAGTTATGTTTTACCAGCTTAATACAGCCATAAACTGTACTGCCTGATTTATAATGAGAAGATGTTACATTCCTTATTATAATCTGTGATGAATAGGAAGTGTTTTTGCCTATGGCTATATTGTGCTAGGGTCTGATTATATCAGAGCTCATAAATGAAAAAGTCAGAAGGGGCCACTGTGATCATCTGGCTTGGCCTCTTTTATAATACAAGCCATGGGACTTCCCTGAATTAATTCCTGTTTGAACTGGAGCAAAAGTTTACAGAAGCAGCCAATCTCAATTAAAATATTTCCAGTGATGAAGAGCCCACAGCAACCCTTAGTGAATTGTTTCAAGGAAAAACTATCTTTGCCCTTACATTTTTGAGCCTTATTTTTATTTTGAGTCTCCCTTAATTCTGCTTCCAGCAATTAAATCTTATTATGCCTTTGTCTGCTAGACTAACTCTTATTTATCAAAATCATATTTCTGCCATGGATACTTACGGTCTGTGGTCATCTCAACTCAGCCTCTTCTTTTCTAAAACATATGAAACTCTTAGAGTATGCTATAAAACTTTTTCTAGTGATTTAATCGGTCCCATGGCTCTTCTTCATAGTCTGTGTAATCCCTTAGCATCTTCTATGGATTGAAAACATAAAGAATGGGCTGTAGCCCACCATGAGTCCTACCAAAGCCAAGTGTAGCAGTGACATCGTCTTCCTTGCTCTTGGATCCCTTGGATCCCTTTTGGCTGTAGTGCTCAGTGAGAGGTTATATTCCGGAAGTTATTGGCCATCAATTTTCTAAGGTTAAGACAAAGTTGGAAATGTATTAGAACTTAATGTAGAACTTAAAAGTAAAAAAGGTATTTTAGCTTCCTTATGTAGGATTAAATAATATCCAAGCTGAACAGCTGGACATGGCTACAAGAAGAAATTACACTCACTTTCTGCCTCTCTTACATGTCTATCTATGTGGTAGAGTGCAACAGCTTTAGTGGTTAGAGAAGCAACAGGGTTGAGCTTCAGGTGCTCCTCTCTAGAGCACATCAAGGTGGTGAAGGGAAGCAAGAAGAGAAAGAGGTGGGTGGTCCCACTCAGCAGAACTTGCTCCCCATCTCTCCGCGGTGCTGTGGAGGCAGGCCAGGGGGAAGGAGGTCCTCTGGCATTCCCTTCCTGAACGTCACCAGTCCCAGAAGACTGTAAGGAAGGAGGACATGGAGCTAAAGAGGTACCTGGAGGTGGATTTCCCCAAATCTACTTGACTGGGAAAGCCCGGGTTCGTTCAGTTTTTGAAGCCAGGGTAGCAAGACACTCAAGACCATTCCATAGCCTGGCAGTATTCCTTCAGCCCTGCAAGCTGTTTTCTCTAACCAGCTTCCTCAAAGTAATTCTACACTTCATCTTGGAGTATGGTAAGCATCCTCACACCACTTCAGACAATATCATCAATAGCTTGTGTAACTTGCACAGCTGCCTATATAAAGCAGCCACTCATCCCCAGGAGATCAGTGAAGTTTATGCTAAACCTCCTTCCTGTGTATAGTCTCTGTTGTTGCATGAAATATTTATATAAAATCTCAGGTAGGTATTGTTGCAGATGCTTCCTTTACCTTTATTGTGGCAGCATTAGGTGGGCTTTCAGTTTATAAATACTACTGAAATACTACTATAAATACTACTGAAAAATGGTCATGTTTTATACAGTAAATTAACCTGTGACAATGTCCCCATAGGATCTATGCTTATACTAATCTTCTATTTACTGCATTTATTTAAGATATCAAAATTAATTGCAACTACCACAGCCAATTCATGTGCTTAGCATTCTGTTACACACCCTTGAAGTCTGAAATTCATTAACATCATACATATTTTAACACACTCGTCTGTCTCTTTCTCTTTGCTTAACTGTGTGTAGGATCTAAGATATTTTCCTCGGGGCTTGGAGAGGTGTTGCTCCACACTGTGCTGTAGCACAGGGTCTTGGCTATACCCCGTAGGAGTTTAATGAGTGTTTATCTTCTGACAGTGCCAAGAGGCTGTCTTGCAGTCAATCCTGGTGGCTGTAGTTTCTCAATGCAGTGCTGATCATATCTCAGTGAAGGTGCATCTTACTCTCCTTCATGGCAATGTCAATGACCCAGTGCTCAGTGCTGTAATAATGTCTCAGAGAAACACATGCTTGCTCACTGCCATATTATATCAATAAGAATTTCCTTCTTCAATGCTCTGAATTTTTTCAAGATCACAGTTTGTCCTGGGGAGATCCCCGCTTACAACAAAGTCTCCTGCTTAGAAGACAATCAGGGTTTTGGTTGTAGCAAATTCTCATCTTTTCACCTGCATTGTTCCACTTCGTCTTCTCACCACCTCTAGTGACAGTGGGGCTGGGGCTGTGAATATAGAAAGAGGCAGACAGCATCAGGATGTTGCTCAAGCTCTTGGTACATGTATTTCTTTATTCAGGAAGGGCTGGCTGTATTTTTTCTTTGACTTTTGCAGAGATTGGGTCTCACACTCTGTTGAGGTCATTGCTGCCATCCAAGCTAACACACTCCTGGGTTAAGTTACCATCTCTCAGTTGGGAAACAGTGCAATTCACAACATGCAGCTTGAAAATAAAGTAGTATGTGCTAAATTTACACTCAGCTGTGACAGTGCTTTAACTTCACATTGACAAGAGATGTACGAATACTTACTATCTTCTAGCTCAATATTGTAACTTCTCAGTGCATTTTCTCAGAATTCCATTCCTGCTATGCTCCAAGGCCTGCTAGGGATGCTGCAGATTTTCATAGCGTCTTTTGCTGCTTGGACCACATTTCCCCACATGCCTCACATCTGCTTACCAGGTTCCTGGATATCCTTGATGTAGTTTGGCCAGTCTGCTGTGCCTCTGGCTCTCCAGATACAGAATTCTCTTCCAAAATGGCTTTGTGTTATTCTTAAGAGTTTCTATTTTCAGTCATCCAACTGCCCTTACATACACTATCTTCTGTGCCCAATTCATCTTGATAGCTCCAATATTTTTGAGAAGCAAGCAAAATTCTTCCCTGATGTCTGGCTACCCTATCAGAAATCTAGACGCAAGCACTTGTAAATCTTTGTCTTGTGAAGTTTGTTTTCAGATAATTTCCAAATCCCTGCCTTGAAACCATCTGTAGAAGAATAAAAAAAAAAAAAAAAAGGAAAACTATCCCCTTCATACATATATTGGGCAGACACTCACTTTTTAAAAATCTCTGGTTAAAAATGGCATATGACTGGATTTTCTATCTGTCAGAGTACTTCTTGCTCCTTTTCACTGTTTTAATGCGGCAGGACTTCTATGGCTAAAATTAATTCTTATTATACAAAAGTAGAATTGCTTTGCAGAGTCAGAAGCTTTTATTAAAAGTTGTCTATGACTTTCTATGCTTAAACTTACACACACACACAACTCTATGGCCAGACACTTCCCAGTGCATGTTTTCATTCTGTTGGTAAGAGTGACTTTGGCAAAAACGCTATGGAATATTTCTCTCTTCAGTACAATGCTCCAATTCTGTTTCAATTGCATTGTATTATTGACTTGCTTATTGATTTTAGATTTTGCATTTAAAGGCATGAGATATGTCCCCTGATAGATGTGACAGCAGCATTATTCTGAAGTTTTCTTTCCACAGCATCATTCTTCAGTAGCTGCACCAAGGGCTTCCCATGCATTCAAGATTCTTGGAACAAATATCAACAAACATTTTTATAATCTAATAGGAGAAATGAGAGAAAAAAATATGTAGTTAAAATATATGTAAATAAGATGATAAGAATATAAAATGAGAATATAATGGAGAAAAGGAGACAGCAGTCAGCCTTTTTTCTCTCCTCTGCACGTCCTCCTCCTGGCGCCCCCGCTCCCTGGGAGTCAGGTCTCGTTAGCATTGTCTCCACACCGAGCCCAGAGTGATCCCTCAGCTCGCAGGGAGCCACGTCAGCATCTGGCATGGCACAGATCCCTGCTGTGCAAATGAGCTAGACAGGGGCTGGCAAGGGATGGCGTAAGGCAGAACTTGTTTGTTCAGGCACATTTCTACCACTTATCAGCCATGCCAGCTCAGGCAAAAGTTTCTTCATCAGCGCTGCAGACATGTCCTAGGCTCCTGGACATTATTTAATGCATGAGCCTAAACAGTGATCTTGTGGGGATTTCTGTGAGGTCAGACGTCAGTGACACCGTGCATGCCTGGTTTTTCACATACATAATACAGGAGGAAGCCACTACTATGAAGATTTTTAATCAAAGCAGTATCAAGCCCAAAACAAAGACCACTAGACAAGAATCTGTTCTGTGTCATAACTGGCATACAGGTGAATCAGCCTGGAAACTGCTTACCATAAGAGAAATTAGGTGACTGCAAGAAGAATGTGATGTCATTTTAAGCAAATAATAACTTGATGCTTAGAATGTGACTGGTATTTCATTATGAAATGATACAAACACTTAATTGATAGTTTGGTTCAATTGCCACCAAAGACTGGCCAAAGATGGCTGGAAGAAAAGCACATGCTCTCAGAGTTGCTGTCCAAGTCTATCTGACTTCTACTCCTGCTTTATTTGTAAGACCAAAACCACTGACTTTCCTGGGGCACAAGTAAGCTGCAGGTCTTTCAGCATTGCTTGCTGATGGGCATTGAGAACTTTCCTGGCTGGCATAATGACCTGGAAACACTATGGAGATCCTGAAATTAAGAAGCAACAGATCTGCATAGGAACCCCATATTAAACTGGGTTCTCAGTACATATGACTTTCCTCCTCAGTTCCATTGTTTCCTTTATTGTCCAATTTTAGCAATACACTTCAGCATCCTGTCCAGAAGAAGGCCGCCTTGTATTTTAAGACGCCAGATGCCCATTTTTGATCTGAGGAATTGAAACCCCTGGGACACATCGAGCACTCATGCACCCACCAGCATATCTAACTGCAGTCTGAAGAGCAGAATAGTTCCTTTTTCCTTGAACACATTTCCCTGTGAAGATGAGGAGTAACGTTGATTGTGATTAGGTTGAGTGGGGCTCTGAGAACAGCTTGAGGGCTGAAGGCATATGTAGGTTGGATCACAGGGTTTAGCTGTGTGGTGCAGGCCTTGAATAGAGAGGACAACGGACATGTCTGATAAACAGCAGTCAAGATTCAGGTTTTAAGCACCTCAGTGATCAACAAATGGAAGTCTCATGGAATCTGAGAAGGCCTTGGTGAGGGAAACATTGCAGAGGCCAAGAACCACAATTCTGAAGGGCTGTTGGCAAAGTACACCTTGAAACACTTCTGCTCTATCTTCACCGGGTAGCTGGTGTGTGCCTTGTGCTGGGGCTCTGACTCACTGCTCACACAGGTGCAGGGCCCAGCCAGGCTGAACCACGACCTTTGTGAGTGCTTGCCTTCCCTCCTTGTAGCTGCAGCGCTGGGAGAGCTCTGCTGACTGGCACTGCATCAGGCAGGCTGCAGAAAATGGCTCCAGCACAAAGGCTGCAAGTCATGTCTTACTGTTGTTAGCTGGGTGGGCAAGAGCAGGGAAAATTACTCAGAGAAAAGTTAAAATGATTTTCCCCAAATCCTGATAAAATCAGATTCTCTACGCGTGTCAGCCTTTCTGTGCCACTTACCCAGCCCTGAAGAAGGGTCGATTGCATTGTACTCTTTACATCTCGGTCATAAGTGACATAAGAATCAGTAGTTAGGGTTGTCCTTTCTTGCGTTGCTTTGAGGAATCTCATTTCTGTTATGAAATTGCTCTTACCTTAGTTTTAAATTTCTTGTCTGACATGCCTGAAGTCAAGAAAAAAAATCCTAAAATCAAGCGTGATAAGAGCATGCTATAAGTATTGTCCTCTGAAAAGTCAAATAAACTTCCTCCTAAGATCAAGTAAGGATACTCTTCCAGCCTAGCTGTTCAGCAAGATGTTAACAAAATCTTCCTTTTCAAAATAAAGATTCTTTATTATAAAAAAATGAATAATTTGTTTCTTTCAGAGATGAAAAATTTAAAACCCTCCCCTGAGAAAATCTGTAGAGTTTTTCCAAACTAGAGGAGCAAATCTGTCCCCCACAACGATCACTCAACTACTTTCAGTCCAGCTGATTCCTTATCACTCAAAATACGAAAATCTTTATTTAAAAGTTGTCTGAGGATGGATTAATCATGAAAGGAGAAAAGACGTGAGAAGGACGTTGTCTGCACATGTTGAAAAATGGTCTAGAAGAAAGCAGGGAAGAAAAATTAAACATTTCAGTAGGAGGTTATATTACAATTCTGACATAAACTGGGTCTGGCAAGAACCTGAGTTTGAGCCTACATGACAAGCACATACAGGGCAAATCTTCATATATCACATATTTGGCTTAGTTTTGAAGTGCTGGTGCAACGTGTGCACATAGGAGAGAATAAGAGCACGTGCAAGTGAAAGCAGGAGAGAGTTTCTGTGGCTATGCCAGCAGGGCATGACTATATAATTTGTAGTGTGGGAAGAAGCTAGCAGACGAGATCTTTGTGATGTTGAAAGTATGATGAAATACCTGAGTTAAAAGATTAATACAAAGACAGCACATGAAGAGTCAGTCACAAACACAGGAAGGCAAAGGATCGATAGGAGTGGTCCAGAGAGACAGGGAGGGCTGCACACGAAAGGCAGAGGAGAAAAGCAGGGCACCAACTATTGCCAATTGTAAGAGGAAACACCTCAAAATAGAAGAAGATAGGAAACTTAAATGGCAAGAAATAATGTGAAGACATTGAAGAAATACAAGGAAGAAAAAGCAAATTTTAAAATTTTTTTTGGTAAGTTGTGAGTTTTCTAGGATGAGGACTTTTTGTTTGGAGGTTATTGCTCTTTTGGTATAAAATGCACTATAGAGACAGAAAAGTGTCTGAGGTCAATACCAGCTGCTTGCTACCTCTCTTTTGATTTTGGTTTGGGTTTTTTTGGTGTGTTATACTTTTTTTTGATGGTTAAATGCTTGGTCGGTTGGGTTTTTTTGCTTGGGTTTTTTGGGGGAGTGGGATTTGGTTGGTTGGTTGGTTGGTTGGTTGGTTGGTTGGTTGGTTGGTTGGTTGGTTGGTTGAGTGGGTGGGTGGTGGAGTTTTTAGTTTGGACGAATTTTTTTTCATTTCCTTGACAAGCTGTCTCAAAAAGCAGCTCCTTCTGGCTGTACCTAGATCCCTGTTACTGGCTAGTGTTCAAACTGTCCAAACTATTTGCTATCCAAAAAAGTTTCACAGATTTTGCCACATTGAGGGAAATTCTCACCTATTCCTTGAGCAGTTAATCCTTTTCACATCATTTGCAGGGAAAGATAAGAATAGGGTGTGAATATCTTCCCTCCTAGTCTTAACTGAGCTATGTCTGTACTATTCTGTCAGGATTTTCACGTACAGGTGGGATGTAAGCATAAAGGTGGAGTGAAGAAGAGCATGAGTCAGAAAAGGGAAGTAAAGGGTAGGCAGAAGAAAGACATGCAGATGAATGAAACAAAGCAAGGGCAGTCAGCAGAGAACCTGGGAAACATGGAACAAAACTAAGGCAGAATATAGAACAAAAACTTGATAGGTAGAAGAAATGAAGTGACGTGCAAACTGCAAATAGAGCAAAAATAGAAGGGAAAAGGAGAAAATTAGTAAGGAAATGAAAATGTAACAAAATTTGGCCAAGAAATCTAGAACAGTGGGAAGAAACTAAAGGAAACTCTAGGGCAAACTAGAGAAAAGTAGAAAGAAAATAAGTAGAAGAAAAGCAGAAAAATAAGCCAGTGACTAATCTTTTTAAAAGAGTAAATATTGACTGAGGTCAGCATCCTTTTATTTATAGGTGTTATTAGAGAATAGATGCATTATATATTTATGAAACACCTGGGAGGTTGGAAACAAATGTTGGAAACAGGCACTCCTGGCTGGAAGACATATTTTTGTTTTCCTTAGGCCTTTCATGACATAGTTGGATCTCTGTAGCCAGTCAGGCTGCTGCATTACTGATAGACTGTATTGACATTGAAAAAGAGTGGACATGAGGCACAACAGGTTCAGTGATGTGAATATAAATAAACATTTCTACCTACACCCTCATGGGAAAAAGTTAAAACTCTCTCCATGCAGAAAACAAGTCATGACCTTTGAGAAAGTAAGCAAGAGAGATAGGTCTAAGCTGCCAGATTTTTATTCTTGTCCAACAGGATGGAAAGGGATGCTATGGAATTAGAAATTTGGCTTAGTTTCTTGAATTCCACTTCCATGTGTGCACACTTCTATTTATTTTACCACAGTGGTTCAGGTATTTGGGCTTTTATTGGATCAGTTTCTAACCAGACCCATGTCCAGTTATTCTGCATCTTTTCCCCCAGTTTTGAAGCATTATCTGCATTGATATGTATAAAGCCATTGACTTTGCTCACGTGTGTAAGTGCCTACCTTTGTTATTAAGGCCTTCTAAATGCTTTAATTCACAGAACAGATTGTTCTTTTGGTGTGAAACCATACTTTTTGTTGGTTAAACACTAGCAGCTGGAGGGACTTTAAATCTGTTTTACTAGGGACCATGAAACTGCCCTTTTGTTTTACACTTCCTTGTACTTAGATTGTGCCCTTATTCCTTGTACTATTACTATCCGCAGTATTTAATGTAGATGGTTAAAATGCTTTTAAGAGAGAGGCAGGGAACAGTTTAACCTCTGACAAGGGCAGCATTTTTAAATTCAACTGTAAGCATTTAGTTTGGGAAAATCTGTTTCCACTTTTCTGATGAACCCTTTAAAAAGAAATTCAGCTTAACTACATACAGCAAAGCCATGATATCAGCCCTGCCACAAAAGGCCAAATCCTGCAGATCCCTATTTGCATGAGAAGTCCTTCAAAGTGGGAGTCCTTTTCAAGTGAAAGGAATACTCACGTGATTTTAGGATTTGCAGAATTTGGCTTCCAGCTAATCACTTGGCAAAATTGTGCCTCCAGAAAATTCGTAGTCTCAAGTAAAACTTCCTAAGTGGATTTTGATTGCTTTACAGTAGTATTAAACTCCTTTAGGAAAAAAAAACCAACAAACAAACTGCCAGGTGATGAACTTTCCTGGGATTCAGAATGTTTGCTAAAATGATATCACAACAGGGCTGAGTAATGGAATTTAGAAAACCAAAGTTTTATACCAGTGCATTTCCTTTATGCATTTGAATAAATGTAAAAGACCAATTTGTCTTGGAAAAGCTGATTTCAAATTGAAGGATAATCTAGTAATTTTGAATAGGCCAAATTCTGTAGCCATACTGGAGGAAATTTTCCTGTGTTGTCCTTTGACATCAAAGGAGTATTACCTGACTCGGGGCTGTAGCTCTGTAAAAGATGATGTTACTAGAGCTGGCATTTTTATTAACTTCCAGAAGTATTTTCAGAAGTGAAGCAAGGTTTCCCTTTCCTCTGTTGAAAGCAGGGAGGGATTGCACTTTTCCAGCTTGTTTGATAAGAGGTGCTGCACCACACCACTGTCTCTATTTGCCTGTTACAACAAGAATGTCTCCTGCTGCTTCAGCAGATATTTGAGGGCAATCCATGTGTCAGTCTCTCCAGGCATCCACCTGCAGCCAGTAGTGTCACTTCTGGTGGTTCCATTGCACTGCGAGACAACACGGTATGGAATGCTATCCAGAATTCTACCAGAAAGGAGAAGATAAAATCCACAGAACAGGCATTCCTCAAAGAAGGTTCACACCAGAAAAAAAACCAAAAAAACAACAGACCAACTGTAGGTCAACAGCAGAACTACAAGTGTTCACAACTCCACGGCATCTCTATCCGATTATCCCAAAGGATTTGGCAAATGCCCAGTAGGAATGATATGGTTGTCTACTTTTGTAGGAAGAAACAAACTGGATAAAGTTAATTTCTCTCAATGACAGACATCTGTGATTTTTTACTGGGTTTAAAAATGAAATGTGTTCCAAAAGGCTGGGGGTAGCAATATAGTAGTGAAGCCCGTGTCCAAATGTTATTTTATTCTGAATGTATTTTCACTAAATCATGCTTCTGATATTGCATGAGTTGAATTAGACATCTTAATAGAAAACTCTTTTGATACAAGATTCCTCTAAAATAACCTGAAAATAGCTGCTCCATGTTTCATAATGCCAGAATTTTGCAGGCTGCTATCTCTAGTGCACTCCATTTCTTTCACTGTTTCCCCATTGAATCTATCCCAGATGCAACACTAAATACCATTTTATCCAACACCTATGCTTCTTCCACCTCTGAAGAGAGGTGCTTCTTCCACCTCTGAAGAGGAAAGGAAACCTTTATCTGGAAATATGCATTCTTGGTTGTTTGGCTCTTAATGTGTTTCGAGCTGTTTCACATTAGTCTCAGAGGCCTAGGTGGATACAGAAGAGAAGGCAGGTGAGACAGTTCATGATAAATGACAATTATCTCATGAACATCAGCACCTCATTTGTGTACATGTGTGTTTTCCCCGTTGCTGAGTTAATTATTCTTGGTAATAATATTGAGTCAGACACATGACTATATCATTGCAGACAAACCCATGTTATTAATGCATTTTCACTAAAGTAATCCTTGCCACAGGCAAGATTTTAACCTTCTAAGGGGTTATAAAGCTGCTCATGCACGTAGTTGCTCTTCCCAAGGAACAGACTGTGAACAAACTTAAACTTGTAGTCCTGGTTTATGCCTTGTTCTCCCTCATCTCTGGGGAGGAATATGAGACAGAGCCACAACCATTTTAATATCTCTGGTGATTCTTTGATGCAGATGAAGTTCTCTGTAAAGATCATATACGAAAAAAATCCTGTGTTAAAGAACACTTCTTTCTTTAAGTGACTGCAATTTCTTTATTAGGTACAGGAAGAAAGAAAAACACAAGCTCTTGTTCATGAAGGAGATAATCCCAGCTGTCACGCAGCCGCTCAGGAGAGCTGAGTCCTGTTTGCTCCAGTGACTGATTCCAGCTGAACAGAGCATATCTTGTCTCTGCTGGCATTTCAGCTTGAAGGACCTTACCATCAAAACGTGGCATCTCTGCTTTTTCCTTTCCCTGCCCTGGTGGAGCAGCTGCCTGCCTCTGGAGCACAGCACAGCTGCCCCAGCACTGAGCAGCAGCAGCTTAAACAGAGCTACGGGCAACGGCGTTAGAAAACACTCCACAGAGCAGATCCCTGCATACCCTGGAATTAGAGCTTACTTTTCTGACCAAAAGCCTGTTTTTGCTATTGTTAGCACTCTAGAGCCAAGGAGCTCTGGGAGGGCGAGCTGCCTTCTATTCTGTTTTGTACATCATCAACCAAATTGTCGGCTAATTTCCTATTGTGGAATCTTTATTACCAGCAGTGACCTATGAGGCAGAATTAATATTTTTTACTTTCAAATCTCACGTGGAAGCTGCAGGTTGCCAGCTGGAAAACAAAAAATCGGAATCTGTAAGTTTAGCAAATGCGATAGGAAAGTAATTAAAAATTAAAAAAAAGGATCTTTATTTTGTCCCTGTTAAAGACTAACTGAATTATAAACACATTTTTAAAAGTGTCTTTTTCAGTTTTATGTGCATGTGTGATGTTTCCTTTTTTTTCCCATTGCGTGTTTTTTTGTCAGATGTTCTTTAAGGCTCTGTTAAGTCCCTTGGTTTCAAATCACGTTGACCCTAACGTTCAGTTTTGTTAACCCTAAAACTGGAATCTTAGAGGTGTCAAAAATGAGATTGGCTTAAAAATCTTAAATTCCATAAAAAATAAGATGTAATTTTTAAACTTCTAATCTTTTATCAAATTTTTATTTTCAGATGCTACAAATGTGAGAGGCAGAAGTGCACACAAAGAAAAAGCAGCTTAAAACGGTCATGAGTTCATTCACGTCCAAGAATGGCAGTTATAAAGGAAGAAGCAAATATTGAAACTCAAGATAAAATCTTGAGACTTTTCAAAAGTGAGTACCACCATCCCCCCAATCTAAAGCAGTTCTTGTTCTGGAATTTGGATTGTAAATCTCCACTAAGAAGGCAGAGGAAAGATACAGCACAGAGGTGTCATTTCTGTAAAGAAAAATTAACTTTAAAAAAAACCTGAAAGCAAAGCCACATACAGCTCAGCAGCTGGCATGAGAAAACCTGAAGCACTGGAAGACTTGCAAACGCAGATTAAGGTATACACACCATGGCTGATTTTGTCTCCATGTCTCTCTGCTTGGTGCAAGTCCTTTTTGAGGTGAAGACAGTTAAATCCAACTATCTCCCTATGTTTTGTTGAGGTCAACAGTAGTTTTAAATGTGAAAGGACTGAAGCACTTAGTCCTTGTCTAGGTAGCCATTATAGTAAGACCTGTTGACCCTATAGTTCCTTACCCTACACTGATACTTTAGGAAGTCCACAGAACAGTTTAAATTATTTTGAGATTTATAAAATCATAAAGAAGAAAAGCATGTAACTGGAAAGCATAAATGCTAGTGGATAGTGGACTAAATAAAACTTATGCAGGAAAATAATTCAGCTATGCTGTTAAAAAAAAAAAAAAGGAAGATATTTTCATAGTTTGTAACCTACAGAACAAAACTCCATCCCAGGCAAGGATCCTGTGGCAGGAAATATAGTGCAAATAGAATTGGGCAGGAGGAGTAAACAGGGTAAGCTCATAGTAGCTCTAATTGTACAGAAATGACAGCCACTCAACATGGTAAACAGCCTACAGGTAGAGATCCTAGTGCAGCTTCAGAAACAACAAGAAAAGTTGAGATCATCTGAACGACCTCTCTACCCCTGCAAAAAGAAGCACTGAAAGTACGTCACAGCTGTACTGAGGATAAGTGCTCATTCAAAGAATGCATGAAAAATGCAGAGACCTACAGGGTATAAGGTTTTCCTAAATAATACTTCTCCAAGGTGTAAAATACCTTTTCAAGAACTACTTATCCTATTGTTAAAAAATGAGCTACCTTTGCTGATACAGAAGCCCATTTTATCAAAGCTTTGGCTGAAATCCAAATAAATGGTTCTGTGTGAACTTTTGTATTTTTATCAGCTTTGCAAAACTTTAAAAAGATAAAGTCAAGATAGAAGACTACTGAAACAGAGGGAGCTTTTTACCATCCCTAGATGCAGTGAACTAACACAAAGTTAGTAAAACTTTGTGTAAATATGTGAGGAAGCAGTTTGCATGAAATTATTGTCATCAACTTTGCTCAAAACACAGAGCAAAATTTTTCTGAGAGTTCAAATGCCTGTTACATTTCTGAGAATTATTTTATTCCTTTACTATCCCATTTTCTCCACTTACTTTTGGCTGGAATGTACAGAATGGCTAACTTGTGTGCTGAGTGCAATCTTAAGCCAAACCAGTAATAGCCTTTTTTGACAGCTGCTCCGTTGAGTTTTCCCTCCCGGATCTTCATGCACATAAGAACCCAAGAAGCTGGAAAATTTAGATTGCTGGGTGTTCTTTCAGATTGAACTCCTGAAAATTATTTCAGGGAAAACAAAATGAACATTAACTGTGTTAATTTCATTTCAGAATATACAGCTTTTCTGAAAAAGTTGCACAGAAAAAAAGTGACAGGAATAGCCCACGTTTGAACACCTTTGAATTTGTGATCACATACTCTACCTTTAACTTGATGAGAAATTATCTGTTTCCTGAGATAGTGGCCATTTTGTTTGCATTTGCTGTTAGGTGAGAAAGGTGCACTCTGTTTCCTCCAAGAACAGAATTAGTTCTTAGGGTTTTTTTTTGAAATTAGAAGAAAAACAACTTAAAGACCAAGAGAAAAGTGGAAAGGTTTTGTGTAGGTACAAAAACCCCCAAACTTATATATATATATATAATTAGATAAACACATAATCTATAACTGTAGATGGTGTTATAATTTGGTACTTACCTGCATTTTCATATATAGTTTGTTGGAGAGAAAATAAAAAGCTTCACTAAGAGATGTTGCAGAGCTGCAGCACAATGTCCACAACACCCTTCTCCAGAAGCAGTTGAATACACAGCAATTCCAGGCTTGATGCCTCATCAGGTGTTAACATTAGTTTGCCCATCATCAACATACAAAATTTTAGTTTTAGTCAAACATCTAGCTATTGATTGTTATAAGAAAATTACTCAAAATTTGAGTAAAAAATTCAGAATTCAACTGTCAGTGCAAACCTACACTTTCTGTGGCTGCTGCCAATCTCCACAAGGGCAATAAGGAGAATTCCAAAAGGCAGTGGAACAGCCCTTTGCTCAGTATCCCTATCAAGCAAGCCCATTTTGTCCTTTGGAATAATGCATTGTATGGTATTTTCTACCTTGTTTGGTATTTAGAGTTGGAATTTATTGCCAGGCTTCCTGGCAGCAAGCTGTGCAGGTTGCAGGCGGAGGCTGATGGAGGTGAGTGAATTAATGTGGTGGCTGTTTGGAATGTCGTCCAGCTGCCAGGGAGAATTATGTTTGTTTGCCTTTGGCACAAGTGTGAAAGGAACAGCCGTAGATTTCAGAAGTGTGAGTCTACATTTTTATATCTCACACTAATGAATACATTTTTTTGTATCCTATACATTTGGGGAAATAGAATTTATTTGTAGATTTTATTTACCACTTGTGTGGTAGAGAAGGAATGTTTCCTCAGAGACTGGACTTGTACTTTAGAAAAGAAAAAGGAAAAAAAATAGAAAAGAAAAAGAAAAAATAAAATACCTGACTAAGCCAAAACAGTGTCAGTAAAAGTTATCCTAATTTCACTATTTTTGCGACTGTATCTAAAGTCAGATCACAGAATGGGGAATTTCGGCAAGATTTGAAAATTTCTTAATCCAAGAATTTTTGGCGGTGGAGAAATGTCACAGAAAGACTTACCTTTGTATTTGTTTCCTGCTGGAAATTTATTTCTTCCAGTGAAACCTTTCCTTTACCTATAACCTGTTGGTTATCCCTACCCCAACCTCCTGTGCTATCAACAGAGGGATGATAATGCTATTTGTAATGTGCTCTGATGTGAAAAGTGCTATGGAAGATTGAATTGTTGTTGCTGATAGGACCAGAAATTTCCCCAACTAGATCTGTCAATAGCTGACACTAAAACAACAAGGTACAAAGTGCATTTGAAGACTGTCAGACACAACTGCTTTTTTGTTTTCTCTAGCAAACTATTCCTTAGATAACTGACTTGACCTAGCATTGCTTAAAAAGATCAAGTGCTCAAAAGATCAAGTGTCTCAGAAATAAAGAAAAGGCTGGAAAGAATAATATTAGTTATTCCATACTATGTAAAGCCTAATGATCCCTTGTCCCATTACAGTAAGAAAATAAAATGGTCACTTACACTTCTTCTTTTGGTCTTAATAATATAGAAAGGAAAGCAGCTTTCTGGTTTTTTGCAGAGTAATGAAACAAAAATAATAATTTGCAAAAGTATCTATTTTTAATTATTTGCAAAAAGTTACACTATAGGACAGATTTAAAAAAAAACAATAATGAAACCTGTACTTAGTATCTTATTTTCTGTTTACAGCCATGTAACTTACATATATGATCAGGAAAACTGTAATTTCAAATAAGCTTTTCAATTTAATTTTAATTATTCTAAATTTATTGTCTAAATGTTAATTGATTATTGTTAAGACTTTATTATGCTATAGCATACTTCAATGATTATTTAAGGAGAAGCAAATACATTTAAGAGAAAATACTTGGTTGAGTCAATATTCCTCAAATCTTCGTTTAATTCTAACCATTTAAAGAAAAATATTTGCAATCTTAATCAGAGCCCTTCAAGGAAGCGAAGATGTTTTAAGTGGCATATCCAGCAGAAGAAAGAAAAATAGATGTAAGCTTGCAAACAAGACTATTTTCTGGTAGGATGAAGATCTGAGATGTCACTTTGGAGACAGGATAAGGAATGAAGAGGCAGAGACAAGAACAAGGAAGAAGGAAAAAAAGGAGACAACAAGAATAAAAAGAACAATAGAAAATAGGGAGTGGAGGGTAAAGAATGTGACAGAGAAGACAGAAAATAAGAGTCAGTGGGGACAGAGAAGGAGCATAAGAAGCCAACGGGTGAGGGAGGGAGGGAGAACTACAAAAAATGAGCGTAAGGTGAAAAATTTGTAAAGGGAGAAGAATCTCACGGGTGCTAAATTTACGGAAGAATGGCAAGTCCCTCTTGGATGAATCAGTGCTTCCCAATTACCCACATGCAACCCCTGTGAGTCACCCTACGTTCGTGGCTGCACAGCCTTGATGCCAAGACAGCTATTGAGAGCTGTGGTCCAGTGTCAGAGGGAGCAGAAAAGATGGCAGTAAAAGTCCTGTGGCGGGAAAGCTCGCTTCTCCCCACGCCGAGCGTTCCTGCCAGCAGACCCAGCTGCAGCTGCCTGCGCCTGGAGTCACTCGGTACTTGCTCTGCACGCAGGGTGAGCGACCCAAGAGCCGCAGGGGAGCCGCAGGCAGCCAGAGCTCCACAGCTTCCCCTCGGCTTTGCAAGCCAGTGCCTGGGGAGCTTGGGGGAGAACCAAATCTGAAGGACGGAGCAGCAGGAGAAAGAAGGAAAACCAAAAGAGGGCAAAGGGAGGGAGAGAGTAAAAGAGGAAAGCAATTAGTGGTCATGGCCTCTTTACAGCAAGAAATGACTCGTACTACATACATAAGTGATCGCTGTGTGAACTGTAGGTGGGAGAGGCACAGCAAGGAGTCTGCGGTTGATCTCATGAGTAACACACATGAAAGCACGAGTGACACATTTCTGTCTCATATTCACCCACTTTTAAACGTGGAAATACTTCTGCTATGGCAGTTCAATGGCATATATACATATCAGTCCCTTTCTTATCAGCTTTGACCTTTTCCAGAAGGCAAGCCCGGATTTATCTTCTTTATTTATTTTGCCAACATGGCTGTATTTGTCAGCATAGTAGTAAGTTGAGTCGGTAGAGCTCTGGGAACAGACTTCCAGCTGACATGTGCTCCCTCTTCTGGTTGGCATTTGCCTCTACATACTGAGGTGGAAGTAAAGACAAATTTGGGTCCTCTAGCTTCTTAAAAAGAAAGAGCCTTAAAACACTCTGTTTACTCTATTCTGATAGAACTGTGAGATCTCTGCTGCTCACTGTCCTATTGGACCAAAGGACATGAACATCTATGCACTTGTGCCTTTCAGACAAATGATTTTACCGTCCTTGAAGTATATTCATGGATTTGTTTGTTAAAATAGTATTTCTACTGTTTTATTGACATCAGCATGCATTAGTGCCACTGTTTTCTTCCCCACCATGACAGGTCACTCACACTCCCTCACACAGCCATTGCCAGCTGAGCTCTTGAACACAAGGCAACCGAAGTTTCATTTGGGGGGGATTTGATACATGAGTAGAGAGGCACTACTGCAGGAAGTCTTGATGGTCCACTCCATTTGAATACACAGATAGTGGGGAAACACAATGCTCAAATAGAAATCCTTTGTGAAAGAGCTCAATCTGAGAACTTCTGTGAAAAGCATTTGCTCCTTACTTCGACTGTGGCTGGTCGTGGCACAACCACATGAGCAAGTACCTGCAGCTGGAGTGGCTCAGCTCAGAGGGCCAAAACCTGGTGCCTGCAGGGACGGGGTTGTCAGGGCTGGCTTGGCACTGGTTATTGAACTAAACTCGACAGCAATCAGCTCTTGAATTCTAAAATTCTAATCTTGTCTCTAACACTGACTCCTGGTCAAAATCAGTTATGATCTTTCTGATTTGCTTCCACATCTACAGAGAGGGAATAATCCTTGCTTATAATATTTGCCAGGCACGCTGAAGCAGATCTTCAGCATTTACACCTCATATCATCTGTTCAACTGCCTCTGCTTGACTGGGGACTAGGTCATGCCTCTTTGGTGCTACCACAGAAATGTTAAAACTTAACCATCATCTGGTCTTCAAAAAAGGGCAGCTCCAATTCCTTTTTTTTTATTTTTTTTTTTTTGTGGAAAGTAGCTCTTTGAAATACTGTTTTAATAAAAAAGAACAGAATAATTGTCTGCTTGGCCAGTTCTTATGTCAAGATCTAGGACAGATTGCTGGATAGTATTAACATTCAGAGTGGAAGTATTACTTTGGCCCTTAGGCAAAATGTACCAGAAACTTGTCTAGGGTCATGCCAACAATAAATGAGACAGAAAACAAACTTTTTTTTTTTTTTTAAATTTGAAATATAGTTGTTGAGTTTTTTTCCAAATAGAGAAACTAAATTTGGACAATTGTCTTGGAAATAAACTTAGAGAAAATTCAGATATATTTCCCTGTTCATCAATTTTCTAAATATTCATATTTAGAGTAATCTGTCAATTTCTATTTCCTCTTCTAGAATTTTGTCTTTACTGTTTTTTAACTGTTTCCTACTGTTTTCACAGTTCAGTGCTTGCAAACAGTAAAGCAGCTGAACAAAATAGGCACCCACTAATATTTCCAGATCTTTTTCAACCCACAGGCAAAGCTATATTCGATTTGTCCATAAGAATTTCACTCAAGCTTTTGGGGATTTCTTTTGGGTTTTTATTGTATGAAGTCAATATTCAAATGTATATTCAGTTAAGTTACCAGCTAATGCTTGCTAGAGCATACATCAAATCTGGAAAAGTTAATTTTTAGAATATAATCCAAACGGAAGTGTAATTTGTTTGAGATTTGCTTTACTATCATTGTCTACCACATTATTGCAGAACAAAGCACATCGCTAAGAAAATACTTGTGGGACACAAAAGGGTCAAGGTACACAAAAACATATGTTGATTATGTGATACAGATATACTTCAAATGCATAAGTATCTCAAAGTCTTTTTAGCAACAGTGGTTTTCTTTTTCAAAGAAAATAATAGAATAATGCTTATTTTCTTTTGAGACCAAATAAATAAAACAGAGCTGATGGGGTTCATATTCATTCAGCATTTATTTTCTGACCAAAACCCATTCATCTAACTGAATATTTACTCCATTGGATACCCAATTCCTTGTAAACCCAAAGAAAAGCTGGTGCTTCAGAAACATACATCTTAGGCAAATATTTTACAGCTACACACAAAAACAACTCCAGTGACAGGAATTCCTGTGTCACATTATAAAATCCTGAGATATAAAACGACCACACCCTGCCCTTTTGCTTACATCCTTGGTCCCCAAACTCTGCTCTGTGAGAGCCCACTGAGTAGATTGTGGCCTCGCACGGAACACCACTGGGCACAGGTCTGGAGAGTCCTGAGGAGCAGCAGAGCAGAGCACCATGGCCTGCCAGCTGCCTTGTGACCAAGCACAGCTCGTGGGTCCCCTGGCACACAGTGCAGTCACAGCTGGGTGACGGTTCTGCAGGGGAAGCGCTTGGCCAGCAGCGCTGCCTGTCCTGCTGAGAGAGGACCGGGGCTGCCCCCCTCAACCTCAGAATGCAATTTCACTCCAAATGAGGAGGAAGGGCTTCACTTGTCTACGGACAACAAATAATGTGCTAACAAGGACGTTCATCTTCCCAGGGCACACTCAAGTTTAAATCACTGCTCTCAGATTTGAAGCAGCACCTGAAATGGGCATTCACACAACAGGTATATACTTAGCCCTGGTTACGCGTCTGTTGTCTGTCTCCTTTGCAGACTCTCTTGCTTTCAAAACATACTGAAAAGTCTTGATTTCACCCTGCATCAGAATGAAACCAAATGCCAAAACCTCAGAATCTTTCACGAAACAGAATCCTTGTTTCCTGGCCAGCCTTATTATTGAACCTTAATATGATACAACATGTGTCCATATTTGCACACATGGTCCACAGCCCTTACACATGTGTAAATCCTACTGAAGTCATGTATAAAGGATCAGGCTCTAAGGCTGTTATAGAAAAAGTTCATGTTTCACTGACTTTTTGGTATTCTTTGAAGATATTACATTTAGAGTAAATATAGAGAAGTACATGTTATATGCAAGATTTTTAGAGAACATTTAACTTCCACACCAGAAGGTCACATCTAAGGCAATATGGTCTTGGAACAAGTTCAAAGTTGTCACACTTGATAAAAATAGCTTAAAGGGCACATAACTGTGCTGGAATATGGGAAAACAGTGGAACATGAGAGGGGGAATGATTGAAGGCCCCATTACCAATTATGTACATACTTTGTTGCTATTGAAAGTCAGGTTTCCAAGCATGTACATGGTACTTAAGTTAAATAAAAGTGCAAGCAATTAAAAATATAAATGCTTTTGCATTGCTATATCTAAGGAAAGAACCTTTTACAAATATAATTTTATAGAATAAAGGAAAACCTTTTAAAAAGAAATGGACAGAGAATAAATGTGTCTAGTTTTTTTTTCTGTTTGTTCTTAATTTCAAAATTATGTTTACATACTTACCTTTTTTGCATCACTTATTATTATTTTTGTAATACTTCATTGAAAATCAAAACATATATTCATTTTGTTAAGAAGAAACTACATTCACTTTTTTCATACTTCACTTCAAACTGCTGCAATTTTGGTAGTTTCTTCTAACCTCCTGAAAGAGGCACAAATGTACACAACAAACTGAATCTTAGGAAAAGCTGAATCGTACTGGAGGATGGGCTTTTATATATATATGTATATATATATATATATATATATATGGTACTTTATAAATACAAGCTTTCATTGAACTGCCTCTTGAGATACACATTGTATTGGCAGTAATTAGCCCTTAGGACTGTGCTCTATGTATTGGATACCTTTTAAACCACAATCAAATCTCCTGATTATGTTTAGGCCATACATTTAAGTGAGCCTAAAATAAGGTCCTTGAACCAAAGCGACACTAAATGGGCAGTTTTCCATGACTGGGACACTCAGTACGTCATGGGTCATATGTGTCCTACACAGAAAGCCACACCATGCATCTTCCAGTTCAATGGTTTGATTTATTGTGCCGTCATATTAATTTTGCCCTTATAAAGAACATGTGATGAAAAGGAATCTTTTACTTAACTTTTAACTGAGATATTTGCTATATTTCGCACATACTTTTTAATGATTGATGGCATGGTACAATCTTTGTGCCAAAACATGAAAAAAAGCGAATGTTCAATGATTTTGCAATGCAAGACTCTTGACTTAGTTCTGCCCAGAATTACTACATACAGAGCTCGGTCACATCCTAATCCTGTTTATCTCAGTGAAGCTCTTGATTATGAGAAAATGAAATTGCTACCTTCCATGCTTGGAAGCAAATTTTTTCATTCATCCTCATTCTTCCCTGTAGAGATACTCAGATACAGGTATTTTTCCACCAGGTTTGGTCTCACAGGAGATTTAGGTACATTACCATGGAAAGTAACATATTTTATGGCAACAGTCTGTAAAAAGGTATGTTCTGTGACAGCAACACTTTTTTTTTTTTTTTTCTTTTTTTTTTTTTTGCAATAGTAATGAAGTGCTTAAGAAATGAAGATATCCCTTCAACCAGAGAAAGACACCTGAAAGCAAGGGTGTCCATGCCTCCCATGATGCAAACAACTAACAGGAGGATTTTAGATCTTCGAGGAATAGGAAGTAAATGATCAGAAAAAGGGCCTGAAAGCTGAACTCCAGGAGGTGCACTGGATACACAGAACTTTCTATAACTCCCTTTTAAAATGCATAACCATGGGGAAAGGTTATATTATATTGCAACAGAGAAGCAACAATGTAATTTATGCTGCTCAGTTTAAAAGCATCACATTTTTATACAATAACAAAGAAGTAGAGGGTCTGAGTCATTAGAAAAATACTTGCACAGCTGGTAAATTGTATTTTTTATGGACCTTATACATGTGATTATAAGCACTAAGTATACACATTATTAGGGTCAATCTAAATCCAGGCTGATGAAAAATCCAAAGTGTTGGAGGATTTAGAATCTTCCTGTGGATTTTGTTGTAGCCTCCACATCTATGCTTTCATTAAAATAATATCTGTTCTAACTTCCCAGGCTTCAAAAGGAGCTTTTACAATGTAACCAGTGCACTGTCTCACAGACTGTACAACCAACAGATTGAAACAATACTACCAGGGTATGTGGAATAACAACAATATTCATTCTGTATTTTTGTCTTCCTGGAATAGATTGACCACTGATTCAGAAGTAAAGAACTACTGTGATATGGCCTTAGCTTCTCACTCAATTGGAGCTGGCGATGTTTTAGTGCTAACCATCTGTGAAAGAGCACAAAAGGTGGCACGCCCCGGAGAGCAAGAAGATGAGGATCTGTGGGGCTGTTACAACTCCTCTAAGAGGATCGAACTGCTCTGTTCTTTCATCTTTGTAAAGTGAGAGTGAAACAGTCCATCACAAAACTGGGGAAAATAATGACTCATCTGCTGTCCATTTTTATTTTGTCTTGGTGTCTGGAAAGAAGTGCTTCATTTCTTAACTGCATCTGTTCAAAGACAAACCTCCTGGAGGTGCTTCTAGCTCCTTGAAGATACTTGGATGTTTTGGGTTAAACTCATGCTTTACACTCAGGCTTGGGTTCACCTACTTTCCCAGTCATATTTACCCACCACATTTCTTTTGTCTTTATTTCTCTGTGGCCACTAAATCGCTCTCTTTATGCAGTGTACAGTTCTGAGAACTGTAGTGAACAGGAATGTTTTTAGTCATCTTGCCAGTTCATATTATTTGCTGCTGGAAAGCCTTTGAGCTGGTAAAGATTGGAAGACATGCAATTCTCCATGAGCTAATGCCCATTGCTTTTATCTCAAACGGTTTTAAAGGCCATCCAAATAATGCAAACTCAATTTACATTACTCCAGTCCAATGATTTGGATCTCATTGAAAGAATTTTGCTACCAACATTTCTTGCAGTGCAGCAAAACTAAAAGCTGCAGCCAGGAACTGAAGTAATGCTTTACAAGACACTATACAAACCCAGAAGAGAAAGATGATCCTTGCCTGAAAAATATACAACATAAAGGTGTTGCTTGGCTTTATGCTTTCCCCAGATGTTACAGTTGGCATATGTTTGTACATCAGCTTTGCTACATGAAAAATGGTTGCACCTAATTACATCCTAAGGTAACAACATGGAGATTGACTGATGGATGGGGAGCCCAAGGACATAATCATATGACAGGGAGGGTATCAGTTCCCTTGCTCCTAGCTGTTGTCATATTGATAGACATCCTGGTGACAGTGAATGTTATAGGCAGGAGATGACAAAGTATAGTGAGGGTTTTCAGAGGTGTTCAAAACACGTTTTCTCCATGTACGAACAACTGCTCAGGTGATAATATGCACAGGGTAAAATACTTGGTGTTGGGATGGTTATTTGCATTTCCTTCAGTGCAGAAGGGCCTAAGTATCTGCAAGAGTGAAGGAGGAAGAGTAAGGGTAGTGTGCTTGAAAGAAGTGAAAAACATTGGAAATTAAATCCTTCACCTCTATTGTGATAAATTCAACTTAAAGGAGGGATGTAAAGGGGAGGTTGGTACTTTGTTGAGAAATGGCATGGATTTGCAATTGTCAAGAGTTTTAGAAAGGATCCTGTTGTACTTCAAGACAGGAGCTGATGAGAACCTGAATTTTGTCTTGCTAATTAATAGCAGCTGTCCCACTTTCAGAAGTTTGCCATTTAGGAAAGTTTATGTTACCTTGAGAATTTTTTCCAGCTTCCCTAAAATAAGTTTTAATTTCTCAGTATAAAATTTGTGTGTCTGAGAGAAGCAGATACACTCTCCTATGAAACAGCACTATTTCTCCCTTTCCACACAGATTTGTTTCTTGTTGAAAAAGAAACTGTGAAACAGGAGAGAGCGCAGAGGTATGAAGAGAAAATAGCCTAATATGACTCAGTTCTTCCACGTAATTTGTGACCAGAATTAATATCAGCAGCTGTGTTCTGTTGCTAAGAGAATATCTTAGAACATTAAATTGTTTGGCCTAATTTGCATTTCTAGAAATGTCATGTGATTGTTTGGAAACACAATAAAGTTTATGACAAAGCATCTGGATGAAAGAACAAGATCCATTTTGGCAAGCAGGTGATTCATGTAGTGTCAGCTTTTCAAATAAAATCTAAAAACTAATTTTGGGCAGTTCTTTCCATCTTATAGACTTGCTGATATTTGTTCTTAGGCATGAGATATCTATGGAAATCTTGAATAAACTATCAGAAATGCAATGTCCAGATGCAATCATTCTTTATTTTTGCAGCCCATGGGACAAATGCAAACTACTGACAGACTGTGTTTGTTGTATTTACTTTGTTTCTGACATAGACCTTAAAAATTTCCAGTATCAAGCAAGATTTAGAAAAGAGAGCCATCACTAAAATTTTTTTGCAGTATCTTATACAATATTGCAATCATCTCTTACTGAAATCATGCTACAAACTTTTTGCACACTTTATAAAATAGTTTTTCAAATTTTGGCTACCATTAATAACCTGTGGTAAGTCAACACTCTTCCCATCCTTCCAGGTTTTAGATCATACGGATAAAATAATAGGTGTATATCATGTAAATGAAATGGCATCAAGACTAGCATATCCATCACCTTTGGACAAATGAATGATATTAATCTGAAAAGAACTTTTCTGTGCATTATGACTGGATGACATAAAATGCATAACAAGAAGAATAGCAAGAAGTTCTTTGCATCACCTCAATGCATGTGGGACACAGCACACCAGAAATCAATACTAATTGATTGCGTGTTTCAGAAAAATTGGAGTGACAAAAATGTATGTCTTTGCAATGAAATGCAAGATATGCAATCCTGCCTACTCAGTGAATTTAAGATTGAAGAGAGACTTTCTGCAACTTCCAATTCATACTTAGGTTACTGTTGTTAGCAACACTGAATCTAAAATGTGGGCAGGAGATTACATGAATGAAAAGAATAAAGATGGAAAGCAAGCAATTGATAATGGCTGCTGAAACAGCAGGAAGCACACGCTTAAAAGCAAAAATAAATCCAGAGTGTCTCAAAATTTGCAACCAAACCAAAAATGTCTCAAAACTGCTGTGTGATGAATAGACTCTACACCTTGTTTTTCAGGGGCAGAGGCAATTCTGAGCAGTCATTCTATCAGAAGTGGGATCCTTGCAGAGCTTTTGTAGCTACTGATTTTTAGGGAGGTGTGAAACAGCTACTTAATTTCCTAACAAAATGCATCCAAAAATCATTTAATGCTAACATCTTTAAGTTCTTTACGGAAAAAAAATAGCCTATCTAAGGTCTGCAAGTTATATGCTATGACAAAGAGCTAAAAAATTATTTAAAATTCTGGAAACGATAAAAAGCCTTCCTCTTATAACAGATCCATGTATCCCAATTATCTGCTTTCCATATTTTCTCTTTAGTCCTTTGTACCTTTCAAAGTCTGATTTCAATTTATACAGATTGATTTCAATATTAGGACTCATGTTTACCTGTCTGTAAAGTCCAAGAAAGCCAGGAGATCAGTCCTGAAATAGTAAAGATTTTATTCACATGGAGCTGTGTCTGCCATTCAGGTTCCAAGGGTGGCTTTGCGGAGCTGACACATTTTCTTGGCTTTGCAGTTCTTGTTGCTGTCCAACATGCCTGATATTCATTACTATCAGCTCTATAATATGTAAATCAAATCTAAGATTATTTTTGTTCACATGATGAAGAAATTTTAGAACAGATTTCAGCTTCTGCAGGAATGTTCCAGGTACAGCTGCAGGACAAGCCAAAGAAAGGGCATCACAGAGTGTTACAGTTTCACTGAAACACTCACTTTGCCAATAAAAGGAACTGGATTTTAGCACGGTTCCAGCAAAAAGGTTCCCGGGCCTGCCTTGCCATTTTTATCTTCATCCCCTAAAGGACCAACAAATGACACAGAAAGAAGCTTGTCGAATACTGTAAAACTTTTGATAGCACACAAAATTTTTTACTAAGGAAAAAATATAATAGCAGTATATATATAAATATTTATTTGAAATATGTTGATAGTATATTTATGCATTTTGTATTTACTGAAATAATTTATAGGTACAAGTACATATAAAATCATAGAGTTGTAATTTTTTGTAAATGTAAATATGTAAATACCAGAGAAAAGTGATTATTTAACTGCTGTGAAGCAGGACTATTTTAAAGATTGTATGCTAGAAGTTGTCATTCGAAATACACATTTTGCATGAACAGTATAGCAACAGTCTAGCAAAACCTGTGTGAAACTTTTAGTGCATAAATCTCCTCATACCCAGAGGCGGTAATAAGTTACATGTTTCTCTACATATACAGTTAAAAATTGTCAAACATATATTTCATGTACTGGAACCAGAAATAACATCTACTTGGCTGACTTTCTTGGATGTATTTCATAATTAGGTGTAGAAGTCAAAGATACCACTTCCTACCCAAAGGACACATAAACCCTTCAAGCATATCAGAACAGGTCAAATATCACTATATACCCTAAAATTTCACTTCTGCAAGGTGGGTTACAGTTTTCCTGTGTTACCAATTCAACAAAAACTTGGAAAAGAGTTTCCAGTTTTAACTTTCCTGGTTAGACAGCCATGCTTGCCTCTCATGATGTACCCAAAAATTATCCTCCTAGAGACTAAACTGTACATGTCCAGCCTGTTTTGTTCAGGTTTCTTATATTGTCTTTCATTCATTGTGGTGTGTGAATAAAATTCAGGACAATGCATTCTGGAGATGTAATACTGCCTCTTTATTAGAGGCTTAGTCATTCCCAAAGCAACCAAGTATGTGTACAAAGAATTTATGCATGCAAGCTGCATTTCAAAACACCAGTTAATGTGGCTAAATCCTTACACTTGAGTGCAGCATCACTGTCTGGACCAAAGCAAGTTGGCTGTGAGTCCATTGCTCACTCCTAAGGAGAGGGATCGGGCAAAAATTCACCCCGTTAGCTCAGAGGGAACACTCACCCACAGAGGAGCCATCAGGCAGGATTGGTGAAACTTGAGCTGGGTGAGCATCCGAACCTGCACAAATGTGTTCTGCTCCCTACTGCTCTGAGCATTCTGTCCCCAGACTGCCGCAGGGATAGCAGAGCTGGGGAAAGTGTTTTCCTGAAAAGCCAGGTGAGGCAGCAATGAACTGGGATTACAGATCAAAAGCTTCCAGAACTTCATGACCTTTGATCACTAAATGAATACTTTACTGTTTTATTTAAAGTGAATGTAACTGTTTCAACAGACTCTTGCTCATAAACATAGTTACAAATACTAAATTTATTGTGATCTTTTTTTGAATACTAATTTTCCGTTTTAAGGTGCCACAATTAAATCTATTTTCCTTAACACTTGACAAAAATATTGCTTCAAGACTACAACTGAGAGCTCTTCCACAACGATTTTCAGGCACAATTTAGGGAATAGAAGAACATATAAAACTGATGGTAGACAATTGTTTGCACCTTAAAATTTAGAATATACCAAAAATTCAGATTACAGTGAAAGCATATGTGCAATTTTTTAAAAAGAAATACTTTTAATGTTTCCAAATTTTAAACCTATGTGCATTTTGGCGAACTTGAAAATAACCCCATAGTAACATGGGGGTTATTACAGAAATGAAAGTGGCATAGCAATTTTGTTTCCCAGTTTCTGATTGCTATATATGGTTCATTAATTAGGAAACATGACCTCATAAATAACCTATTTACTCTAATAGTAAAACACATTGATTAACATTGTTTGTTTTTGTTGATGTATTTTTTAATGTTTGAAAAATGTTAGAAGATACATATTTGTAGTCAATTTAGTTTGAGCTCAGAAAATTCCCAGTAAAAAAGAGAGGGAGATTGTTAATATGTTTATAATACATTATTCTTATATATTACAATATAAACACATTTATACACATATTTTACATCTATCTATAATATACTACATCATTTACTAAAAGTATAATTTCTAGTAAGAATAGAAAAATGATCCAACAAGAAACGTTACAAATCAACTAGTCCACATTTTAGCACCTAGAATACGAGGGCAGAAAGAAGGCTAAATAATTTTTATTTTCCTCACAGGTATTTCTGAAATACTCTATTAGTATTGATAATTTATGATTACGAACTCCTTCACACTGTCAGTCTCATGCTGTCTACAGGACATCTCAGTAGGCTCTAAAGAATCATAAACCAGCAGTTTTCTGCCACATGAATAGACTGAAGGCTTCTGGGACCAGTTGCCCATATCCATGCTGCTGTACTTGGAGGCACTGGAGCAGAACAGACGTGGACAGCAGTTTGCTCAGTAACCTGCTTAAAATATCCAGTGTTAGCTACGGGACATAGTGAAGGAGTGTTAGCTAAGGGACATAGTGAAGGAGGTTGGAGGACTAAAAACCTTTTCCCAGTTAAAAAATAAGATTCTCACATGTTGTCTCTCAACCCTTCTTGTCAATAACCTCAGATTGTCTAATGTCCTGCAAACTGCCCAGGCCAAGCATTTAAAAATCTATTTCGATGTCTATTTTTCTTGTTCTTCCCCTTGGCTGCAGCATCAGGTAGTTTGCCCTGGTTGATACCATGCCTGGAATGCTGTGTTCAGTTCTCAGGTCTCCAGCTGAAGAAAGACAAGGAACTGCTGGAGAGGGACCAGTGGAGTGCCATGAATTTGATTAGGGGTCTGGAGCAACTCACTGATGAGGAAAGGCTGAGAGAGCTGGGGCTGTTTAGCCTGGGAGAAGGGATCTTATCAATGTCCCTCAGTCTCTGAAGGAAGGGTGTCAAGAGGATGGAGCCAGGCTCTTCCCAGTGGTGCCAAGCAGTAGGATGAGGGCAACAGGCAGAAAAATGATTCACAGGAATCCAACAGAACATGAGGAAGAACTTTGAGGTTGACAGAGAACCCAGGGAACAGACAGCACAGGAAAGGTTGTGGAGTCTCTTTTTCTGGAGATGTAAACCATGCTTGATGCAATCCTGCGCAGCCTGCTCTGCTGAACCTGCTTTAGCAGGAGCGTTGGACTGGGTGATCTCCAGAGGCACCTTCCAATCCCAACCATTCTGTGATTGAGTAATTCTGTTACAGCCACTTAATCATCATCTACTTTTTTAGATTCTCCTCATTTTTTAAATAAACTCTATTTTCCCCCTCCATTTTGTGTTTCATTGATCCCACTTCTGCTGCAGAAAACAGAAAACAGCCTATAGCAACAACAACTCTGAAGCCAGAAACACATTGATAGACTCTTTTATCAAGAAAAAAAAAAGTACTCTGCAGGTAGATATGTGTCCTGAGGACCTCTTGGAAGTGCTATTTTTTTTTCACGTCTGGCCAAAAGTGACACTGTTTTGTGTACACCTTTTCAGTCTCCCCGTAAACTGTGTCTACTTTTGTTAGCTTTTCAGGGATTCACAATTGCTCAAGTTACATGATTGAACAAGATTCACATACCACTAGATTTGCAATTTTAATTATACCCATCCTGCATGTTTCACTGAAGTGTTGAAATACTGAATAAATTGGACTAGCTCAAGGAGCTGACATTTCTAGCAGACATTCTCTTGTTGCTGTAGTATGCCCAAGTTCATTACTGCAC
Organism: Bombycilla garrulus; assembly: GCA_013400315.1. Classification (NCBI taxonomy): domain Eukaryota; kingdom Metazoa; phylum Chordata; class Aves; order Passeriformes; family Bombycillidae; genus Bombycilla; species Bombycilla garrulus. Next base: position 242,770 of record VXBU01000699.1, on the reverse strand, counting down.
ATCACCTGCCTACTTCCTGCAAATTCCCCACATACTCAGCTTGCATCCCTCTGTACATCAGGGACCTTTATAACTCTCTCCAGCTACTCTTGTTTCATGCCACCCATTTATCTCCTTTCCTTCAAAGATTTATTCCTGTGTGATCCCTTCCTTTTTTTTTTCTATTCTTTTTCCTACTGTAGGAAAGAAATCATTCAGGGTGTCAACATACTTGAACTAGAACTGAGATGGAGGTAGTTATAATGAAATGCTAATAACTGCCAGGAAAATTACAGAGCTGTTCTCAGCTGCTAGGTCTGCCAGGCAGCTGCCAGGAGCGCTATGTTATTCCCCTACTCTTCTTCTCGTTTACTGATTTTTCACTGAAATAGGGCGCTGTCCTTCAATTCTGAACTTTCAGAAAACATTCCAGCACTGATTGGATATGTCATTCAAAAGTAGTAACATAATGGACAAAGAAACAGAATAATGTTTTTCTGTTTAAATAAGGGCTTTGGATGCAGGCTTAGGCTTAGGCTTCAACATCACACTTAGCAGTTGCCACATCCCTCTGTGGTGTCCATGCAACTCTATGGGGAGACTATGCTATAAATGAGATTGTTTCCATTAGCATTGATTATTTCTCTGAGCTGGCTTGCAGTGCACAGTCCTGAAAAGTGTTACTGGTAAAATTCACCAATCCCGTCGATCTAGCAGAGGGACAGAAAAGTTCTGCAAAGCTCTTTGCAATTCTGCAAAGGAATTCTTCAAGAGTGTTAGTCCTAGAGAAATTGTTTAGTCAGAAGCACAGGTTTAATTAAAGAGCTCTGATGCTGTTAAAATTTTCCTGTCCCTCACCTGCCTGCTGCCACCTCTTAGCCCCAGGTTAATATGCCACAGGTACTGAAGAATGGCTGAACATTCTCCAAGTACAAGTTGTGGGAGTGGTGACCACTGCAAGAAGAAAAGCAGTCCAAGCTGCTTTAGACTCTTTGTGAGGTGAAATACTGTCTTGAGAGTGTGATTCATGAGTGAAGATGGCACAGCGAGTGAGGCAATGGTGTATGCAAAATGAGGTTTGACTCATGGTTAACTCAGCATGTGTGTACCAGAGGCAGAACAGACAGGTAATCCAGCAGGATTTGGAGCCTCCAGACCTTGATTAGATCAGCCAGATATCAATACATGTACTGCTATAGGGGTAGGCTCCTATCCGAGCACTTGCTGTTTGAGCTTCACATGCACTCTCTCAGATACTGTACAGTGTCTTTTCTGTTTTCAGCCACGTAACTAGACTGCAGATTAAATTAATGGGATTTCAAATTTCCAGGAGGAATATGTAACTCAAGAGGCATATCCCAGGCTTTCCTTTAAAACTCAAATCAGAGGCCTTTGTAGAAGGTTATTCATTATCTACATCAAAGCTGTGCCCACAGGCACTGCTTACTGCACTTTTCCCTGACAAAAATGAGCTGAACTTCTTTACAGATCACCCATATGAAAACATGTCAGCCTGCAAGGATTCTATTAACTCATCTTTCCAGGGCATTTTCTGGGTGCCACAAGCAACCCCAACAGGACTCGGAGCTGCTGAAGATGGCTTTTCTCTATGATCTAGAGAAGGGTGAAGCACTCTGGGCATGCAGAACATCAAGGGCATTCCTGGGTGTCAGGATCTCCTCTCACATCTGAAATAGTGAAATTGAGGACTTAAGCAGAACCTTGCTCTAAACCAAGCCAGAAAATGCTTATTAAGCAGAGTGGGAACAAGGGTTTGCCGCCACTGGGGTTTGCCCCACACGGCCATTTGTCAATTATAACAACATGAAGCAAACCTTGGAGCTGGGGCTGGTTGAGGCAGCGGCACATCTCGGGGGTTCACTGCTCCGGGTCAGAGCCGCTGTGCCCAAGCTCCCCACGGCGGGGGCTCACACACACCTGGGGGGGGGTGGCCGGGCCATTCCGTCCCGGGAGGAGACAGTGCCGAGTGCTTTGGGCAGCTCAGGGCCCCTCAGTTCAGGAAGGACATTGAGGTGTTGGAGAGAGTCCAGAGAAAGGCAATGGAGCTGCTGAAGGGTCCGGAGCACAAGCTGTACGGAGCAGCCGAGGGAGCCGGGGGTGTTTAGCCCGGAGCACAGGAGGCTCAGGAACCACCTTATCGCTCTCTACAACTGCCTGAAAGGAGGATGTGGCCAGATGGGAATTGGCTCTTCCTCACAGAAAAAAAATGGAGCGACCATGAGAATATAGACTCGAGCTATGATACAGGATGTTCAGGTTGGACGTTAGGAGGAATTTCTTCCCATAGAGGGTGATTAGACACTGGAATGGACTTCCCAGGGAGGCGGCGGACTCACCGTCCCTGGGGGTGTTTAGGTAAAAGGCTGCACGTGGCACTCGGTGCCACGGTATAGTTGTCACGGCGCTGTTCGGTCACAGGTTGGACTCGATGACCCCGGAGCGCCCCTCCAAGCCCCTCATTCCGTGTCCCTGTGACCGTCACCCGGCCCGCGCTGNGCCCGGCCGGCCCGGGGTGGGCGCGGAGCCTCGGGGCGCTCTGCGGGGCCAGGTAAAGGGGCCCTGAGGGGGCGTGGGCCCGCGGGAGGGACGTGCGAGGATGCGTCTCGAAGGTACGGGCGCGGGGTTCCCGGGTTTGTGAAGGTGTCCGGGTGAAGCCGCGGCGGTGACGGGACGGGGAAGGGTTTCCTCAGGACGGCGGGGCTTTGGGGAAGGAGGTGGGGAGGGATGGGAGTGATGGCAGACCTTAACGTAACCTCATCTCGGCTCATGAAGGATGTTGGTTTCTTGGAGCTCAGGCTGGCACGAAATTGGCAAGGTTGAGCTGAGACCGGCGAGGTGCACCTAGGGCGATATTTCCGTGTGGACTCTTATCGGTTTGGAGTTGCCCTTTTTTGATGTTATTAAAGTTTATCCTTTTGATGACTCCAAAAAGGAGTCTTCCTGTCTCTTAAATGCTATGTGAAAACATGGTGCACTGCTCGGTCACCTTTTCTGTTTGTTCATTTGTTTGGTTGAATTTTCTTTTGAACAAGCCAGTTACTGTTTCATACACACACACACACAGACACGTATATATGTGTGTGCATACTCATATATATTTAACCTGAAAATTCATAAATGCGAATAGATGTGCTTGCATCTTTCTATACATTTTATCTTTATATGAAACTATATGAACTTCTGACTATAAATTATATATAGAATTACTTTCATACATTCAAACAATGGGAGTGTTGCATTATTGAAAATTAGACTGGAGATACATAACTAACGTCTCAATTTCTTGTCCTCTTTTCCTAGTGCTTGACCAGTAACACAGAGATCTTCCAGAATGCTGGAGTCCTATGTAACTCCTATTTTGATGAGTTATGTGAATCGCTACATAAAGAACTTGAAGCCTTCAGATCTGCAGCTGTCACTCTGGGGAGGAGATGTTGTGCTTAGTAAACTTGAATTAAAGTTGGATGTACTTGAACAGGTATGGTATGTTTATAGCAGTTACGGTCTGTGTCTTTGATTTAAAAGAAGGTGGCTGAATTTTTCGAGATTGGTCTGCACAGCTAAATAATTACTTCGTGCTTGCTGGCTTTCTTCTTATGCTAGTATTTTTCCCCCTCTGCATTTGGTTATTCTTGCTTTAATTTCATACCGTTTGTTTAGCAATGAATGGTAATTCTTTACACATTCTTTAAGTTATGAAGTGGGAAGAGAGGTTTTGTTGTGAACATGTCTCTTCTTTCAGTAACTACTGTTTTACGATAGGAACATTAATTGAATTGCTTTTCCAGTCATATTTACTAATTACTGTAGTAACTAAGTTGAAAGGTCACAAAGTAAAGTGAGCTCTCTTTTTACTTATGCATACTAAACCCATTTGTGCTTCTTTCCAACTTCAGATTTCATCTTTCTAGTTGTACCTAAGCTTAGCAGTTGAGGAATAGATTTGATCATCTGGTTTCTGTGGATTAAATCAAAGACTCAATAAAACTTAACCTTGAAACAACAAGCTTGACCATGTAAAACACTAGATACAGCATTTGGAGCCTGCTGTCAATATGAACTGGTAAAGCCTTAGCACAGGGATGGTTTCCTTTTATGTTTATCTGGGTTGACAGCTCGAGTGTGTGAGACCGATAACACTGCTTCCTGTTGTGCAGGAGTAGCAGGGCTTAGCTGGAGTCCTGTGGCCAGATGTAGTCCAACCAAGGGAAGGAACTGAGAGAAATGCAGCAAAGAATGGGAAATTTAGGCAATGCATCCCTTCAAAGAAGAGTTAAATATACAGGGAATGTGTTTTTAATATTGACTAAAATAAGGTGAGACGAGATAGAGCAAGAATTATTTGGATCTGACAAGAAGCAATTGAATAAATTGCATGTTAGGAGACTTAGGCTAGACATAAATGGAAATCTCAGTTATGTGTCGGATTATGAGGCTGGGGTGACTGTGTCTCTATTGGAAGCACCTTTTAAAAATGTGCAAGAAATATATATATGATTAATTAGCAATCTCAGATCTGTTCTGGAAGAGGAGACAGTCTGACAAGAAATCTTGTCCTGTTTTCTGTGCTTTTTAAAGAGCCTTACTTGTCTTCCTTCAAGTGCTTCAAGTGCTTCCCAGTCTCTGTATTTTCTCTCAACTCTGTTAATTGGTACATGTTGTCATACAGCTGATTTTCTGTAGGATGTGTTCCCCTGTCAGCTTTTAAAATGTATCTGTACAAAGAAGGGCTGATCAAAAAGGAGTTCTGGAGGTCATCTAGTCCAACCTCCTGTTCTGAGCAGTGCTGTTGCCAGCATTATGTCAGACCAGCTTGTGTTTTTCTTCAGCTGAGTCTTGAAATCTCCTGTCTTGTGAGAAGCTCCTCTCTGGGTAAGCTGTTTCAGTGCTCTGCTGTGTGGAGAGGAAGTTGGTCCTAATAACAAATGATGACTTAGGATGGATATATCAAACTTGCTATATTACCTGACAGTATAAGAATTTTGCTGCTGTCATTGGTGATGTTCCCTTTCCAGTAGTTGCAGTTTGCTGGTAGGTGATCCCTTGCTTCATCTTTGTCTGCCTGTGAACTGGGTTCTTAAATATCCATCTCAACCTGATAATATCATGGCTCTTGGTAATGTGAAGTCCTCAAGCCCTTGCAGCTGGCAGGAGCTCCCTTGAAAAGCTGCTGTCTAAAAATTACCAGTATATGTCATTTTAGTTGGGTTCTTGCCCCGGATGGATTCATGATAGCCAAAGTTAGTGCCCTTAACTGCTCTGCTCTTGTAGCACTGTTCTGTCCTGGGCTGTGATCCCCAGCCTGGTTCTCTACTCCTCATCTGACATGAACACAGCTTTAATTTCATCCTTGAGGTTCTTAAATACAAAATTCCCCTATCCTGGATGTTTTTGTCTAGAGCCTTAAACATTTTCAGAGAATTCCATCTTCTGTGGAAGCCATTCCATCATGGCTTTTTGGGAATGTTAACATAGGTGCCAAACTACCTGGATGAAGCACTTTGTAACAGATTTGGGAACAAGTGTGTGCTTCCTGCTCAATGCACTTCAGCTGATGTTAGTGTTCCCATGTCGTGTTGTGCTGTTATGAGCCACCAAACAGAATCCCAAAGGACAGAGAGAACAAAGCAGGAACTGCTGTTTGTCCTATGGAAGATTTTAGTTTATTTTTGTGAGCAGGTTGGAACCAATACCTCTTGAAATCAGATTAAATAGAATTGTTGACATAGAGAATTTACAGATCTGAAGAGAATGTTCCAGTACCTGAAAATACTTTGCACACTTTTTGCACACATTTATGTAGGTTTTATGGTGTCATTAAGCTAAGCTGAATGTCACTGTAATAACTCTTAGGGACTGTCCTTCTCTCTGTCCCCCTTTTTTTGTAAAAAATCAGTTCTGTAGTGAAAGTCAAGTTTTAGTTTGTACTTGGCTTGAATCTTCTAGGTGCAGTGTAGCTTTTGTATATAATAACTCTCTGAATAGCTAGTTGACTTTATAATAGTTATCTTTAGTTGAAGATTAATAAACTTTTAATGTTTTTCCTATCCTGAATGATTAGATTACTAGAAGACTATAAACATTCCACGAAATTTTCCATCTGTACATAATATGCACATAGTACAAAAACTACTTCAAGAAAGTAATTTGTAATAAGATTTTGAAGCTAATATTTTAAATATTGTTTTGTTGGAACAGTGTTTTAAAACTTGTCAAGTTTTGTGTGAAGTCCCCATGGAACCAGAGGTAACAGAACTGCCTCAGAACTTGGTAACTAGCCTGTGTATAGTATATCTGTTGACACAGTGGTGCCAAAAAGTGAACATACAGTTTTGATCTCTTCTTGCTACTTGTATATATTCACATAATTAGTTTTTAGCTGTTTTGCAAATGCGAAGGGAAAAATTAAGTAGTCTTTTGGAAGACAAAGGATACCTTGATCTAAAGATTACTGAATTTTATTATAGTGTGGATCATTCATATCCGAAAGAATTTATATAGAAGGAAACATGAAAACTTCTAATGTACTGAAAATAATTTTAAGGAAATGGGAGCACTGAAATATTGTTATTTTAAGTCTCTGTTATGTGCCACTGGTTACTTGTGAAGTGTAGCCTTGAATATGAAGAAAAGATATTTGAGTTAACACTCATATGGAGAACAAGTACTTGCTTATCACCGCAACTTTTAGAATAGTCTTGTGTTTTAGAGCAAGGGGAGATTTTAGGCAAAGGGGAATTATGATCATCTAATCTGCAGTTTTATATGCTAGTCAGTTTTTGATGGGTCAAGCCCAGAAATTTGGTTTTAGTCATATATATTTTTGTGAAGGATTTATATGATTAAATGGGAAATCTAAAATACTAAGTCTAATCACTCATGGGTATAGAAGAAATATTAAGAATTTCAAGCAGTACTTAATGAAAGGAGAAAGATTGCATGGGAAACAGGGAGGAATAAAAATGTTTTGTTATGTTGTGCTATGAACAAGTTACTTAATTTGGCACACATTTGTATTGTCTACTGAATAGTACAACAAAGAGTTCTCTACACTGCTTTGTTCTAATTGCCCTAGCTGGAACCAGGACAATGGGTTTCCTTAATGTCAGACAACATTTGTATCTAAATTTCCTTAGAAAAAGAACTATCTTCTAAATATGTTGTGCAATTGCTTTTATCACCTTTATTTTGAAATAATTTCTATTTCTGTTTAGTTCAGTATCTTGCTGTTAACTAGACAAAAGTGAGAATGTGTTAAATCCATCCAGCAAATAGTGGAAAAGCAGCTATTCTAGATTGCCTTTTGAAGTAAAGACAAGTCAGAACCTAAATAGACATTGTGCTATTGATGAGTGACAAAAACTTATGCATTTTCAAGTTCAGAATTTATTTCTATTATTCGTAACAGTGGTAGTTTGCTGCCTTGATCTCTGAAAGCATTGTCTCTTCTGTTGTAATGTATTTTAAGATTGCATGGTTTTTTATAATTTATTTCTGTGCCACACTTCATGTGTGTCCCCAATCCTGCCCTCCCCCCCAAAAGCTCTGTGACAAAACACACCACTTAATTTATTGTATGATAAATCATGTAGCAAGGTCTGTAGCTAAACAGCCCAATATTTACTTTCCAGTGTCTTAACTAAAACTTTCTGGATGAAAATTTTATTTGTGTTGCTTGTGTGCCTAGGGCTGAATTTTTAGGAGAGGCTTTTGGCTAAAATCCTGAAGTGTAGTAGAGAATGAGATGAAGAAAAAGCACTTTGTAAAAACAGATTAACAATTTTCTTTGAACTTTTAGTGAGAGAGTCTGAAACTGTCATCTCTTAGAATGGGGACTTGAAATTAGGTGTGATCTGTGTAAGCATGGCTGAAGAAGGAGTCGAGTTTTTTTTTATTATGGGATGGGTGTGGTTTTTTTAAACTTCATTAATCAGTACTCATTAAGGCCCAAAGACTAATTTACAAACTGGAAGCTGTACTTGGCAAAAAATAGAGCTATAATTTTGTGTAGTTTCCTCCTCTGAAGATTTTGTCAGCAGTGAATATGCAATACCCTTAGCTCATGGATACAGGATAAACTTTTTCATAGTATCAGTAGAAAGGTTTAGGAGGTGTCAGCTGCAGAATGGGGCAAAGTGTTCCCTAAAATTGCTCCTCTGAGCAGCTATTGATGGTGTGATGGTGTAGGTATTGGTAAGAATAGCTGACTTGCCTCTAGTCATCCTGAAGACTCTCAAGATGCAAAGCTGTCACAGGTGTAAATGGTCATTATTTCAACTGTGAACTTAGGAGATGGTGACTAAAGAAAATAAAACCTTTTAGGGAACTTTCAAAACATACCGCTAAGATTTGATTATATATTAATTATTCATTAATTTATCACTGATAAATGTATTTATTTCAGTATATTTAGGCAAAAAATTACATTAGCCAGCCTCAGAGAAATATTGTATAGGCATACTTTAAGGCTTTATAATACATATCAAGTAATAAATGCAAAATGCCCTTATCCCCAGATTTTATTCATATAGAAGTTCTGTATAGCAGGGATAGGTCTAGGGTGAAGCACTGCAGGAAGAGAGGCTTTCTGGATCCACTGGTAGGTGTGTGTCAGAAATTCCCTAGCAACTTGCCTACTTGATTTCTGAGTTTTATGGACCTTGTCTGTGTAACATCTATCAATTCATAGTAATTCTGAGTTGAGTGAGATGTATGTACCTAAACTGAGCCAAGGGGAAAAGATGCTTAAGCATTATCTTGACAGGATAATTCCAGAGTCCTGAACAAAGGTTTATGTTCCTGACTTTACCAAAATACAGGTAAGAACCTGTGTGCTGGTCAGCAGCAGGCTCAGGAGACTCAGCAATGCACCCTGGCAGCCCAGAGGACAAAGCCTTTCCTGGGGTGCATCAAACTCAGCCCCACCAGCCGGTCACAGAGGTGACTGTCCTGCTGTACAGCCTTGGTGTGGCCTCACCTTGAGCTCTGTGTGCTGCTCTGGGCCCCAGAGCTGAAGAATCAGGGTAAAGGATGAGAAAGTGTCCAGAGAAGGCCAGCAAAGGTGGTGAAAGGGCTGGAGGCAATGTCCTTACGTAGAGCAGCTGAGAACATCAGGCTTGTCCAGCTTGTAATAAAGGAGGGGACCTCGCAGCTCTCTACAGCTTCCTGAAGAGGGGATATGGAGAAGGAGATGCTGAGCTCTTCCCCCTGGTATTGAGGACATGTGGGAATGGTTCAAAGCTGTACCACAGGAGGCTCAGACTGGACATTGGGATCATTTCCTTACTGAGAGGGTGGAGCAGGCTTCCTACAGGAGGTCAGTGCCCCAAGCCTGTCACTGTTTAAGAGGCATTTGGAGAATTGCCTTATTTTGACTTCTGTTCAGCCCTGAGTCAGTCAAGCAGTTGGACTGTATGGTCATTGTAGATTGGCCAAAACTGCTTCCCAGCATCTAGGAGACTGAGATAATTTTTCAGCCTGAGAACATAGTAGACCTGTAGTTCTCAGTATCTAAGATGATGATGAAAACACCAGGCTGTAAGCAACTTGAAGGTGTGTTGCTTTTTCTCCATTAAAACTTCAGAACATGACAGTAAAAAAAAATCAGAATATGAGATTAGAAAAGTGAGAAGATGAAGCATTCCTGAAACCTGAGCATTAGAATACTTAGTGTCGAGAATGCCGATTTAAAATTCGAACGTATCAAACATTGCTTCCTTATTTTACAGTAAACAATTGTTTTCATTATTCCAAATCTTGATTGCTAGTCCTGGGACCAGCTTTCTAGCCTGACCCTTATGTTGGTTATGTGCTGAACTCTTTTTTTGCAGAACACCTGAAGCTACTGGGAAATTGCAACATTTGTACACTTTGTAATTTGTGTACACCAATTTACTTAGGTACTTTTGATCTAAACTTTGGCGCCTTATTTCCTTGTGAATGCTGCAAGCAGCAGCTGGCTCCCTGAGCCTGTCCTGCAGAGTTGTGATCTGTGCTGGATGGAGTGCCCAGGCATTTGTTAGGAGCTCTGGACTGACTTGCACTAGTTTTTAAATCAGTGAGACATCTGCATTAGACCTTGGTATGCAGGAGTCTGGTTTTACTAATGAAAAATTTAATAGCTTTGTATTTACTAAGCAGTTTTATGTGAAAATGGCAACAATGGGCCAGTCTTAAGAGAACTGAGCTCTTAAAACTCTTAAGCACTAAAATATTTCAAAAGAAATTGCCTTGCTCCAGTATTGTCAATGTTTAATTCCAGATTCGTGCTCTTCACAATAATACTGGTTGCATATCAGTTTAAGTATTTACCTTCATGTTGTTTGTTTCTACTTGTTCCTTGAATAGGGAAACATTTTGAAGTAGCTTTATGTGAGAGCTGGTTTTAAATTCTTTTATTATCAATGACATGGTAATCCAAATGTCTCCTTTTAACAGACTAATTGTGATGTAATTGTGCAAGTGATTATAAAGGTAAATGCCAAGTCCTATGGCACAATGCTGATTAGGGGACAGACAATAACTTTTGATGTGTTTTGTGATAGAACATTACTGCTTTGAGATAAAAATGTGTCTGGAATTTTGATATGTTTCAGTAGTTAATTCTGCATTCTTTGTTGTTAGGAGCTGAAACTACCATTTACTTTTTTAAGTGGGCATATTCATGAACTTCGGATTCATGTGCCATGGACGAAATTGGGATCAGAACCAGTTGTCATCACTATCAATACAATGGAATGCATCTTGAAGTTGAAGGATGGGGCTCAGGTAAGAAATGTGATGAATGCTTTTCCAACATTATGAGGTACATGAGAATAGGAGCTTCTATAGGTCACTTTCTTGAAAGTCTTCTGATTAATCTGGCATGCGAAGTTGGCATCCCTTTTATTTTCTGAGAGGCTAATATTTTTCTTCCTGTCATGTCTAACATCTTCCTTTATGCTTATTTTTAAACTTTTTATTATCCGTAGCTGTGTTCTTGCAGATGTGAAAGGAAGTTAATAGTGCTCTGTCAGATTTTTCCAGAGAAGAAATGGATTTCAAGAGCAATATAGCATTCTGTGTGCTTCCAGCTTCTGTCTCGCAAGAAGCAGTGCTGCTAGCTTGAGTCAGCTGTTTGTGACACAACTCAGCACTGGCCATTTTTCAAAAGTTGTGTTGCTATTATTGAAGGAATGCTTTGAAGATCCTGGAGTCTATTTTTTACCTTTAGAAATTATGCTGCTTACTTGAGTGTACTTTAAAGACGATTTGTATGTAAGAGTCTTCAGGGATTTTTTTTTTTTTTAGTTGCTCAGAATAATTTGTGCATTAGGCTGTTTTCACAGGTTCAGGTAAGGTTTCCTTCTGACATGATGAAGCTGAAATATGTGGTGCCTCAATTTTTGTCATATGTCTAAGTTAGTTAACCAAAAGTACTTGGTTATGTTCATGTTGAACTTGTGGGGGTTTTCTTAATCAGCATGGTGATTTAATTCTAGAGAGGCTTACAGATTTGTTTTGCTTGTTGGTTTTTTTTTTTAAAGGCCTTGTTCACATTTTGATTTCAACAGTGCTTCACTTATATTAAGGATCATACAAATAAAAATTCCAGTTTGTGAAAAATTCAAGTGTTTGGAAGGGTGCTTGATGAGCTTTTGACATTTAACATCAATAACTAGATACAGGGCAGCAAGAACATTGGAAAACACTTTTCAGTTGTTCGATATTTCTTGGTATATTCTTTTACAGCTGCAGATCTAAGAGGCTTTTTTGCTAGGGTAGAAATCTCTAGTCCCAGCCACCCACAGAGGACATTCTTGCATTCTGTAGTTACACTTAATCTGTGTGCATATATACACACCACCAGCCAAATATTAAGTATTTTTGCAATGTTAAGGTAAGCGTTTGAGCCCAGATGTTTCATGAGAAGTGTGTTTTTGGAAGCAGCAAATTGCAACTAATTATGAGTTGCAGAAAAGGATTTGTAGCCCATGACTTTGTGCAACCCAGAACTAATATTTGATACTGGACCTTGCAGATGGCTACTGCTGAAATGATCAGATTTCCTGCTTGCGTGGTATTTGAAACTTAAATTTTGTGGTGCATACATCAAAAGGTCAAGTGTCATGAATGTAAAGCACTCTCAAATCAAGTATTTGTTACAGATGTTTAAGATTCAGAGGCAAGAAAAGAGTTTCGAAAATTGCAACTGACATTTGAACAAATTATTCATTGGTATGTGTGCTCAGGAGGGTAAAATTTGGGTCTGTGCCATAGAAGGATTATCTTTGACTAACAAGAATGTAGATGAAAACACTTTCATGCTGTTCTTTGGGAATATGGTTTAAAAAGTTGACAGGTTTAATTTAATTTTTGAATGACTATTGAAAGTGTTCAAAGGATGGCAGCTTACTTGGCTAAAACCAATTGTCATAATTTTTTTTTAGTCAGGAGATAAAAAATAAGACTGAAATATAATATTTCTATGGAAAATTGTAGCTAAATGAACTTTCAGCAAGTTTAGCTCCAGTTGCAACTGTTCTGCCAAGAACTTCATGTCAGTGAAGAGCATAATTAGCAAGAAAGCTTAGTTTAGTTCTCAAATTGATTGGCTTGACCCTGTATTTCCTTCCTCAGGTGAGACCTCTAATAAGCCCAGGCATCATTTCGCCTGAGCATAAAATGAAGGTCTTGACCTCAGCTTTGTGGCATGTGTTTTTTTAGAAAGGTGCTATTTCAGACAATGTTTCTGTTGAAGACATATGAAGATGAAAATACATGGCATTGTTTGAAGCTGCTGTCCACTGGACCCTAAAGATTTTGTAAAAAGGAAGAGAGGGTTTTGCTCACGTTTTTGAAGAGTATCAGTTCCCGGGGTGGTTTTGTATGTATATGTTTTACTGTGATGCTGTGTCATTGCTAGTTCAGATTTAGTGTTCATTTAGTTAGGTTTTTCTGTTGTTTATGCTAATTGCAGGATCTCCTCAGCTAAGTTTGGGTTAGACAGCTCAATTTCTAGTTTTGTGCAAAAAAATCTTTTTCTGAGCAGAACTGTTGTATAGGTGCTAAGTTCACTTAATGATGTACAAAATCCAGAATTCTGTAGAATAAGTGGTATTGACATTGTGGAGATCTTTGCTTTTCCCTTTTTTCTTCTGTGCTTTTCTTCCTTTTTCTCATTTTCTACATTTGATACTACTTCTAAAACCCAACTGTTAAATGTGGGTACTTTACAAGAAAATCAAACTGAAGTGCATCAACTTTGCAGTGGATAAAGGGGCATTCTATTGAACATGCTTTGTATGTGCACTTTTGTTTATGACTTTGGTTACTGTCAGTACTTGAAATAGAATTCGGCTGTGAGGTGTTTCACATCGCTTTTTGATGTCTGTCAGCCTAATGCAACTGTTCCTGGGTTTTTTTTTTGCTCTTCAAGTAATCTTCTGCAACACTGAGTTTTAAGTATGAGGTTTATAATGTTCTCAAATGTGTTGGTATGATTTTTAAATCTGTTCTTAAACAATTCAATGTAATTCTGAGTTTGCTTGACTTGTTTAAGTTGTAATAATTGACTGTCCTGACACTGTCCTCCATTAGTGCTTTGTTTTGTTTTAGAAAGTGACTAAAGTTCCAGTATTTTATATTCTTCTCATTACCTATCTCTACATACTAAATCTTTGGGCTTCATATAGAATTGAAAACACTTTTTGAAATCTGTGTTGATTGCTGTTTTTCCTCTGATAGGTTTTCTCCCTTTGTCCTGTTGGACTGTTCTTAAGTCTTTTCTCTTCTACACAAATTCTTTTTTTTTTTAAATGTATTTGAAATTCTTTGCTCCTTTCTCTTCCCCTCTCAGTGCTAAGGTATCTCCATGCCCAAACCAGAGGCTTTAAATTCGGGTAGTGTAAATTGGGAAGGACAAGCCTGTAAGCCCATGTCTGTTTTCCTCACCTTCCTGCCATTTTAACTAACCACAAGATTATTCTTCATGTTCAACCTTGAATTCAGTGGGTTTTTTTTGTCTTGGAACTGGTGGAAATGAGGAGATGAGGAGAAATGTGTTATTTATATTACTGTTTCACATTTGGGTCCTTGGAGAACACAGTGCACCAGAAATATGCTGATGTATGTGAAGGCTCTCTGTACTCCAAGGATAATTAATTGTGAAATTGGGGAAAACTGTTAGGTTGAAGCACTTAGAGGGGCACAGGGAGACCAAGCAGTTTGGATCAGCACACAGACAACTGAGCACTGCTCCTTTTGTGAGGCGTTGCAAAGAAAGTTGTGAGGGAAATATAATAACTTTGTGGAGGCAGTGGAGAACAGCCCACAAGCATGACTGGCAGAATACCAGACACATTCTTACCTGACAGCTGGTAGAGACTGCCACCAAAGAATGCTGGAAGCAGAAATTGGTCTTGACCAGGAAATTATTGAGATGGGAAATAAGGTGTGTTGACAGATTATGAAGGACTTTGAAGGTGAAGACAGAAGGCTTGTGTTTGATGAGGGTATAGTTATATAAAGTCTTTGCTAGCTCCAGGTCTGAAGCAGTGCTTTAGTGGTTTTTTTCCTCACCTGGTTGTAGTAGTTCAGTTGAATGTGGCTGTATGGACAAGCAGTGCTGTTTTTTTTCCATTTGAGTCTATAAGTCAGTTATTCTGTGACAGAAGAAATATGGTAAGACTTGAAGTCAGACGATTAACTAACAGTCTTTAGTGGCCCACTATTTGCTCATGTGGAGGGTCTTTATTTTTTAAATTAATTTCATTTGGTACTTTTGTAGTAGTATATTTGGTTCAGTATACTGATACTGAGTTTTAGCAAAATTTAAGGTGAAGATTATATTGGGAATTGCTCTATAGGAAGCAAACAGTGTTATCAGCTAGTGTTGAGTCATATCAAGTTAAGGATGAATATAAAATTCTTACTAAGCAGTCAGTTCACAATGCTCTTATTTGTGTTTGGTTAGAGTAATGTAAGAAAAAAAGGCGGATTTTATGTTTGTGTGTGCATGCATACAAATCAGTGTATATATGAGTAACAAGAAAAATTCCATATTATATTGAATTAAACCAAATTACTTTGTGCAAATCAGACTGCAGTTTAGTGTTTTACGAAGGTCCAGGAAGGTGTGGCAGTGTCTTTTTTTTTTCCTGGGTTTTGTGCCATTTTCTGTCAAGAACTGTCTAAAGAGTTATGTTTTCTATTAATTGCTTTCTGTGAACAAAAGTGTTTTAGGAGGAGGTTCTCTTGCAAGGACATTATCCTTTTAAGGGATAAATGTCATGCCCCACAAATGTCTTGCAAAAAACATGTAATAGACTTACTTTTTCAATAGAGGAAGTAGTAAAGGGATGCTGTAACAGGTGCAAGAAATTTGCAGCATTTGGTTCAGACACTTTTTTCTTCAGTGATTTCAAATGAGAGGCTGAGGAGGAGATGAGCAGTTTTGCTTAAAGCTGGATATTCACATATACTAGCTGGGCATGCAAGAGTGACCATGTAATTGACCTATTTTTGTTCCTAGTAATCACTTTAATAGACTTCAAAAGCAAAGCATCTGATGCTTGAGATTGCAGTAATTCTGCTTATGAAAGAAGAAATTGCCTTTGTAAATTTTTTCAAAGTCTCCTGCAGGCATATTTCTTAATACTCTAGCTGCAGGAGTCCTGCCACTGCCCTCGTGTTGCCTCAGTCTGAATACCTGTCTTGTTTACCTGTTAATGTGTTCCTAATTTTGGACAATTTTCATGTGAATTTGCCAGTATATTTCCACTTGAGTCCTTTTCAGGGCTAAGTAATGGTGATTTCAGATGTCTGAAACTGATTATTATGAAAGGTATGAGAGATCCCGCTTGATTCCTTCTGTGCTTATTCCTGGCTCCCAGGACATCTTTCAGTGTTGGTGTGTTGCCTATAGGCAGAGATAGTGTGACACTTCTGACCCAATTCTATTGCTTACTCTGGGGGAATGAGCCCTGATTTTTAGGTGTGAGCCTTGCTTTTAGATGTTTCTGGTAAAGAACAAGACTTGTAAGAACTTCTGCTCTCTGGCCTGTGCAATCCTGGGTGACATCTTTAGCAGCTGCGCTGTACCTAAGTCTTGAGAGCACCCACAGGGACAAGGCATAGCAAGCTGTCCCAGTCTCTTGAGAACACATGTGGCTTTGTGAGAAAAGAAACTGACTAGGAAGATGTTTTTTCTGAGAAGTGAAGCAGTGGGTGACCAGGCAGGAGAGGGGATGTGTGAGTGCTCAGGTACAGTGCTCAGTGTCAGGCAGGTTCAAGGACAGAAAAAGCAGTCATAGATATAGCTGGGACATGTGCAAGCACCACTTTTCCCCCTCCTCTTCTCCTTTGTGAAGGCACATCGCTCCAGGGCCGTCTGAAACTGTAGAAAATTGCATGTTCCTATCCACAAGGGACAGTCCTCCACAAACCTCTCTAATGTGAGTTCTTCCTATGGGCTGCAGTTCATCATGAATTGCTGCAGTGTGGGTCTCTTCCATGGGTTGCAGTCCTTCAGGAACAGCCCAAGGGATCACAAGTCCTGCCAGCAAACCTGCTCCATTGTGGGCTCCTCTCCCCATGAGTCTACAGGTGGTGCCAGGAGCCTGTTCCAGTGTGGGCTTTGCATGGCATCACAGCTTCCTTCAGGCATCCACCTGCTCTGGTGTGGAGTCCCTCACAGGCTGCCGGTGGATCTGTGCTCCGCCGTGGGCTGCAGGGACATAACTCCTTCACCATGGGCTGCAGGGGGATGTCTGTGAGCTGCAGGGGGATCTCTGCTCTACCATGGGCTGCAGGGGGATCTCTGCTCCATGCCTGGACACTTCTTCCTTGTCTTTCTCTGGCCTTGGTGTCTTCAGGGTTCTTTAGCTCCCACGTTCTTCTTTCTCTCCACTCTGTAATTGCCTCTGTCCAATAGTTAGTGTTTTGTTTGGTTTTTTTTTCATCTTAAATCTGTTATCTGATATTTGTCACTGATGGCCTTGGCCAGTGCCAGGTTTATCTTGGAGCTGGCATTGCCTCCATCAGACATAAGGGAAGCTTCTAGCAGCTTCTCACAAAGCTCTCTTGTAGATCCCTGCTACCAAAACCTCGCCCTGCAAACTCAATCCAGGCATGAACTAGTGAAGTCCTTTTGTCCTTCATGCTAACCAACCTCAAGGTTATAGACACCTCATACTTTTGCTGGTGTTTATTTTGTGCTCCTATATAATGTAGAATCAATTGCAGTACTGGTAGAGAACAAGAAGTTTCTGCTGTTCACATTTTGGAATTAAAGCTCAAATTCCTGTTGTCTTGTTCTTTCTCTTGCCTGAGCTATCTCTTTCTAAACTGATGGTTTTCTTTGGTTTACAAAAAATGACTGAAAGACAGCCCTCATAATGCAGTGCTGAAAAGCTAGCTTCACATGGCTGCATTATCTTATAGCTGCTATCTCAGTGGAAAATTTCTGTTTAAAAATAACTGGTTTACAGCATTAATAATGGCTGCCAACTGTTCGGGTTTGATTGAGGTTTAAGGCCACAGGTTCCCTAGCTGCCTTGTCATAATTCATAGTACTTCAAACTGTTAGTGTACTCATACAGTTGGTTTGTCTTAGGCATAGGGACTAGGCATCTATCCCAAGTTCCCTTTTTGCTTTTCTAAAATCTAGGTATTCAGAATTAATAATTGCTTGGGGTTTTTCTTACTATTTGGGTATATTGTCTTAGACTGGCTCTTTTCCTTTTCAAGATGTCAATTGTGCGTTGGGAAACATGCCCTTGCCAAAAAGGAAATAACACTTTTCAACTTTTTAACAACTTACTGCACTCCAAAAAACAATTCAATTGTCCTTTAAATTAAAGAAGGACAGAAATATATTTACTGATGTGTAAATGTGGATTGTATACATTAATGTCTCAATTCTTTATATATGTTGCACATGAACTTCCTTTTAACAGCCAAATCAATGTCCCAGGTTTGGGGTCTGACATATTTTTTAAATGCTTGTGTGATGCTGGTACTGTACCTCAATTTATGACCTTCCTGTAGGCTGTTGAGAAGCCTTGCAGCTGCAGAAACTGCAGCTTCAATTTTCTTCCTTCAGCTGGTAAAGTTGGAGGCAGCTGGATTGAAACGTCCATATCCTGCAATCAAGAGAGCTCTTCTGGAGTCCACTCTGACTTGCTACAATGTACCGAGTATATTTACAAAAGTAGGGACTAAATAATATATATTAGATTTGTGGTGTTGTTAGCTAAGTGCAAGACACTTGTTTAGAGCATGGTATTTGAAGTTTGTTGGTCTTATGTGGAGCATCAGTTGGAATTCTGTCTTTCTCAAGTAGCAAGAGTTAAGGTGATGGAGATGGGTGTAGTACATGAGGGAATGCTGAGGCACCTAAATGGACAAATGGGTTAGGTGAGAAGAGGTTAAAGAAAACTGGTGGATGTGAAGTCATCCCAAGACAGGAAGGGCAGTTTTTTTTTGGGGTAGTGCTGGTGATCCTTTAAGCTTTCATATATTCTCAGGTAATTCTAAATAGATTGTTTAATCAGGTGAGGGTAGCACGTTTACATGGAGAATTCCACTTGTTTGCCTTGGAACACCTGACTAGCTGAGAAATATCTCACTTATTTTGGTGGTACCTTTTTAGGATGCCGTATTTTGGGAAAAAAGCAATCCTAATTTTAGATGTGTTGAAGTTATTTTCCATGTATGTGTATTTTTTTGGGAATCCCACATAGGGCTGAATTTGTTGAATCTGTCATAATATTTTAGACCTAGTAGTTTAATATATTATCCTTTTCTCCTATGTTTTGAAGGAAATTATTTTCAGAGCAGATTACTACAACACAGTTATTGCATAGGTTTGTTCTAAAGTAGATATGGATACAGAATTTGCTGTTTTCTGGATCAACTTGTATTTCAGTAGAAATCAAGTGCTTTATATGACATATGTTTTGGATTTGTACTTTCTAAAAGCCTTGCTCTTTTGGGCAGACGCTCTTAAACTAATCTATGGTTCTCACTACTTTATTTTTTTAAATTCCCCTTTATTTTCTTATCCTGTTCTTTTATGTCTGGTGGGTTTTTTAATAAAAATACTTAAACTGTGGGCATCGACTTCCTAGCTAGATTCCTCCTTTCTGCTTAGAATTCCAGTTTAACTATAATTGTGCTTAGACTCTTGGCTGTAGAAGTTGATTCCTCTTCTTTCTGGAATCTCTTCACTCATCCATGTGTTTTCCAAGTGTATCCTTATCTGATCAGTCTCATTCCACTAAATTATATATATTGAGTAGCTGTCAGCTGATCTACTGAACTTTAGCCAGTGCTTTATTTTTTTTTTCCCAAGAGTTGTTTTGGGACTAGAGGGTGTCCAAGACCTGGTGTCTATTTTGCAATACCATGTCAGTGCACGTGGCAATTTTAACATTGGCAACTCAACATAGAAAGTGAAGCAGCAGAATGGTTTCATTTTCAAAACTGAGTTGTTTGGGAAATAGCATGGTGAGAGTTTAGAATCTCAAAATTTAGTTTTAAATCCATAAATGTTTATAAACATTTTTTTCAATACTATCTTTGTTGATGGAAAAAATTTATTTTCATTTGCTGAAAGTTGAAGTGTTATGAGCTTGTTGCGCATGGGCTGCTGCTTCTGAAAACAAGAGCTAGATAGCAACCTATGAGACTTTACCTGGAACTGCAGTGTATCAGATTTAGAGATTTGTTGGCTTAGAAGGTGCAAGCTGTGCTTGGGAGTGTGTCCTGACTGAAGCATTTCCCCATGTCTTAGTTGTGCAAACTTGTATATTGTTGAACATACTGTTATCAAATAGGGCACAAGTAACAGTCAACCCATTTATCTCTCTCTCTCTCCTCCCCCTTTTTCATTTTTGCTTCCACAGCATTCTCTAAAACTAATTCTAGAATTTGACTGTAACTTGCCACTGGTAAGTCATGTTTCATTAAAAAAATAAAAGAGAAATTGGGAATTAAATTATGTAAGCCAGCAGCTATTTGACCTCCAGATATGCACACTTCTCTTTATTCATGCACATGAAAACTAATAAACCTATGCCAAATGCCTGTGTTAACAAAATAAAAATTATTTGTTTTAACCAAAAGCAGGTACTTCTTTTCTCAGCATGAGATGTCTCATTTCTGTGCTCATCTCTGTACGAGTTCTGGCCTGCAATACAATTTCACTCCAGTTAGCTGCCTCTTACACCTTTTGACACTTAAAATCTGTACATATCCCACTTTGCTTGTGGAGTAGTTTGAATATTGACAGTTTCAGTAGGGTTGCTCATGTGGAGGAGAAGAGTGCTTGTCTCAGAGGAAGCCCATGCTCCTCCTTTTACTGGTTTAAAACTGTAGTTCCTTATTTTCTAATTTGTACTTCTAGATTTCTTTGCTTGGGGGATTGTGATGTTACTTAACATGTGAGGAAGCAGCAACCCCACTTATCTGTTGTACTGCACTGCTATAGGACCTTGTTTTTGAGACATAGACCCACACCTTGTTCTTTGTGGGTGTATATATGTGTGTTTGTTTTTATGCCTCTTAAGGACGGCTTTCCACCTGACTTTTTATTTCCTTGTTGCTTGCTGGTAAGAAGGAACAGTTAGCACAGGAAATATGGATTACACTCAGTACATAGGTAAAGCAG
The DNA here is from genome assembly GCA_013400315.1 of Bombycilla garrulus. Classification (NCBI taxonomy): domain Eukaryota; kingdom Metazoa; phylum Chordata; class Aves; order Passeriformes; family Bombycillidae; genus Bombycilla; species Bombycilla garrulus. The sequence goes on along the minus strand of VXBU01000699.1, from coordinate 222,120 downwards.
TTGTGCATTGGTTGTAGTTTCACATTAATCCAGTTAGTGAGGCAGTGAGAGCAGACAAGAGCCATTTTCTGATTGCTTCGTGGGCAGGCAC
>VXBU01000699.1:178741-221959 GCA_013400315.1 Bombycilla garrulus | reverse complement strand
TTTTTTTTTTTTTTTGTGGAGTTCTTTAATGGACCCATCTTTACATGTTCTGTGATCACTAGAAAAGTGCAGACCCCAGACTGTCTTACTCTAAATAGTACAGCTATATTCTGGAAAGTTAGAGTGTGAATGTTATGGTTGTTTATAAAGCAAATCCCCTGAATATGCTGTGTGGAGAGAGGAGATGGTATGTAAGAGCTTTCTGGGCTGCAAAATGAGCTTGGAAGCTGAATGTCAGGTTGAACTCCTGGCAAAGCCCCAGTTAGAAAGTGCATTGTTGAAATGCAAATAATAGTTCTGTACTGCACCAGCTGTGACAGTATCCAGTAAGTTTTTGGTGGAGTGGCTGTGCTGCTAGGGATTTGAAGGAATTGCATACAGCAAACCAACATTATAGCAAGGAAATGGATGGGATAATTTAAATATTAGAGCTAATGGAGCATTGACCGATTTAACTTGTATTTTAGAACTGTGGAGTGTGTTGTGGGTCTCAGAGTTGTAGATTTGAATGTGAATGCATTAGAATTGCTTTTAGTGTGGCTTAATAGGCTGTGTTTCTGGAAAAAAAAAATCCCAAATAGTCAACAGGTTAGTAGGTAAAAAAACCCCTACTAATACCACTAACTAATGTAACTAATGCCAGTGATTTGCATATGCTTATATATTTCAGATGAGTTTACATGCGTTAAAGTATTTATTGCCTCTGGGTTGTATATGAGTACAAAGAGGGTTTGTGTGTCTAGGTACCTGAATTTTCTAAAATCTGCTTTGAATTCTCATGTCCGAGAAGATGTAAAACTGTCACCTTTTGGGACCTCCAAGAGGTGACAGAACTGTTAGCTGTTCAGGTCTTCTGGGCATTCATTCAGGTCTCCCTTGAAGATAATTCTCTGCTTTGTATGTCATGCTTTTATTATCACATCAAAATTAGTGGGGAAAATAGCACTTCATCTTGCCAAACTTGTGTGTTACTACATAATGATTTTTGAAATATATAAGTAACCTAGATGCCAACACTTAGAAAGATAATTAAAAGTGTTCTATTTGTAAGTTTATGTGTTGGGAGACTCTCCATGTAGACAGAGAGGAGGGTGATACAAGAGTTCATCTATTTCAGGAACTGTGCTGCAGGATAGTCCTGGAGAGGAAACCAGCTGAAATGGACTGTGCTAGCCTACCAGCAGATCTGTTCCTTCTTGCCATATCCCTTTACTTCCCTTTGGTGTGTATTAAGCTTGTGGAGAGCAGAAGCTGGCATATCACTGGTGAGACTGAATTTACATTTGCTGTTAGGCAGCTCAGGGTTTAAGCCCACACCAGCTACTTTTACAACAAGCTTGTCACAGAATGTCTTCACTGTTCACGGTGGTGCACCAGGTAGAAAAGGTTGTTTGGTTTCTTTTTTGCTGTGGTTAATTCGGTAAATTAGTATTTGGGAGTGATCTCATGGTATGTACTCCTGAATTTTGGAAAAGAACCCATTTGCACAGGAACAGAGACTCACAGTGATTTCTGCAATGTAAGAGTTGAAACTCAGATACCACAGCACTGCTGATGCATGTTCCAGAAAATAGGTTTACTAAGACAAATAAAAGTACTAACATGTGAGTGGTGTATTTGTCTTTTTAAAGTACAGAGGAGCTGTTCTGATGTGTAGTTATAGTTATATAAAGTAGGAAGATTAAGAGTAATCACTGTCCATTTACTGATCTTTCCTCAACTTTTTCCCTGACCTACTTACAGCAAGGAAATGTAATGCCAATAGTCTGTGTCTTTGTTCCCAGGTACAGGGAGAAGGAGTTTATATATCATCTTTGGCATAATTCCTGGAAGTTTAGGGTCATATTCTGATTCAGCTTTCCCGGTGTAGGTCTGGACTACTTCAGTTGATTTACTTTGGAGTAATTCCAGATTTGTCCCAATCCAGCTGACATCAAATCAGGACCCTACAATCCAGCTTTGTTTCATGTAGCTGGGTGAAGACTTTGGATTTGTGTGGTTTAATGGGGAATGAGGTGAGGTAATGCATTTAAAAATATTTCCTTGGAGAGGAAGTAGTTTTTCCTCATTTGTTGATAGATGAAAGCGTAGATAAATTTGTTGGAATGTATTTTAGTTCCTCATTACAGCAGAACCTACTATTTGAGAATGGGCATGATTACAGATTTTGTAGTGGAAAAATCCTGCAATTGATTCACCTTTAGTAAAAGGATCTTAAAATTCCAAAAGACAAAATACTCTTAATTCTTTCAGTACAAAGCATACTTTGGAATTATAACATGTCCTTTTTGGAAGGAGTAGTATTTTTTCTAAAAGCATATAATTGAATTATAAATTCGTAGATACAACTTAAGTAAAAGAATTCCCTTTATTCACTTGTTGCTTGTGACTTACCTGCACTTGAAGAGTGGTTCCTGCTAAATAATTTTGATGTGCAACTGATGTAGGTCGTGATTTATTTTGAAGGCTTGTGGAAAAAAATAAATTCAATCCCAGTGAGCTTCACTTCTTCCAAAAGAATGGGTAAATGTTTGGGTTTAAATGTGCTTTCTTTTCTAAGGAAAAGTCATTGCCTTTACAGGCCATAGAACCTGAGGGAAATTGTACTGTCTTGCCGGCAATACTCTGGACCATCCAACTGTTGTAAAGGTGTGAACTTCAAATGTAAATACTGATTTCTTTGCCTCTAGACAAAACTGAACAAACTCGATTCCTCTTTTGAGAAATATGTTTTTTTCTTTCCCTCTCCTCTGGTGTGTTTGTTTAGTGGTTCTGCCACTGACTTGCTAAGAAACCATGTTCTGAGGCCCTCACCTGGACTTCAAGAGGTCCACTTGGCTTCCTTTACATGTGCAAACGTCTACAGAGCTCAAAAGGCTATGAGCATATCCTTCATTTTCAATTAGAGTCCGTATGTATTGCACCTAACTGGAGGATGAGCAATGCAAAGCTGCTTTTCCTTTTTTATTTTATGTGCGTGAATCATTCTTCTGAAAGGGTTTGTCACGTGAAGGGTTCTATTGATTTGAGTAATTTAATTTGCAAGTATTTTTAGTTAAAGCTGAAAATATCTTTTAGTTTCATTAGCTATCAGAGCCTATTAGGCCTCTTAACCTCTCAGCATTATTCAATATATCAAATTAGTTTGGGATTTCTAGAAATTAATTAACAGCTGCTGTAGCAGCAGTAATATGTGATTACTTAGAATTCAACCCAAAGATCATTGTTCCTGGTATTCTAGAAGTGTATTGATAATGTGGCACTACTTTTCGAAGAACCGCAGTGGTTTTCCATGCAGTTCTAGGAGGTGTGAGGCCTGCTGATCAATGCAATCAGTGTTGCTCTGCTGTTGGCTATGGGAGCACAGTCAGCAGCAGTGTTTCAGTCCTTTGGTGGGTGGGCTGCTCTCAGGTTTGTTTTTTGTTCCCAGTGGTAGGAGAGTGTCATATTTCACAGCTTCTGGAACACTTTCTGTCAGTGAGCATCATCTAGATTGTGCTGAATATGTGTGTAGTTCTGCTGCCTTCTGGAAGTCTCTGCCTTCCTGTATCTCTACTGGATTCCAGGTGTTTAAGCTTTCTACCCGGCAGTTTTTACCCAGCAGGGCTGGTGAAGACCTGAGAAGACTGGCAGACAGGAGTGTGCTGCTGACTCCATACAACTCATTCAGCCTGTTCTTGATGGTCTTCTTCCCATATGTTCCTCAGATGTGGACAGTGATGATGTTGTGGGATAAAATGCATTGTTCTGGCATTGGAAGTGGACATCTTCCCTGGAAGCTCTTCAACCCTTTTCCCAGCATGCATTTAAAGATGTGCTTATTATATGATGGGTGAGAGGCTACAAGCGCCCTAGATAAAATGGCTGTGGGGAGCAGGCTGCCTGCCTCACTGCAGTCATCTGGTATGCAGCTGAGCTTCTTAGGAGAGCCGGCCAAGGGGAACAAGCTAGATGAATTGTCCTGCCACACTGCACATGGCCTGTGCGTTATAAGTTGTTCATCGTAGATATTTGCTTATGATCCTTAAGAACATTAAGATTTTGCAGTAAAACTTTAGAAAAATACTTAACAGCATGAAAAAATCTGTTTAAGCCACAGTGAACTCTCTTTTTACCAGGCTTTCACAAAGAGAGAGCATCTGGTGGACAGAATAGATCAGAGTCCTGAGTGCATATGCTAGTGGTTTCATTGTCATCAACAGACATTGCATTTTTGTTGATTTATTTTGTGCAATGACTAAAACTTCATTTCCTGCTCTGTTAAGGATGTTCTACTTTGCTTGACTTGTACAGAAATGAAGTATGGTTGTTGTATCCATATAAAAGTTGAAAGCAATTGTGTGGCATGGAGTTAATGGTGGACATATCTTTTATCTACTTATGCGTCTGCACCGTTTCTTTTCATCTGAAATCCTCTAGTTGTTGATGATGCTAAATCTTCTGCAGTTAACTTTCCCTTCTCAGGACTGTAAGCTAAAGGTCAGGATACTGTGATCTATTCTTCATTTATTGCATATCAAAGAGTATTCCTCTCATAAATGTGGCTTATAAAACTGTAGTTTATTACCCATATACCAATTGTTTAAGCACTTCTGTTCTCAGTCAAGTAAAACCAAGTGAACTATGCATACAGTTGTAGGAAAGTCAGAGATTGACTTCTACTGGTGTGTGTATAATTATCCCTTAACTTGAAAAAAAGAATCTGCTATAGCTGCTCAGTCATTTTAGTAATGGCATTTTTGATGCAAACAATTTCTGCAAAATGGTGGTTTTAGCACCTCTTTTGTCTTGGGGGGGGGGGAGAACCCAAACAAGATACTTCATTTGGAACAGCAGTTTTTGGAACAGGGCAGTATATTTCTGCTTGTCAAAGCAGGGCCCTGACATTTTTGGTCTTACTCAGTATTGAGCTGTATCTAGTTGAGCTGCTCCTCTGTTGTGTGTGAAGTGTAGCTTGGATGCCTGGTTCTCTACTCTGGACTGTGTTCCTGGCTGTGTTTCCTCAGTGATATTGCTGTAATTTTCTCTGAAGTGCCTAAATAAGGTACATGAATCCTCTGGTTAGAGGGCATCACCAGGGAGATGTTCTTTTTGGGGAGAGAACTCAGAGCTTGGGTGTCTTGCATCCACTTTTTTTTCAGGTGGATGCTTTCTTGTGTGTAAAACAGCAGAGTACTTTCATCAGGCAAAATAAAGTTGGGCTGCTTTCAGGAATGTTGGAAAGCTTTATTTGAAACAGAAAAAAATACCATTTTTCAGAAATGTGAAAGTGAACTTTGAGGTTTCCAACTAAATGTTTCTTTTTCTACCACTTTTCATCTTGATCATGTACTGAAAGCAAGAATCAAGGGTATGAGACCTCAAGAACGTGACTTAGTGAATTGGTCTGTATATTAGTATCTGGTGAGGGACAGACTTGCCTCAGAATTTCCAGCTTATGGGCACTCATCTTCCCTCTGCCTGTGCTGGACCTGGCTAGAGGTTGTTGATTCTGGCCCAGATTCTTAGTTTAAGATGCAGTTATAAGTTTCTGACTCTGTTCAGAGTTAATTGCAGCTAATTTGAAACACTAAATGTCCTTACACATTGTTAAACCAATTTGATGATTATACTAATACCAGAATCCTATCCTGTCCTTGGCACCAAGGAACTGGTATGAGTTCTGTGGGTGTTGCTTGTTAATCGAAAATGGATCCTGGCTCTTGAAGTATTTTTCATGATCTGCAGACTCTGGTATTTCATGATTTCATGTTTAGTAGACTTCTCAGTTCTCCTGAGCAGAGAACAATTTGATGTGCTCCTTTCTCATGTTTTCTGGGAAACATCTCGTAGGCAGTTTCATGATTCCAGAGTAAATGATGGCTAGTGCTGCAAGGAGAGAGAAAGCTGAGGGAACAGCAGGTACCAGTTATGAGGAGATCCCCTGCTTGTGGGATTCCAGTCTAACAGAAACATTAAGAAAGCATGGTATGGAGGGATTGAGCTTTTTAAGTGGTGCTGCCCTTCTTTAAAATCTGTCCTGTCCTGCTCTGCTTCAATAGGTATGCACTTGCATACCTATTCCATTCTTGCCACTTCCTTCAGACTCATCTTAAGATGATCTTAAGGCTTCAGTTCTTTTTCTTCCTGTCCTAGTGTTTTTGATGCCTGACCTGTGAGCTTTGCCCATCTAGAAGGTGTGGTGTATGACATTTTACATCTTATGACTTAGTAACAACTCCCGATAGTGATACTTGTGTCTTCAACATGTCATATACTTGTAGTTTATACTTTGGGTTTTTCAGTTGAAAAAAAAAATACTTCTTGGATTTGTGCAAAAGGCTTGTGTATAACAATCTTATCCAGGCAAAAAGCAAGGACATGTTTAATTGATTGTTCTGTTCTTTGCAGTTTTCATTTTCATTCCAGTCTCTAAGGAGACATGTCATGCTTTAAGTGATTTATAAAGTAGCCTTGTAAACATGTTCAGGTCATAATATCGTTAAAGCTTCCTTTGTACATGATTTTTTTTTTCAACATTTAACACTCTTTTAGTAAATTCAAGTGTGGTATGATCCTGTCATTTGTGCTCACTTGATGTATCTTCTTGCACTTGATATTTATTTGTGTTCACGTCAGCTTTACTGCTGTTATTGTGTAAGAAATGGTTTTGTTCATGCAAGGTTAGCCTCTTTTTTCCTGCAATTTAGGAAACAGGAATATATTCCCAAACACATAATTTGCCTTTGCTCTGGTTTTACTTCTCTTCAGTGTGCAGCCTGTTCAAGAGAACAGGGACTTAATCTGTTCTGATGCTGAAAGGCACCGTGTATGTCAAAGCAGATACTGAAGTGTGGAGCTGCTTGGTTTTGACTTTATACTGATTAATCAGTAAAGATTCTAGATGAGCAACAGATAAGCCTTTTGCATGGTGTTGAGATTTTTTTTTCAGTTTGTTCTTGCCCTGCTGTTTCAGATCTTGTTTTAGCAGTGGTAGGAGAGCAGGCAGGAAGAGGTGCAAGGGAGAAGAACAGCAATGTTTATTGGCATGCAGGTCAGCTCACGTATGTAGCAGTTTGGTAGGCTACCACATTATCAAAATTATTTTCAGGAGATCTCAGGCAGTTAAACCTATTTTCAGCTTTCTCTTCACCATGTACTTCATATCACCACTTGCTGTCATACTTGCTGCTTTGTAAGGTGCTGTTCTGCTGCCTCAGTTTATTCTTCACCTTTCCAAAGTCCCCTTCCTTGCTTCAGCCACCTCTTTAATTTAAAAACCCACAGTGCTTCAATTGCTCCTTCGTTTTAAATGTTAGTATAGATTTATTTGAGCTATTGCATAATTGATTTGTTTTAATTAAAGGAGTGTGAGATATTAGTAGTTTAAGCACGCTCCCCCGTCAGAAAGCCAGCCCTTAGAAACTTCTGCAGTCCTGAACCCGTTTCTATAAATATTTGCTCTATTCAGAATCCTAATCTAAACTAGGCTGAAAATTAGCATAGCAACTGACTAGAAGACAAAGGTAACTTTTCCCAGTTCTTACAGTAGTTGGAAAAGTTTATTTCCTCAAGATCAATGAGTTTCAAGGATTGAGAAGTATTTATCTGAAAAATAATATATAGTACTGTCTCTTTGAGATTAATTTTATGTGATAAAAATTCAAATTTGGATTCTGTTTGGATCAATCTCATACTCAAAAAAATTGAACACTTGGTGAATTTCTTGCGGGGGAGTTTCAAACTACTTTTATTTGGCTTGGTAGCAGAGGTAGTGTGCATGGAAGTTTTTGATGTTGGTATTTTTTCTGGCAGTAAAAATGCAAATAATAGTAGTCTTTATCATACTTCTGTTTATAAATAAAATTGTTTATAAACTCTCACATTAAAAAGCTTTTAATGAATACCAGTTTTATTTTAGGAAAAATTGCCTTTTCTTTACCCTCTTGGTGATGCTATTTTTGTCATATTTTTCTATTTATCCTTTTGGCAGCTTTAATTTCTAAAAGTTGTTTCATGTACTTTTTAAATACTTGATGTTTTATCCAAAGCTTCTCATATGTATCTATAAACCACTTTATATTCTCACTAGAATGTTAAATATTTAAGACTGAGGTCAATACATCACTGGAATGTCATGCCATTTATGATCCATTTTATTAAGCCATTGCTTTCCTAGTTTCTTAATTAAAGTCACCCCTTTCTTAAGAACAAAGCTGTAAACTCGATTTTAACATAGAGAATGGTAATTTGCAATATGAATTAAAATAGAGAATTAAATGACAGTAGCAATGTAAAATGCGAACATTTTTCTCCACCTTTTTTTTTTGCTATAGTCTAAGACGTGGAGAAAAAACTTATTAGCAGAAGTGTACCTTGGAATTTAGTTGCAAAGAGGGTTCACAATCTGATTTTGGGTGGTTTGTTTGTTTATTTAAATACTGTGTGTGTGAGGCTGCAGATCTTATTTCCCCATATATTGACTTACATTATCAGTAAATCAGTTCTTTTACTCCTGTGTAACAGCAGCTGAGACGATCTTCTAGCTACATGTAAGTTGCTGGAAAAAGTCCCTAACAAAACTGATGAGCTTATCAAATTTTGAAACTTGTCTCTAGTGCATATAGAAATTCAGACAGTGCTCTTAGAGTCTATTCTACTGAAGCTAGCTTCCTGTTGGTGTTTGCTGTGTGGGCACCTCCCTTTCATTCTTGCTGCGGTATGCAGAAGGCTGCTTGTCCCTCTAGGAGATCAGCTTGGGGACAGCAGTGTTGCTGCTTCACTGCCCTGACTGTAGCTGCTGGGAAGTCTGCATGTCCTTGTCTCCCAGAGCTGCCCATCCCACCCCTGCTGTCTGTGGCCCTTCCCTCACCTTGTCTGTAGCCCAGCAGCTTCTCCAGTTGTCAGAACTTGTGTAGTTCAGTAGCTTTACCCGATGTGTTTTGTTGCTGTGATATGTATTTCTCCTAATGAAATTCTGAATCCAGTAGTTTGCTTGACCAAAGATTAATTTGAAGGTACTTAAACATTTAAATTCTGTCCTTAGTGGCATTTACACGGAATGCCATGTGGGAAGCAAGGTAGTTTCATGATTCTCTGGGGGGCATGGTTTGCTGTAGCTGGTTTTGTTGTACTCTTATTCAATAAAATGTTGTATCTCATAACAAGCTGCTGTTATACGCTCATGGTGGTGTTTTGTAACATTGCTACAATAATCCACCTGTACGGATTTCAGCAAAAGGCTTATTGAATTTACTTTCCCTCCAGTGCTGCTGCCATCCCAAGTTGGAGAATGTCCCAAACTCTGCTTGAAAGCAACACTGGGGCAGAGTAACTCGGAAACTCGGGCTCCTTTTGCCTGAGAAACAAAGCTCCTTCTTCCAAAGATAAAGGGCGGGAGGAAGTAAAGGAAAATCCAAACCTTGGGTAGCAAAGGTACCTTTCCTTGCTTATCTGAAATGCTTTGACTCAGCTTCTTCGTTCTACTCATATTGTCTCGTGGTTCTGTTACGTGCAGTTGTTCCTGTTGTGTCTGAGGTGCATGCTGGCACCTGCTTTCTGAACATTGTACTGTGGGATATAAAGATGGTTTAAAACTAGTCATCTAAATTACTGTACATTAGTGTGGGGAAGAACCTGTTTCCAATAACTTTTATGGGTCTTGCAGTATTTAATACATATCTAGTAATAGCTGTGTATGTAATTGTCTTTATATGATCAAAATATATTATTGGACATACTTTAACATTCAGATGCCAAATTAAAATTTACTGTCAAATGTGAATGAGGTTTCTTTTTCCATTTAATAATGCTGGAACTAAGATCTACCACTGTGTACAGTTCCACTTAGTATTTTGTAGTTGATTGAAGTATTGCTGCAAGATGTTAATGGGAATTTTCTCATGCTCTTTGGTTTGGCTGTTGTTCAGAGACCAGTTTTCATAACTTCTTCCAAACTATTTCAGCAAACTTACATATCATGTGTATCATAAGCCACTTGGTAAATTCTGATCCCTTTAAAGTGTTCTAGAGAGACAGCCACATTTGAGTTTTACATAGCAGAAGAGATATATCTAAGAATATGGGCAATGTCTACTGCCTTTTTTTTTTTTTGCTTTCTTAGATTAAACCAAGGGATTTGCGATGCACTCTTTGAAGACTGTATATTTTTTTTTTTTGTATTAAAGATGCTGGTTTTAAAAAGTACTTTTTGTTTCTACCATTTTGCTTTCATTTTCTTTGTGTTTTGTTTGCCTTGTGGTATCCCACTTCTACTTCTGATCATCTGCTGGTTTTGACACTTTTTTTTTGGGCACTATTCAGTAGTCAATATTGGAATAAATAATTATTGAAAAAGCTTCCTACCATCCTGGATGAACAGGATTTTAACAGCAACAGGAGCTTTCTAATCATCTCATCTGATTTTCTTACAGGAAGGTGTCTATAAATTGAACTAATTTTCCCTGATCTTTAGGGTTACCCAAGTCACGTTTCTTCTGTGGCCTAAAATATGGCACCCAAAAAATTAGATTGGTGCCTAAAAGCCTTTCTTGGGTTGACTTATGAAGCATTTTTTCAAAACTTGTCCAGGATGTTTGTGGGCTAAGGAGCACTGGGAAGCTAAACATCTCCTTGCATATTTGCAAGTATAAGAGAGAACTTCCTTATGTTGATTTTATGATTCTCTTTGGTGTATTTAGTGCCAAGGGCTGGTGCTCTGGGCTAATGGCACTTGCAGCAGGGGAGCAACATGAGACTACGATGTGGAAGGCAAAAATAGTGTACTTCCCGCTTTTTCCTCCTGACATTAGGAAAAGGAGTAAGATTTTTGTGTTCCAAACTTAGCACAGAGGTTAGAACACCTTAATTTGACAATTTTAACAGTAGTAAAGCTAGGAAAGGACTCAACTGATGGTCTGTGGCTGGTGTATACTTTGAGATATTAGGTAAGCTGAGTTATGTATATTTTTGTTCTATGAATATGGGTGGCTGGGTGGACTTAGCATGATGGAGTGTATTAAACCAAGTGTAATATTTGCATAGGAGTAGTGAGGGACAGAATAAAGGGGGTGGAGACCAGAAAAGAAGTGATGAGTATGCTGGTGCTCAGATCCTCTGGGATCTGATGTGCACCATCTACTTCTGCATATTTGTGCACTGTGTGGAACATGCTCAGTTTTTAGACTCATAAAGCAGGTCTTGGAGTTTTTGTTTAATTCAGCTGAAAAACCCCACTACTTTTCAGTGCTTTATCTTTCTTTTCTGCAGGTTTTTCCTCCATGGTGCTGATGCAGCAGTCAGCAAAAATTCCCTTTGGAGTCCCCAGTTTTTGGGACTTTTGAAGTTAAGTTTAGAGGTGGTTAAAATATTTTTGTGAGGATTTATTCTTTTCCAAAACGCTTAAAATGTGCAGGTGTTCTGTGTAAGAGAAATGTTCCCCTCATCTTAGGTAATTTTCCCTTTCGGAGAGAACCCCAAGCTACTGTCAGGATTTATGCCCTGTGGTTGCTTTCTGCAGCTGTAAATCAGAATTGATAAGGAGGGAGTGATAAGGTACAGTACCTTGCAACTTGGTGATTCTCAGCCTTTTCTATGTGTTCACTTGAGCCTTCAAGATATTTTCTGATTTTAGGAATGTGTAAATAATGAAAATGGTTGCTGTCTGTATATGGCTTGATGTGACCCCTTGAGTATTAGTGCTGTGCACCTTATTTCAACGTGGCAATCACAGGTAACTAATGTGATGTTACCAGTGATTTACATTGGTCAAAACACTCTGAAAGTGGAAAGCTACTGTCTGTGTTCATCTTTAGCACCTAATTGCAGTGCAAAGCTTTTATTCTAGGACAAAAAAAACCCACTTGACCCTATCATGGAGAAATTAAGAAATCTGTTCAGTAGTCTGCTGTGTCACATGGTGCCTGTTAGATTTGGAGAGATTTTGTGCTTGGAGCAGAAAAAGTCTTCAGTCTGATACAAGAAGAATGTATTATTGAAAATCCAAATACGTTTTCTGTTCTGATTGCCCTAAAATGATGTAGTGGTGAAGATGGCTTTCATTTTAAAAGAAAAATCTAAGCTCTGCTTGGTTTTTGAAATCAAGCAATTTTTACATAACAAATGTGTTTTAGATTGTATACTAGACAAAAAAACCCCTCAAAAATATCTATATAGTTTAAAAAACCTGATCAGGCAGGAAAATGTTTGATGTTCAAGTGTAAGTTTGTGGTGGGGGGGAAACAATCCAGGTAAAGATCTTTAATTGACAGGGTTAATTATGAAAAGTTGTGGATGTTGGTTGCAGCAGTAACAGAAAAATTTTTCTCCATGACCTCAAACATATGACATGCAAAGTTTTTGATTAAATACAAAGTTTTTTCTCCAGCTAAGTAGAACGCTGTGAATACTACGGATAAATATCACTTATTTAATACTTCTCACCAAAAAAATTTCATACAGTATTTTGCAAAGTTGATTACAGGAACACAGATTACTTGTGAAAAATGTGTTATATTTGGGATCTCTGTGTTTCTTCTCTTAAAAATATTTTGCATACTAGATCCAGGGGAAAAACTGTAATATGAATTTTGTCCATGGAGATAGTTATGGGACATTTGTTCATGGAAGAAGTTGTAAAACAATGTCTTAATAGATAATCATGAGATATCTGACACTTCAAGCAGAAGTTTATAAATATGTAAGTATACATGCAGAAACTCATATGTAATTATATTGGTTTAGCTGTAAGCACATCTACATATACTGTGTGTATATTAATCTCTTATTTATATGCTACACTGATGAGCATAAGGACTTTAATCTAGTACATTTGCAGATAGGAGCAGAGGGTTAATGACAGGCAACTGTGCACATCATGTGATTATAATTCAGCCACAAAAGAAGAGTACAAGTGGAAGTATCCTTGGGATTTATGTGACTTATTAAGTTGGGTAAGCCTGCATCTGTATATCTGTGTGAAGTACTCATAACTTAAATTTGTAGATAAGTTTGGCTTTGACATTTGTGGTGTAAAATTTATAAGAAGTTAAATGATACTACTGTGTCTAGGTTGTGTTTTTTTCTTGCCATCTAGAGTTTTTATGAAAATTGTAAAATTATGCATACCATTAGAATACTCTGTGTATCATGATTTGGCATGAACCTTGGCTTCATAATACTGTTTCTTAAATGCTGTTGTTACTAATGGGGTGCTCTTGCACCCCATAGGTTGTCTATCTCCAGTATTGCATCTCTTATTTTTTTTTAGCCACCATGTTTAAATTACAACTCTTTAATTGTATTTTAAATTAATTTTAATGTATCTTTTCTAAATAAATAATTTATTTTCATTCTAATGCTTGTTGGAGTATGAGATAGCTTAAAAAAAAAGAATACTTGTGAATAAAAAACTGCTTTTCATCATTTGGTACAACTATTTACCCACATGTAGGTGTGCCTGTGTGCTTCCACAGAGGAGGCAGGATTAGGATGAAATTCAAACTGCCACATGGTGTTTCTACAAACACAGAAAGTCACAATGTAGGGAGCACAGTCAGTATATTTAAAAACATGGACAGAAATCTTTGTGTGACTATGTTAAGACTCTTATCAATAAGATGCACTGCCACAATCATGTCCTCTGGTAACTTCCTTTATATGCAGTATATTGTTTCTTTGAACCTTTTATTACTGTTTACAATCTGATTTTGAGACTCACACATACAAAAAGGACTATTTAGGCACTCAATGCTTCAATATTTGTTCAGGGTGAAGTGGAGGTGTGTGAATATTTGCATCCTGCATTCTTTGCCAGAAAATTTGGAAATAAAGACGTGCAGGCCTGTTAACTACATGAATGCTAGATACATTTTTTTCTTACAGAGTATGAAACAAATACTTAATCTCTTTGTTCAATGAATCATGAAGTTGTGTTCCTGCCACAGCAGTAAGTCTTGAGAACTGACCATGCTTATATGGCAAAATTTCAGAATAGAGCATGACTCAAAGTGATGTGTTTTAGAGCCTTGCGTTTCCAGAGCACTTTAAGAATCTGTGTGTGTTAATACTTTTTGTTGAACAAACATAGTTTTTAAAACACTCTTTGGATATTTATTTTAATGGTATGTCGGACATGTTCAGAAGTGAAAGTGGCAGTTTCCAACTTTGTTCAGTTTACTGTGTGAGATACGGGGTAAAGATTTAGTCCGCAGGCTGTTTGAGGGAGAAGGAGAAAGAAGAGAGTAGTGAGGAGACCTGCCTGGATGGAATAAATGGAGGGTGTCTGTGTGTGTATGGTGGACTCAGGAGAGAAAGGACCATAGTCTGTGCCACAGGAGGGTGCTAAAGCATGAGTGTGATCCCTGGGGGATTGCCATGGGGACACTATCCTCTAGTGTCCTTGTCCTTACATTCTTGGTATTATCTAGAGTTTACAGAAAGACTTATAAAGTGAGGGATTGCCTTCTGACTAATGAAATTATCTGTTGCTCTTCAGGACTGCAGATAAAAAGCATCAGTTAAGAAAACTTCTCTTTTAGTTTGACATAAATGCAGTTGCACTTACATGAATTCATACTATTTTGAATAGTATACCTTAGATTAGTTTTTGAAGGTGCTACAGTTATCCACCACTGCAACCAGTATATACCATGTAAAATAAGTGTTAGTGGAACCTGAGTGAGTTGATGACTTCATGGTATGTTGCCTGTGATTACTTTTGTCAAATTTATAAAACAGATCTCACAATGTAAACTAATAGATAAAATCACAAAGAATTAATGATCTAAGATAATATTTCTGTGAGTTTAATTTCTTTTTTAGCTTTTTGGTTTTTTTGACTGATGTTATTCACTAGTTTTGTTACAGATGTTGTTCCATGTTTTGATTTGAAACAAGATACGGTATTTTCTTCTTCCTCACTAAATGCTCCCTGAGCTTTCCTTCTTGGCATTATGTGAGATTAGAGGATATTTCCAAGCTTTTTTTTTACTTTCCCACATACATATTTTTTCCCCCAAGTTGTTTTCAATCTTATTTCTCCATCCTGTTGTCATCCAGTTTTTAATTTCTTCCTGTTGCACGTGGCTAGAGTTGCAGTTGAGCACAAACAGTAACAGTCCTGTCTCCCTACCTCCTTTCAGAATGTTTGTTTTGTTCCCTTGGGCAAACTTCATTTCAACTTCATTTCTTTCTGACACTCACTTTCCTACCTTGTTTTAAACCTGTCCTTATTCTTTCATTGCAGCTTTGGCCAAGCATAAAAAACATTTTCCATTCAAAATGATTGGCACAGGTTTAGAAGGAGGTGGGTTTTTTTTTATTTGATGTTAAAAATCATCCCTTTAGTTAGTATTAAGAAAGGTATATTTGAACTCTGAATTTTCAAATTTGTGTAAGGAAGTGACATGAGCATGGCGTTCACTGGCAAGAAAAACAAATGTTGAATCCTGGTAGTCCGTGCTGCCTGAGAGAAGACACACCTCCACCTGTATTTTAAATTAACCAATGTGATAAAAAATTGCACGTTATATTATGATATAGACATCTTTTGTAAAACTTTGCAACATTTACAGTGTAGTGCTGACAGCTGCACTTGACTTAATATATAGCACTCTGGTGGTTTGGTGTGATAGACTGCTGGCTGTTTTAGAAGATAAATTACTGTTTATTTAGGTTTAAATTAATGTTTCAAAAGCTTTCTTACTCAAAAAGCAGAGCAATTTAAATAGCAATAAGTTCTCTGAAATGCTCTAGACATTAGAGTCTGACAATTGCAAAAGAAAAGACTGATTATAAGTAGAAAACCTGTAACTATGTGTTTTGAGTAAGTTGCTCTTATGTGTACTTTTTAACATTGATTAACTATGAAGCTTTTGCAACCATTCAGCCAGCTTTGTAATTTAGTCCAATGGTTTCAAATAATGTTATTTAAATAAGATGCAATTGATAAATTACTTTTGGTGAAAGTCTGTTTTTCTCCATCATGGTGTCTGAAGTTTAGCTTAAAAAGAAAGAATAAAAATAAAGTACAGATTTGGAAGTGAGTTGTTAGAAATAAGCAGAGCTATTAATCTGTACTTGAAAGTTTAAAGATAAGCATTTTGGGAAATTATATGGAAGTTTTGCTTGAGACAACTAAATAGTGAAGCTCTCAACTAGGCTTCTGTGTTTAGAATTTGATCAGCTGGAAAGTGAGAAAACTAAGACATTTAAGAGAAATTATGTTTCAGACATGTATGGAAGTATCTAAAATTTGATGTACAGTTATACTCAGGTTTTAATTTCTTAAAGCTGTTTGAATATTCATACGTAGCATTAATGCATTTACATAGTGCTACATGTATGTTCATAGAATGCATGAAAAGCGTACATGAGAAGAACTATTGTAAATAAATTAGAAAACAAAATTTTGTCTTAACATGGCACTAAAAAAGCCCTTACTATTATTTTTGTAAAAATTGTGCTTACTTTTTGAAAAGAAGAATTTTTTAGTACTGTTATGTAGGTGTTCCAGTTTCCTTCTGTGAATTGTACTGTATGCTGAGATCTCAGTTTTTCTTCAGTGAAGTGCCCATACTTCTGAATTTGCAGAACGCAATGAGAGCTTCAGCTTTTCAGTCTTCCTGTGCCTGTGGCTGAGAAATCTTTCTACTTGAACCTTCCTGTACTGGCAAAAATGTCCTGGAGAGTACTGCCTTGGGAAAAAGTCCCTGTTGTGTGTTCTGTGGAGAATGGCCACAAGCACAAATTTGGCTTGGACCTATCTTGGACAGTGACTGAGGAAGAAAGATGCTGGGCTAAAATCTCTGTCCCAAATGCTTTTTAGTTGCATTGGCCTTTAAGATGGAAATCTTAAGGAAACCAGATGGGCATGGCTTTGTCATTCAGTCTTCTCTGCTTCTTCTTTTGCTCTGCCCCATGAAATTTTGAACCTACTGACCAGTTTCAAACAATTTTGCTGTAGAATTAGTCATTGTAAGCATAACCTAAACACTTGTGAAAATCAGTATCAGCAGGAGGGACCTTAGTGGGCATACTCTTCCTTCTGACACTGGCATGTGTCATTCATTGCCATTTCATTACATCTGTGCTCTCTTTTCACCCCCAGCACCCACCAAAAGCCAAGCACTAGCCAAATGATGCTCAGCACTGAGAAGAACTTGTTTGGATAGCAAGTTCTCTGGGCAGAGCTTTGTGGCTCAGGCCTTTCACTGTTATATATCAGAGGTTTATTGTGATGATGGAAATTTGAGAGCTGAGGATTACTCAATTTGCGGGGACCCTGCTGTAGGTCTGCTGTTCAGTAGTGTTTGGGATTAGGAGAAAATTTGGTCTGGACAGTATTCTACTTTTCTCTGGAGGAAGTGGGTGGCAAGGTTATGTTGTAATAAAAATTATTACTACATCCTTGGCAGGTGCTTGGTGGAGAATTCTTGCACATGGGCTCTGGCTTTCTAATAAAATCCAGTAGGAAACGTGTTAGGGGAAAGTACACTCGAAAGAAAGTGTGAAATGGAGCTGAACTACAAACCACCAGAACAGTGCAGGGAAACATATACCATCAATCTTCTATCACCACAAAGGAAAGTGATTCCTTGGCGAAGTCTGGGTGATGTTGAAATAGTGCTGGGGACCAGTGCTAACCCTCTGGCAGGTGGAAGAGAGTATGAGAGAGTGACCTGAATGAATCAAACTTTTGCTAATGGTTCCCAGGTGTTGTTTAATGAATCAGTGATGTGCCTGAGCCATGCTTACAATGGTATTTTGACGTTGTGGTGAACACTGCAGGAAGAGGCTTCATGAATGCTGGAGAAGTACTTCTCAGCCATTCCAAATACTTCAAGGTACCTGCAACAAGGATGAGAGTATGTCCAGTCTTTGGTGCAGTGTCTTCCAAAACAGCACACACAAAAATGTAGTATACCGGTGTAAAAAAAAATGTATGTTTGTTCAGTAGACCAGTTCAGTAGCTGGACCTGGAAGAGGGTGAGATGCTCCTCCAACAGGCCCCAAATTGTGTGTTAGGCTGATGGCAGTGGAACAGTCAGACTGGTCTGGAGTTTTCATGTATGGAGATCAATTGTTTAAACTTGAAATATATATGCTCTTTTGTTCTGACTTAATTTTCAAGAGATTTTTGAAATAGGTATCCATTCTTTTATCCCTCTTAATTTTATTCTATTTGCTTGTTTCTGAACACAAGTTGGACAAGAGAACAGAAATGCAGGCCACTTCTCTTAGGATTCAGTCTGTTCTCCTGAGCACATTTTCTGTCATTCTTTTCTCCCTGTCCTTCAGAGTTAAGCTGTTTCAGTCACTCTTCTTCTCATTTTCAGTGACAGTGAATACAGGGGCCGGAATGACCCATTTCAGCCCACGTTACCAGTTTTGCTGAAGGAGCTCACCTTTCTGCTGTGTCTTTCCTTGACTTTTCAGTCACCCTGGTGTGAGAGTTAGAGTTCTGTGCATTGTGACTTTTGTGGAACAAACATTTCAGAATTGACTTTTCTGTCCCTTCCATCTGTTCTTCTTCAGTGATGCCAAATCTTGAGTATAGCTGCCAGTTGCTACTGTAATATTTCTTATTTTGGGTTGGTTTTGTTGGTTGTGGGGTTTTTTGTTTGTTTTTTTTTTAGCTTTGAGAGCTCTAGTCATGGGTCAGACTTCACTTTGTTTGATATTAAATGCAGAATAATGTTACAGAATTAACACCACCTCACCCATATTCCCCCAAGCAAAGCACTGCACAAACTTCCTGTAACATGAGAGAATGAAATCTTGAAAAAGCTTATCCTAGGAGAAATTGCAGAAAAGTAATTTTGAGATGTTTATTTCTGTTAAAAAGCACTTACACTGTGGTAGGTGGCCTCAATTTTTTAAAACTACAGTAAACGTATCAGTTAACAGCTGATCAGTTAACAGCTTATAATGTAACTTTCTTTACACAATAGAAAGGAGATGTTAGTACAACTCCCCTCAAAAAGAACTTGCAAAGTCATTTTATTTGTTACTCTGTCTTGAGTGTTGAGAAATTGGGGTATGTTTTTGAGAACCACTCAGTGAGTACAGCCTGTTCTGTTTATCTTTGGCTGTACGACCATGTCACCATAGGCGTTCAGACACTTGACAGCTTCTTTTCTTGTCAACAGAGGAGTGTTCCTTTCAAATACCCTGGATAATCAGCTAATCAGAACAGTAGCAACATCACAGGGAGATGTTGTTACCCAGAAATCAATAGGAAAGTGGCACACGTTTTGTGATATCAGTGCAACAGATTCCTTACAAGGCTTCCTGGCTTACCCTTGGGGCTGCTGTGGCAGCTTCTTAGCCTGTCCACAGCGCTTCTGTGCATTTTTAACTTGTACCTCTATTTTGGAGCACATTGTGTTGTGCTAACATCAAATTAACACAACAAGGCTTATGCTGACATTGGGAGGTGGATGTAACAAATGTGCCTTGCTGGTCATCACTGCTGGTTGTTTCTGTTAATTTAACATTAGCCAAGATCATATGCAAATAGAGGCGAATAGAGTCTGACCTTGTTTAAATTGTTTCTTGATTGCTCCAGTTTGTCTGTTCTCCTTAACCAGACTTAAATCTTGTTTATTTGCCTCACTCCCTGCATCTCTGCCTCAAATTCCTTGGTATTTCTCCTTTGTAGTCTGGGACATAATATTAAGAGTTTATTTTTGACGTGTTTATATATGAAATGGTACTGAAAAAAACTCTGGTAGAAAAAAAAAAAGACTTTCCAGCATGTTCTTGTTTGCCATAGAGAAAGACAGACCTCAGTCTCAGAGTACTCACTCGGAGGTATGTAATTTGACAAGATTTAAAACTGAGTTTTGTTATAGTGAAAAAAAAATAGTCTCAAATAGTCTTTTTGCAAGTACTAGAAGTATATATATGGAGCCTATAATGTCCATATGTAATACAGAATTCCTTAATTATTTTACTAAATTGGAGCACAGCCTGATTTAGCTAAACTGTCTTCAATGTTTTGCACTGTCATAATTTTGAAATATACCTATATTTACATAATTTTGAAGTAAATGTGCATTAGACTATTAAATCATGCCTGGCAAAAGATGTACAGATAGCATATGTGGGTCATTGAATTTTCTCTGTTTCAATGTTATGTCTCTTGTGTGCTGTTCATTAAAAAAATAAAATTAATTTTCTGTACTAATTTCTAAGCAGTGCTTAAGCTGTGTGAGCCAGCGGAAATGTTGTGAGGATAAAAGTGTAATGACTCTGTTTATGTGTAATGCATATTAGCAATTGTATAGCAATGGAAAAGAACCAGATATCCTTTTGAAAGCAAGATCTTGATGGTGCTTACCATTTTTGTGAAACTTGTATATTTTAAAGATAATATTTAAAAAAATGTATTTTTGTTTCATTTTCACATGCAGAGGGATCATAGTGCCATTTGGAATGGTGTCTGATGATGATCTAGTCCAAGTTCATGCCCAAAGCGAGTCCAATTAGAATGGGTTGCTGCAGGGCTTGGCCAGCAGAGTGCTGAAGAGCTCCAAGGACTGAGACCACTCTGGGCAGCCAGTTCAATACTTGATCACCCTCCAAATGATGAAAAAAGGCTTGCCCTGCTTGGAATTGCACGGTTCAGAATTGTACCATGAAAAGATGAGTGGCAACAAACACGCTCTGGGTCCTGCTCCTCTGTCCCTCCCAGTATGTAGCTGCAGGCTGCAGTAGGATCATCCTTCTCCAGGCTGGACAACCCTAACATATCTCAATCTCCCCTGAGAGAGAGCACAGGAGGTTGCTTCTGTGCCCTAACCACCAGGTTGGTCCTCTGTGGATCTACTTGTGGAGTGTCTTGCAGGGCCCTTGACTGGGTGCAGTATTGCACAGTGTCTCCCAGGGAGTTAAGGAAGGAGAATCATTGTGCCCCTGGCTCCACCCTTGCTGATACAGCCCAGCACAGTTGGCCTTTGCAGCAAGGACATGCTGCTGACTCCTGGACGGGTCCCTGCCCCCTGGAACCCTTGGATTGGTTTCTGAAAAGCTGCTCTCGAGCAGTTTGGCTTTTAGTCTGCAGTTCCCGAGTATCTTTGTCCTGGGTAATCCAGCGCTCAGGATTTACGTCTGGATTTCTCTGAGTTCCTGACATGCAACTGTTTCTTCACCCCCTCAAGAACCCCATCAGTAGCAGCCCTGCCCACCAGTGCATTGGTTCCTCTCCCTACATTGGTGCTATCCACAGTTTTAGTGAGTGCACTCTATCCCGCCTTCAGGTCTTTAGTACACACGTTAAATCACCACAGACCTGGTACTGATCCCTGAAGGATGCAACAAATAACCAGTCATCAGCTGGACTTGGTACCTGATCCACATCCCTTTGAGCTCAGTGTTCCAGACACTTTTTCACTGAGCTCCCACTGTCCAGTTGATAACTCAGCAGTCTGTGAATGAGGAGACTGTGTCAAAGGCCTTGCTCGAATAAACACATCCTGAATGTTACTGCAGTCTTGCCACAGGCAGCCAACTACTCGGCCATGTGAGCGCTCTCCACTAGTGGGAAATACGTTCCACTCTTGCAGCTCTTGCATCTTGCTATTTTAAATAGATTTTACAGAAATATCTTTTAATGAATTATAAAGGATATTAAGCTTATTGTTTTAGAAATTATAAAGGATGAGAAAAGGCAAATTTTATAGAGGAAAAGGAAAAAATGGGGATGGAGAACTCTCTGCAAGTTTGTGTAGTAGGTAATTTGAATCAGTTTGAGCTTGAAAATTTTAATTCATAATAGTCATTGGTTTTAAACTGTTTCTTGGTTTTTTTGTTTATATAGAACTCAATTTTATTTTTCTAACTTGGTTTTATGAAAGCAGAGGGACAGTATTTGCATAAATAGCCAAGTGATCTCCAAGAGAATATTATTTTCCTGTAAAATGTACTTATGAGGCATTTTGGAGATCTTGTACGTTGAATAGGATTCGTGTGCTTTAAAAGGACTGTGTATCTTTTTTAAGGAGAAACTATTTTGAATTTGTAAAGCATAATGAACAAAGATTACAAACTCTATTTATTAGGAAAGATCAAAATGAATCTCATCCGTTATGTGTTCAGGTGTCATAAATTGTAATTTGCTCTAAACCTTCCACTAATGGTTTTAAATTGCAGTAGAAAATTGGCTGAGGAACTTGAATATAAGTTTGCTAGTCTAGGTGTCTTTAGCATGTTACTTATGACTTGCATAGTTCTAGGACTAATCATAGTGCTTCATCAAAATATTTCAGCTGACTACTGGATCTGACACATCTGTCAAAAGTGAAAATGGAGCAAGGTTGTGCAAGATTTTGTTCAAATTTAAGTTTTCTAGGCTTTACTTATGATATGAGCTAGTGGGAAAATATACTTTTGTAAATGTGTTATCTTATTTAAAAATCTTCTCTCTATATATCAGGAGTGTTTTAGTTTTAGTGGCTATTGTTTGGAATCAGTATCATGAATGATAAAATGAATGGACAGTTCTCAAATCTCATACCATAACTATAGTTATTAGCACTTTTAGAATGTTATTCCCTTCCCACCACCATTACTATTTTGACTTCAACTTTTAAATGTTTGTCATCTGGTGTGAGGTGGATTTATGGGAGTGCAGTAATTTTAGTGCTTTTTGGCTGGGTGTTTCTGATGACATCACTGTGATCTAGACACAGCGTGTGACTCTAGTTGGTTCCAGTTTTAAATAGTTTCATAATTATGCTAGTTTTGGCACTTTCCTTGGAACTTTCCCCATCTCTTTAATGAACATGTTTTACTTCTGGGCTTATGAGACAACCACATGTTTGAGAAATTAATAGTCTGCTCTTAAACGTAACATTGAGCAGATACATGTGCAGATACAGAAACCTTCTGGATATATGTGTACTTAGGAGTGTTTTCTTTAAGTTCATGGCCATTCTTATCATCTTCCAGTAATTGAAGAATACATTTGGCTTATAAAATATCAGTAATTGTTGTGAAAAATGGTATGTATGTTCATGCTCAAAAAACCCAAGACCGACCTGTGCAGCTCCCAAAAGTATTTTTGATAATTGTGTATTTTAAGGAAATGAATGAATGCTATCCCAGATTAAAAAAAAAAAAACCTCATCCTTTTTTCAAATGTCAGTCAAGTTGAATTCTTCTCAAGTGTAGGTGTACTCTGTTAATTCATATGGATTATGTTGCACAGGTATATTTCTGGGGTAAATTTGTTTTGGCATCATTTTGGAACATGTACATTTTTGCTTGTGTTTAGGTCCAGCTTGATGTAAATGTTTTACAACCATTTTCCATAACAACAGGCTTGTAGTCAGGGAAATTAAAAAAGCTTATTGTATATAATGTGTTTATAATTGAGATTTAAGACTGCTTCAAAATTAAAGATTCTCCTCCCCTTTCCTTTAAAAAACCAAACCGCCTCACAAGCCAAAGTGCTGGTGTTGATTCCTAGCTCTCTGAAAATAGTAAAAGCTTAAACCACTTTTACTTAATCTTTGTTCATAATACTCAAAATATTTCGTAGATTTTGTGATGTTTTGAGAACGTGTATTGAACATAATTGTAACAATATGTAGATAGAAAAGTTAGACTTGAATGTAATCAGGCTTGATAGAGATAAAATTTCAGAAAAAGAACTTCCCCATTTCCTTCTCTCACATAATTATTAAAAGTCAAGTGTAATGTTATCCTATCAGACCAAGTAATTAAATGGTTGCAGCACAGCATTCGGTGCAGTCCATGAGTGAGCTTGGGGAAGAAGGAAGTGTGATAATTGAACTTGGCCTTTTCTGCAAGTTCAAAACATAAATAGTTGTGTAGTGACTTACCTAAAAAATGTCTATGCTACATGTGAACTAGTTTCCAAGAAAGAGTATAGCTAAAAGTATTAAGAGTAAGTTTTTTATTTCAAAAACTTCAGATTAAGAGTGTATGATCTAAACTTTTTCAGTAAACTGGAGGGGAAGGAGAGTTGAGCTCTGCTGATTACAAATTATATGTTGATGAAGAGGCTTCCATCGCGCTGGGCTTAGTGAAAACTTGAATCTCTTGCTTTATCTCTGGCAGGCATGCCATAAAGAGAGTGGTGGTTTCCTCATGAAATTGCTCCATAGTTTGAAGTTCAGAGACAGTCTTCAGGAGACTTGCATTCCTTGATAAAAAAAATCAGAAGTTTGCCAGAGATGAGAAAGTAAACAAATGCCCACTAAACAGAGCTCATTCTCAACACCCATTATGGGGTTTTTATGTACTGGAATTAGACTTTCCAGTATGACTTAAATGGCCAAATTACCATAAATTAAAAAGCAGCTTGCTTTTCAATACTATATTAGTAACTGGAAAATCTCAAATCCTCTATGGTAACTCATCCTTCTTTTAGAAGCTATCATCTAGTCTTCTATATATGAATGTCTGTCTTATGCAATTGCCCCAAATGAGTTAAAGCTTCTATCTTAATCTTATTTTTCTCCAATTAAGATTATGTTGCTCCTCTTTTTTTTTCTTAGTAAAATGGTATTTTCGTTTTTATCAGAGAATTTCCCTGTTTTGTAGTTCTAAGTACAGAATGGAAGGAAGAAATTTCTTCAGTTACTTTTGAAGTTGCAGACTTGCATTTGAAATGTATCGATGCAAGTATTAATTTTGT
The DNA here is from genome assembly GCA_013400315.1 of Bombycilla garrulus. Classification (NCBI taxonomy): domain Eukaryota; kingdom Metazoa; phylum Chordata; class Aves; order Passeriformes; family Bombycillidae; genus Bombycilla; species Bombycilla garrulus. Next base: position 197,316 of record VXBU01000699.1, on the reverse strand, counting down.
AATGGAAAAAAAATTCCACATCAAAAAGCAAGTAATGGGAAGATTCCCTTTTGTAATTTCTCTGAGATTATTCGAAATACCAGGCAGCAGGTGGGGGAAGCACATGATCTGCCCTGTACAAAAACCCAGCACAGTTTAAGCTGCTTGCTTTTGGTGTTAAGAGTATTTAAGAATATTACAGGTCATACTGTGTTACTTGACATTTGTTCCCCAAAGCTTCTTTTTGTGTACAGATTGTTTGACATGATCAGTGGCATGACCCAGAAAGCATTTTTCACTTTTTCTGCGAGATACTGTATCTATCCCAGTGATTTGGTGTAGGTCAAAAGCTGTGTTTGCATCCTCTTTAACCTGTTCTTTTAATACATTTATAAGGATATTTGCATTACTTCTCTTGGCTTTCTTGCACTTGAGCCTTGTAGTTAAACTGTCATTCTGGAATGTAATGGGACTACTGCTGGTGTATTTCAAATCCTAGGTTCAGCTAATTAAGGTTTTCTTGTGTCTGCAAATCTCATCTTGGAAGGCTTATATCACATTCTGGAGTTATGAGCCATGTTTCTGCTTCTGAATTCCTTGTGTTGAATGAACTATATAGAAGCTCAAGAGGAGCAGGTGCCCTCAGTTCATTTATCTTTTCTAGGGTCATGTTTTACTGTTATAGAAGTCTGCAAAAATATTTTGCTTTATGAATCAGCTTAAATTAGCGGTATTAGGAAGGATGTGAGTCTGACATCTTGGAACCATCTGAGGTGGTTTCGTGAGTAGGCATATAAGCTCATAGAATTAGCTAGTTTCTCGTTCTTGTTTTGGTAATCTGCAGGGCTCTGTCTCTGAAGGAATGTTTCAGCAGAAATTGAGCTAGAAGAAATATGTTTAGTTGAAATAAATATTTGAATGACAGGCTTCTTTTTTAAACTAAAGTTAGTGAAAGTATTAATTTTATGTTGTCCAGCTAGTTTTGTGTCAACTTCTGTAGTACACGATTAAATTGATGGAAAAACAATAACAGAAATTACAGAACCTTTACCAAGTTCTCCCCACATGTGTTTTCTTTCTGTTTGGTTGACTTCATTGCTTTCTTTTCCTCTAGCAGGAAGACCACGAAAGTTGTGGTTCCAGTTCAACAAACCGCAGTACCACAGAAAGCATGAAATCAGCAGTGAAATCACGACGAGTTCAGCAGTCTGCTGCTCCTGACCCAGATTTACCTCCAGGTAATCTGTAATTTCAGAAACTGGTTAGGTGTTTTTCTCTAATTCAAATACGGAACTTTATTCAGATGGCCTCAGTGTTTAAGTTCGATTATTATGTTTTTGTCTACCTGCAAATCACAAAGGTTAGTGAATACTCGTATGTTAGAAAATAGAACCAAATCACAATAAAATGTAGTTTAATGCTGATAACTGTTCTTTCCATTTCATCAAGTTCTTATATTCACATAACTCTTTTATAGTTTGAGGTAGCATCATAGAGTCATGGAATGACTTGGAGTGGAAGGAGCCTTAAAAATCATCTAGTTCCAACCCCTAGCTATGGGGAAGGACAGTTTTCACTCAAGCAGGTTGCTCTAAGCCCCGTCCAGCCTGGCCTTGAACAAAACTTCTCTGGGCAACCTGTTCCAGTGCCTCAAAATGAAGATTTTCTTTCTATTATCTAACCTAAACCTGCCCTCTTTCAGTTTAAAACCATTTTCTCTCCAGCTTTCTTGTAGGCTCCCTTTAGGTGCTGGAAGGCTGCTATAAGGTTTTTCTGAAGACTTCTCTTTCTCAAGCTGAAAAACCCAAACTCTCACGTGTTTTATTAATTTTTTTATTGAGCCCTGTATCTGCAGGTGGAGATTTCAAAAGTTTTCTTTCCCGGATATGGAATTTGAATGTGATTGTGGAATTTGCCTGCTGAACTTAGAGATATTTTATGATACAAAAAATGCCTAAGGAACTAGGTATCTGATTACTGTTACCTCTGAGTTTGGATATGAGGAGTTTCATGCAGAAAAGTAAAATTGGAGAGTGCTGAAATGAATTGCAGTTTGCCGTCTTGGGTCATGCAATTTTAGATAAGTTAAAAATATGATAGTTTTGTGTGAGGCTTTCTTGTTGTCTTTTGTTTGGAGAAACTTTGTACTTGATGTGAATGAAAAAACAGCATTGACATTTAGGGTGTGTAATACAATGTGCTACTTGGTATCATCCTGCTCTGAAATGGTTTCTTGAGGAGCCAGGGCTGGAGGGTCTCTTGGAGCTCAGTGATCCAGTAAATTCCAGGGGCCTGGAATTGTGGGAAACCGCTTCCTACCATGGACAGCGCTTCAGCTGTGGCAGCTCTGTGGAATTCTGTTCGTTGGGTTACATCTGCAAACAGCAAAAGTCAAAGGCTACCCCAAAATTGTATGAATATATTTCCTTCAGTGACGTTTGCAGGATTTTTGTAAATTATCTAATTGTGGCAAAATTGTATCAATACAGTTGTATTAATTATTGTTAATTACACAGTTGTAAATACAGGTGGCTTTGGTTTTGGTTTTCAGGGGTTAAATAGCACTGTTTAGTGTAGAGTTCCTATGTGGTAAAATGTCCTAAGATTTAGTTTGCACATCCTGAATTTTAATAAGATGTGGAGTCATCTACTTAGTGGGGGGTTTTGTTTATTTTTGTTTATTTATTTATTTTTAAAGCCCTTGGAGGGTGCATGTATCAAATTTGTGCTGTATTTTATTTAAAGATTTATTTGTCCTTTTGTTTTAGTGTCCTTGGAGACGAATCTCCAGAGGCAAAGTTTAGCTAAAAATGTAGCTTTGGCAACAACAGACTTCTGCTAAACTTAAGTTGTTTAGCTGTGTCTAGTCTGATGATACCAATTCTATGACTACAAAAGTACAAAATTTTTGGAGTGTTAGATTTGAAATTGTATTTGTAGCACTTAATGCACAGTGCAGCCTCCTGGGTCATGTACAATTTGTAAAAAACATACTTGTGGACTTTGTGCTGTACCTCAGGAAAGAATTTAACCCTACGGATTTTCTGGTGGTTTTATTCACTTACTATAGAAAACCTATATTTCAGTGGCAGAGATGCTCATAGTGTTATTCTTAGAAATCACTGCCATATAAGTAACCTTTACCTGCTTTTTTCCACTTGTATTTAGAACAAATCTCTTATAAAAAAAACGTCTCGGACACAAGAAAACAAATCCTTTATTATGCATGAACTTGCTGATGTTTTTTATTATTTTGTTTTGAATAGTAGGGATTACCATTTACTAAAATACTGTTTCTCACATGTGAAAATCTGCTTCTAGTGTATCTGAAGTTAAACTTAATCAGGAAGCTGGTTTTTATATGATGCTTCCAACAGTATACTGTATCACTAGCTTGGTAATATCTTCACAGTTTTTAGCAAATCCATCACCCCTGTTTTATTTGGAAGAGAGGACTCTGCTTCCTCTCTTCATGCACTCAGCTAAAAGGACATACAGATGAAAATGGTTGTTGCTCTTTTCCTGAATACCTCTGGAAACTATCAGTGCAACTTGCCTTTTTTTCCTTCTATGATGTAATGTTTTTGTCATTCACAGCAGGAAAATGTATGTTAGATGGACTTTGAAAGACCCTTGAAAGTAAAATACTGAAAAAACTTTGGGCATGTGGAGAGGCAGCTTCACTTTCTTCAATGAAATTAGTAGTTTGCTTTAAAATCATAATTAAATAACTGGCTATAATTTTATAGTTGCTAGTTAAATAGTCTGCAAAAATATTTTTATGCTGAAATTAGGAAAAGGAGCCAAATGCCTTGTGCTGTTTTCTGTTTATGTACAGGTTGGTTTACATCACTGTAGTGATTAATACGGGTCTCTTATGCCCCTTAATTATTGAAATAACACATCTGGTTTTCTGAGTTCATACAAACTAAAAATGATATCGTTTGAAGGAGTCAGTGAGAAAATCCTTAAAAGCAAGTTGTTCACGTATTTTTCAGTACTTTTAGATTGCTATGCAAAAAAACCGCAATTCAGATTATGTTAGAAATTTGACAGTACTAAGCTCTGGAAACATTGAATTTGACTGTATTTCTAGATTTCCTCTTTCTGGTCATTGAGGACTTTGAATCCTGAAACAGGAAAAATATTGTATGTCAGCTGGGCAGATTTCTAGTTGTGGAACTCAAGAAAATCACTTATGTAATAGCAAAACTTCCTATACACTCTAAAGTGACAAGTTATATATGAATGTGAAAAAGATGAATACCTAGAAAAAAGCAGAGTAGAATGGAAGTAGCAACTTAAGTATTTTCCTAGTTATCTGACAACATTTTGTTGTTCATTTAAATTTTTAATTTTAATTAAGATTGTTGATATAAAGCAGTTTTATTTAATGCAGGTTTCAGAAAACTGTTCCTGAAGCCTGTGGATTTAAGCCTGTATTGTTAGTCACCATACTAGAGGCTATAGACACTCAACAGTATCTATTAAATGTATTTTTAAGTGTGTGTAATGTCATCAATTTGAGAACAGATAAATTTTAAGGCTTTCTTTTTTCCAACACAATTGAGTTGGGTCCACAGTTAGGTTCAGTATATATGAAAGATATGAATATGGGTAATATTTAATTTCTTTACAATATTGTTAAAGATATCAATGTTTGCCACATACTGTGAATTCCCAGGTGAGATGATTTTTCCAATAACATGACATCTAAAAAACAAACATGTAAAATAAATGGATTTGTTCCCAACAGGTTTCAGTGCAGGTGCTTACTGTTTGGGTTGTTGACAGAAAGTGGTTTTGATACACCTCACAGGCGTTTTACTGAACAAGATGTGGATATATTAGGTTCTAGAATCAGAAAGTACCAGGTGTGTTAATGCTTAGTTAACTTACAAAAAAAAAAAACCTGAAGGAGCACCTAGGCACCCTTGAAAAGTAACCTAGCAACTGGTGTTCACTTTTCCAAACTTATTTCTAAATATCTCTCAAGTAAAAAAAATACTTGTTCAAATTCTTTGTCTGCAGTAATCCGTAGTGTTCTGTTTACTTAATTAGTTTGAAAGTTAATCAGTTGCGTATTCTCTATTGGATTCATAGTTTTTAACAACTTTTTTATGGTATCTTGCATTTCTGGAATGCTGATTGACTTAACAACTACACAGAATGTTAAAGAGTTTTAAGTCATGTTATTTTTTGGGTAAAGAAGGTACAATGATTCATACATAGCTTGTTTAAATTTTGGTTCTTTTATTTTTTTTTTTTTAATGTAAGTTGAAAATAATGAGTATACTGAAATAATGAATTTTTTACTAAATAATTGTCTTCCTTATCATGTCTTCCTTATCATTCCCGAGAATTTGTTTTATTTTATAGGTTATGTTCAGAGTTTGATTAGGCGTGTTGTAAACAATGTCAACATCGTGATCAACAATCTCATATTAAAGTATGTGGAGGATGACATTGTTCTCTCAGTCAATATCACTTCTGCAGAATGCTATACAGTGGATGAGTTTTGGGATCGAGCATTTATGGACATCTCTGGTGAGTAGATATTTTTTGGTTTTATGTATCACTGTGGAGGCACTCTGAAATTCACAGAGAAATTTGTAAGTCTCGTAAAATTGGCTCTTCTTTATCGTAAGTAAGACAATTTCTGCCTGTTTTGATTTCCAGTCAGATTTTTCTCTTGCCCTTACCTTAATTCTGATGAGCCAACTGAAATATAGGTTGATTCTTACTACATCCTTGTGTGCTCCCAGATAATCATACAAGATGTGTGCTCACACTTGCCATCCTGTGATGGTAGTTGAATTAGTGCTTGCTGCTGGCGCTGAGTGCTTGGGCAAGTTTTGTGAGTGAACAGTAGCATGTTAAGGCATTCCACTGCACTTGTTTGTGATGGTCTTAAAACTCTGAACAGCCTGGCAGGAGAGGCAGTAAAGTATGCTCATGTATTGAGCACAGAATACCAACTGCAAGACATGATTCATTTTACTTCACATTTTCAGGGGAAAAAGCCCTCAGCATCTGACTCTTTATCTTGGTCTTTAGTATTTGAATGTTTCAGTCCTTGAACTGCCAGTCACCTGTAAGTCTAGGTGCTCTTACTGACATTGGCTAGAGGTGGAACTGGGGCACAGTAACTGTGCTAGGATCACACAGGAGATTTCAGATACAGTGGGGAATTCAATTAGTGTTTTCCTGAACGTATTTTTTCGGTCTGGCTAAAATAATTACAAACTAATATGACAGAATCACAAAATATATTTCATGTTAAGATTACTAGAATAGCTCTTGTTTCTTTTGGAAGGCTTGGAAGAAAACTTTGGGGATAATATGCAAAATTACTTCTGTGAGAATAATGAGAATGATAGTTATTGTATGTTTCCACATGAAACAGTACCCTTATTTTATATAAAGAGCTAAGGTACAGCAGGCAGGGTGAAAATTTTAGTTGGCTGTAACTACTTTGTCCTCACTTCAGTGCATTCAGCAGAAAAATTCTAACACAGGAAATTTTTCTCTTCAGTCACATAAGGAAGTACTTTGCTGCTGATTTAAATAATGATTTAAAAATTGCCTTGTATTGCCTTCTTCTAGTTAAGAACCTGTATGTACAACTTACTTTTGTATGCAATATATTTTTTTAACCTGTATGCTTCTTTTAAAAGCCACTGATCTGGTACTGAGGAAGATGATCAACTTTTCTGACTGCACAGTATGTCTTGATAAGAGAAATGCTAGTGGTAAAATTGAATTTTACCAGGAACCTCTTCTGTACAAATGTTCCTTCAGGACTCGTCTGCATTTTACTTATGATAACCTCAACTCCAAAATGCCATCAATTATTAAAGTAGGTGTCCAAAAGAATTATTTTTGCTACTCACTTGTGATGTTTGGAGGCTTTTCAAAATATCCTTTAAAATTTTGAGTAAAATGAAAAGCTTATACTGTTGTTTTGTTAATGGAATTTTTAAATTGTGTTTTGTTCATATGATGCAGTTAGTTGATGTACAGAAACAGTACGTAAGTAAGGAAGTTATGCTCTCTAATTTTTTCATTTTTCCCTGGAATTTCAAAACACCCAATAATTGTAAAGGGGGGGAAGGAAGGTCTGCAGATAGCCAATTAAAAAAAACAAACAGTAGTATGCTTTAGGGTGTCTGCAATAAGATGGAAAATATTTTTTTGCCTGAAGTTATTGTTTCAAATGTAGCTCCAACTCTTATGAATAGAAAGAAACATCAGTGTGTTAACACTCTGCAGTGAACTACATGAGGTGGATTAGCAAGCCAAACTCAGCTCCTGGTGACCAGGGGGGCAAAATTATTATTATTATTGTGCTCTCTGAATCATCAGGATTCAGATTTTTAGAGACTGCCTAAAATATTTTGCTAATGATTGGAAATAGCAGTTTTTTTGTAGGATTGAATCAAAAAGAACTGTTATCAGTAAATATAACAACTTCATTAATTTAATTTGAGGATACTAAAATCTTTTTAGAAGCCTCTGCTGCAAATGATATTACTGTAGCTTCAGCACTCTGAAGGGCTGGTTGCTGAGGGACAGTGGTTTTCCAGCTCAAGACAAAAGCCAGCAGTACTCCATCTTTCTCTCCAAATCCATGAAGTTCTTGCTAATGTGTACTTTATTTACTGTGTGTTATTAACTTACTAAAGCATGTCTGATTTTTAGTCTTGAGAGAAAGTTTCCAAGACATGTGCTCTTTTAGTTTCTTTTAAGGGCTAGAACACTTTAATAACATTCATAATTTTCATTTACTATGTCCATTGCTAAGTTATGGCTAAACTAATCTTAGTGAGTTTTAATGGAGTTAAAGCTTCCTCCAAGGACGGTTCTTAAGTGCTTGAATATGTTTTTGTGTTCTTTTGAACTGGGAACACTTTCCTTTTAGAATGAAAATAATGTATGTGGGTGGAGGTGACAAAACACATAAAATTATTAGAGTTGTAAGCTTTTTGTTGCTGTCTGTGTAAACAGCTGATATAATGTTATTACCCATTCTCTGTGATTCAGGCTAGGACTTCATTAATTTACACATATGAAAGTATTAGCATATATTTATACAAATACTGATTTTACCACTATAATATTATTTACCCACGGATGTGCTATCCTGTTTACAAAGTAATTTTTCATGGTTTTTGAATTGGATTGCATTAAGGACAACACTGATATGTAATTACTTTTAATATCCATTATTTTCACCTGCAACGTTTAGAAACTGGACCTGGAGTTGAAAATATGTCTAATGTTAGACAGTAATTTTGGTACAGTACTTTTATTTTATGCAGCTCTTACTTAAAGAAATGTGCCTTTCATATCTTGTTTGGCTTTGTCTTTATAGAATGATCACATACTCAAAATATTTTGAGGTATTTAGCTGTTTTATAGCTAAAACTTTTAAAGAAGGCTAAATTTTCATCCCAACCATTTTTAGTCTTTGTAAGGCTTTTTTTCATTTAGTGAAAAGTGCCTTAACTGCATGTTTGAAATGGAATATTCAGAGGAGCCAGTTTTCTGAGCTTCAGTTGGAATTAATTCTTCCCCATTACCTGGCCACTTGGAACAATGTTTAAAGTCGGAACAAATCAAAATGAAAGACCTTGTGTTTTAAAACCAATCTATCTAATGTTTATCTAGATACACTATCTAGATGTCTAGGTTTTCTAGAGCATGCAGAGATTTTAAAGAAACTCTGTAATGAAAATTAGAATTCAATTAGATGCTCTTACATCTCTTATGTTTGAGAAAGTTCTTCAGCAATAACTTTAAAAAACAAATACATAAATGATGTCTGTATGAGTAAAATATGTTACACTTGACTTTTCAACTGAAGATCTCTTGTGTGACAGCCCAAGTGAATGTCTTTGGTAGTCATTGTTTGCAGCCCTTTGCCTCCTGTTGTATTGCAAATCTCATTTTTGGAAATAAAATGCCCATACCAAATGAAATTAGAGTTGTATAGTTTAAAAGTGGTCTTTACTGCTGGCAGAGCTCTGTTATTACTTGTTTTTGTTCTCTTTTCATATTACAGATTCACACATTAGTTGAAAGTCTGAAACTTTCAATCTCTGATCAGCAACTCCCTATGTTTATACGTATAATGCAGCTTGGGATTGCTCTGTATTATGGAGAAATAGGCAACTTCAAAGATGGGGAAGGTGAAGAGTTGATTTGCCACACTAAAGATATGTTGGGAAATATCACAGGTAAGTACAGCTTTTAATTTGTAAGAAGAAATGTTAAAAACATGGATTTCTTTGCTTTTTGCAAATGTAAATATCCAAGACTAGTTCTTGCCAACTATTGTGTCGCTCTGCAGTTTGCTAGAGGCAGTTCATTCTGCTCGGTAAGGATGCTGTGCTTTGACATGTTTAATATTATGTTCTATAAGTAATTCTGATGGTCTTAAATAAACTGAGGTTAAAGGTGATCTAAAAAGGCCATTTTGGGAGTTGTGACACTGTAGGGTACTTAGCATTTATCTGTTGATACATCATGCAGTAAGGCACCTTTTATATAAGCAAGTTTGAAACTGGCAGCAGCCACTTTTGAACTAAATAAGAGAAAAGCCAAAGTGTGCTTCTTAATTTCTTTGAAAATGGTCACTGAGAATAGATATATCAGAACTTGTTCTAAGCAAGGAAGTATTATTTTGCACTGTTTTCCATAGTTCTGTCCTTTTACCTTGTGTAGTTTCAACCACTATTTATTTTCATAAAACATGTGTTCCTTCTTTTGTATGACCTTTTGTGGTAACTTGCTGCAACAGGATCTTTTCAGGAGCATTGCACTGAAGAGGGTGAATTTTCTTTACCTTTTTGTGATTGCTTCCCAGGCACATGGGGTGACTCCTGGGGTGGTTCTGTGCAGGGCCTGGAGTTGGACTTGATGATCCCTTTCAACTCAGCATCTTCTGTGATGCTGTCAATTTATTTAGAGATTTGTATTTTAATTTTAATCTCTTCAAGACAGAAGTTTTGGTTATCTTTCCAAGATAGGATTTGGATCTGGGGGAATACGAAGAGAAATTTACCTCACCTCCCAAGAGTGTGATAATGTTTAGAAAATTCTTGGAATTTCATTTGAAGGTGACATAGATCTCGTAAGCTAGGCTTAAGTTTATAATATTACAGCAGTTTAAAGCTATGTGTACACTATTAGTAGTTTTGTTCTGTTGAAGAAATACACCATTTTAATTTGTATTAGAAGACTGTAGTTTTTTTTAAAAATTCTGTGTTGCTGTCTTTGCTGTCTTCTCTGCTTTCAGAGAAATAGATACATGATTGGTAAATGACAGCAGTGTAACTTTTTTTTTCCAAAATATGACCTTCACTGTTGTTTGGCACAGATAACTGTTTCACTTATTTCAGATCTAGAATCCTCTGTCATGTTACTGCTGTGTGGAACTGAGAAAACAAATAAGATGTCTTTAAATAGTTCTCTCTTGTTTCCTCTAAAGCTTGGTTTTCTGCACTAGAAAATCTGCATTGCAAACACAAGTTCATTACACAAGACATCTGATTTGAATGAATTGATATTCGGCAAATATTGGTTTAATATTCTACTGAGACTTTAAAGGCATACAGGTTTTAGAAAAACTCTTAGTGTGTGTTTGAGTAACTTCTTGCATCTAACCAATGCAATTACAGGAGAAAGTGTCAGGAAGTTTTCTTTGAAGCACTGCACTGCTCTTGCTTTCAGAAAGAGGGTTGTCTCTGTATCATAAATATCTTTCTTTTTTTAGCATGGAATTTCCCCCAAATTTGGCCATAGAGAATTACAATGTGTTTAGAGTTGCTTGAGTTTTGTGGCTGCATTCCTGGAGTCAGTAAGGCAACTAGGGCCACTGGAATACAGGAAAGGCATAGAAAGAATACACAATCATATGAGTCAATATGAAAACAGGTTGGATGGGAAAACAGTGACTTTCAGATGAAAAAATATAAGGATTGGAGACAGAGTAACTGGATTATGAGAAAACTGGAAGGAGTCTTTAACTGTGGAAGACGACAGAAGTCAGCAGAGCTGTGCAGGTTTTTCTTGGCTTTTTTTGGTTAAGGTGTGAAATGGGTGGTCATACAAATATAGTTAAAGCAAAGATTAATGTTCAAGGCATCTACCTACAAGTGCTCAGTCTCTTTTGCAAGTAGAATTAAATTTGAGATTATTACATCCAAATAGGTATAAAATCTTTGGCAGTTCATCTGTCATCCCTTTTTTTAATATATGTCTTCTGAAAGGTTGAATTGCAATTGCTGTTGGGTCAGTCTCATTTGCGTTCTTTTGCGCAACTGTGAGTATGACTTCCTAGCTTTTCATAAAACACCTATCTAAAAAAGAAATAATATAATATAACTTCACACTGTTATACACAAGATTTTTTAGAAGGGTCGTTAGGTTAAGATTGCAAAAGAAGTCTGTAATTTCCCACACAGCTTTTGGTCAACTATGCTGTGCTCTAACATAATCACTGTACTTAATTGTATGACCACTTGTATTTGACAGAACTATCTTCTTCAGAACACAAGACAGGTGGAACTGTTGGTTGGCCAAGGCAGAGATGTAGAGGCAGTTTTAGAAGCCCATTTATATCTTTACTGCAAAATATTTTGCCACACGTGGGCTAAAATGGTCCTGCCATTTATGCTTGTTTCCTGTCTCAGTTGTGAGTTTGTAGTAGCTTCTTTGGTTTATAGCAAACAAATTGTGAATAAGACAGTGAATTTTAATGTCTGCGTTCTTTAGTGACACAAGAATGAACATCTACATCTGTCCTTGAAGTATGTACTGTTTCACTCATACAGTTCCATGGCTGATTCAGTGAGATGAAAATTCATGCTATTGCCAGCAGGGATGAATTCCTTCCTTCTTCCTCTAGTGCCAGCACTTGTATTCATATAGCCACAGGTTAGGCTGGATCACCCATACCTTGCTGAAAATGAATACACACAGGGAACTAATTAAATAAATAAATACCAAGAGAATAATTTTCTACTGGGTTAATTCCAGATTTATGTTGAGAGGTACCAGTTTGCAGACTCCTCTTACAGACAAATATCTCAAACCCTTTAAAAGAAAGTAAATTTCTGAAGGTCAGACTTGATTTGAACATCCAAGCAGTGAGATAGTCACACTGCAATCTTGTAATACATACAAAATGTATTTCTTAACTGAATCACTGCCCTGCATTATGAAGCAAGACTGTTCCAATGTGAACTCACTATGAATGACTAGGAGAAAATGGCTTTATAAACCTGATGCAGGTTAACATTTTATTCTTTGACGAACTCATTTATGTAAAACAAGGTTTTTGTTACTATGTTTCCCTGTCCTATATGTTTACAGGTGGTGAAGTGGTTAGTGTAGTTAGCTCAAAGTAAAGAGACTTTGTGTTTCCCAAGTACGTACACTCCTTCATATATCCCTTGTTATAAAGGAATTTACATAGTATTTATGCTTGTAGTGTTTAGAGTATGTTGTATGTCGTTTATCAGGCTGATGCGCATTTCTTCTGAAGTTTGGTGATTATATCCTAGCTGTATTAGTTTTAATTTAGTGGTAGAAAATAGTTGTATCTTCCTCTTTCAATTTTTCGTCTCATAGTATATAGATAGAGGAGCTAGGATAAAATGATGCCTGTTTTAATGTTTTCCAAAGTATTGAAAAATATTATAATCCAAACTATTACATGGCATAATTTACTGTTGTCTCTGTTTATGTACTTCTGAAAGGGCTATGCTAAATGATGGATGTATTTTATGGCCAGGTAGGCCAAATGTTAGGCATGACCCAGGGTCTACAGCTCCACCTTTTTTTTCAGTTTTTGCTAGACCTTCCACCATTTCTTTTGTGCTTGCCAACAGCAGTCTATGCTAAATTACTTGAGTCATGCTCCGTATCAGTTTTTTTCCTTCTGTAGCTGACAGTTCTTCCTCATGGCTTTTTCCAAGATTTTATGTGGACTTCTTCTACATTTGCTGTGTTTCAAGATTTGCTTCTGGATTTAAATCTGATCCTTGAGACTTCTGGGAAGAGAGCAGAAAGGAAGCTTGCACTGCCTTTGTGGGAGGAGGTGCCCTTGCCTCTTAAGCATGTGCAGAGAATTCTCATGAGTGTTTTTTATTCCTCTTTCTTCCATTATGGAAGTATAAATACAGTAGAAGGCTAAAGACTAATTAGGCAAAAGAGTAAAAGGTGTTAAACTTGTAAGAATGGAATCTCTGAGTTTCCAAATAGAGAGGTAGAATTGGAATATGCCTATTTCTGTTTTCAGTTAAACAATTTATTAAACATAACGTTCACATTCAGGAACAGTGCTGTATCCTGTAGTACCTATAGTAATTCTGAACTATTTCATAGCCCCCGTGAGTCCCGTAAGAGTGGTGATGAAACCAGATAAAAGCTATTTGTGCTCTTTGTACATGCAGTACATTACCTGCCTGTTTGGATCACAAGTCTTAGACTTGAGTCTTTGGAGAAGTTCTTGCTTTGCTCTGCATGCTATCTCTAATGATTTTCACAGACGACCAACATTTTGAGTTTTGCCTCACAGATGAATACCAGCTTTTTTGAGCATAGATAAACTTGTATTTTGGAATATTTGAAAGGTTTAGTTTTGAACAAAGGAGATCTGCAATCTTAAGTTTTGGATCTGTGCTATATTTACACTTTTTGCACTAGACTGTTGCAACTGGAGTACCTTTTAATTTTAAAATTGGAAACTGCAAGATCATGATATCATTATTTAATAAGGTTTAATTTTACAGCTTTAGAAGTCTTTAATGGAAGCAGTCTTGAAAGCTTGTGGCATAGGTGGCAAATTCTGGTTTCCCTGCACATGTGTGATACTATTAATATTTTCCTCCAAAAAATATTAAGGGCAAAGACCCTTAATTTTTTGGAGGAAAATGTTAATGAATCAAAGTAGTGTTTGACAACTCATATTCAGTAATTTAAAATTTGTACTGACTTGCTATGATTATAAGCCAAGTATGAGTGCTGTGGGGAATACTGTCCAAGATAAATTTCACATACCATAAATTTGAGTTTAATAAATAAATTTTTAAGTATGGTTTATCTGAAATTTAACTTGGTTTTTGTTTTAAAAGGCACAGAAGATGAAGCAAGCTCAGTAATGCAATATCCTACACCATACATTAGTCAAGATCCTTATTTGCATCCAGATGATGACCAGCAGCAAGGATGGGTTTCTTGGGCCTGGTCTTTTGTTCCTGCTATTGTGAGCTATGATGATGAAGAGAATGATTCTGGTGGAATTGATGATGGAACAGCAGAACAGCAGAAGTCTCAGTCCCTCAAGGATCCTATTATTTCAGTAGGGTTTTACTGTACAAAGGCAACAGTGACTTTTAAGGTGAGTATTTCTCTATGTCATAAAGGATTCATTTCACTTGTTGAGGAAGTGCATAAAGACTTTTCTGAGCATTCATACACTGTTTGATTCAAGATAAATATTGTTGGTGTTGTGAGGGGAGTATTAAGTTGATGAATAACAAGAAATGTGAATGCTGAAAATTTCTCGTCCATCATACTGAACTGATATTGGCACTGTGAGTTGGTTTTGTTATTTGAGCTAGAATTTGAGTGTGAACTTTATAATGTTCAAAGAAAACAGCTTAATTTACTTAGATTAATATTTTTGATGGGGGAAAAAAAGCCTGAAGGCTTTTTCTGTGAATATTACTGCAGTATTCTTGCCATCTAATGGTTATACAAATACATGTTTCATTATAAAAACCCCTTTAGTTTAGAGCTAGGATTGGAATAATTTTTAGAGACTACTCTTTTTTGGACTATTGTATGTGAAAATATGAATTTAACTTGTTAATGTTGAATTAGTTTTCCATAGGTTGAAATAGTATTGAAGGAAAAAAGGAAAAATAGTATATATAGGTTGAGCTATAAATTCTATATGTAGAGAAAGATTTAAGTATTAGCTCTAAGCAAAGCTGAAAATTGTTGCTGGCCTTCTCTCTTAATATTTTGTAAGCTTGCAGAAGGGAATATGGAGAGTCTGACTGAGATAGAGATGTAGTGACAGAAATTAGAAATTAAGGGATTGAATTAGCAGAATACTTGTAACGTCTCAGGCTATTTGCAAGCAATTCTATGTGCATAACTACACAAAGTGGCTATTAGATTTACAATTAAGCATGTATTAAATGAAGGTCAGAACTTTACCACAGAGTAATTTATGGTGATTTTTATGACTTTGAGCCTTTCAGATGAACTGCAAGACTTTGATAACTCTCCTACAAAAATTATGTGTCTGATTATACCCAATGCCATCAGGAGCTATCTGTCGCTTTCTCGTCTGTTTGGCTTGACATCTGTGCACAAGAATGTTTTATGGGGCTTTATGCCTTTGGTGGTGTAGAAGGGCATTTAGCTGCTCAGCAACTATCAGAAAGGGTGAGATGAGTGACTTTAGAAGCTGTAGATATTCTTTGGGTACGTTGATGTTTTAAACCTTCAGCCTCCTGAAAAATTTGGTTGCAAAAGTTGAGGATATCAACGGCATTCAAGCGTTCATTCATGTTCTTTTGTGTCAATCTGCTTCAGCTCTCATTAAAAGAGGCTAAAAATAAATAATATCATTTTTTTCCCCTCCATTAGTTATATCCCTGGGATACCACTTGAAACATGAACAAGGCACAAAAGCTCAAATTTCTCATTTATCATGGCTCAGCATCTTCTTTTGCAGTATGTCACACAGTAGTAATTTTGTGCTCTTGGTCCTCATGGAAGAAAACTCATTAAAAATAATATGAACATTTTTGAACATGTGTTTTGTTAGAGAGGATTTTCCTAATGCTTCATTTGCAAGTTCACGCATTTTATATTAGGGAGTTATTAAGAACTACTCAAAATTTTGTACTCGAGAAATTTTAAATGTGAAGTGATGTATGATGCTAATATGGTAACAGGAAAAAAACAGAATTCATTGTTCTACTTGCATGAAAAGAGTGTATGGAATTAATTTGTGGTTCATATTTTGGTTAAAAAATAAGGTCAAGTTTCTGCATTAACATTTTGAACAGTTGATATCATTCCAGCTAAAAATCATGCCAAATTAAATGTACCATTTTCTAATAATGGTGAAAACTATTCTTGTAATTTCTGAGTTCTTTTAATCAATTAATTGCTTTTCCTCTGCAATAATTGCACACAGGTGAAGGGTGATCAGTGATTTTTTTTCATCCAATTTTCTTGGACATTTGGATTACAAAATTTTAAATTGAAACAGCATCCATGTGTATCCAGTCTTGAAAACAAAGAGTGTGTAGATATTCTTTTATAAAGATTAGAATTTGAAGTATTTAAGCTGTTCACCATGAACTAACTTGTGTTTTTGTTTTTCATGGCAAATGTAATACATTCAATAGAGTGTGCCTCTTTTCTTGTTTTATTAGCTGTAGGTTATGTGCTTTTTAAGCCTCTGCATGCTTTCCCATTTTGAATTTTTATATCAAAATCATGCAAGAAATATAAATGCACGTTGCTCTTGATTGGCATGACAAAAATGTGTATGGTTGTAACCAAAATATGTCTGTAATATTATAATGATATTTAATTATTTTCTGGGAACAATAAATAAAGTATTAATGGATTTTTACAGCAGTTTATAAGCTCATTTGATAGTAATAATTCAGCTGTGTATCTGTTTCATCTTTTCACAGCTTCTTTTTAGATAAGCAAACTGAAAATACTGTAGTAGATTTTAAACATTCTGTTATAGCATATTTCAAACTGAAGTGTAGTATGAGACATTCTGATATGAATAATGTGCTACAGCTGTTTAATTGCACCTGTTTCCTGACAGTTAATGTATTTTTGCCCATAGTTTACTTTGCCTTTATCAGTTGTGTGTGTTAATGACCATACTGTCGTTTAATACTAATATTGACTTTTATAAGGTGTTTATCTTACTGTTCTGTAGCTCACTGAAATGCAAGCTGAAAGTAGTTATTACAGCCCTCAGAAAGTAAAATCCAAAGAAGTTATATGCTGGGAACAAGAAGGAACAACAATTGAGGTAATTTTACATTGATAGGGCTTTTTTGATACATTTTAAGTAATGTACCAAATAATTGCCAGTAAAATACCTTTAATTATTTAATTGCTGATCTTTCATATTCTGTCCTGTCTGAATGTGTTTGTTGTAATAATCATGTAGATAATAACTCTCTAAACTTCTGTGCTGTAGTGGTTGAACACTATAGTAATCCCTTCCATTCACGTGCCCTGTATGATTGCTATTTATCAAAACTCTAAATATATAAACTAAACGTATTTTGCTTCATTTTTGTCCATCTTCTCTATTTCCTGTGAAGTAGAAGGCTTAAAATTTTATAAATTTTTTTTTAATTTTTCCTCACTAGGTCCTTATGAAAGGTGAACTTTTTTTTGATTGCCAAATTGGTTTTGTTGGTTGCCAAGCTATGTGCCTTAAAGGAATTATGGGAATTAAAGATTTTGAAGAGAATATGAATAGGAGTGATGAAGTGAGTATGTTGAAGTATCAGTCAATTTGCTGTGCAGGCAATTATCCTTTATTGAAATATCTGATTGCAAAAATCGAAAAGAATGTTGTTACTGATTGTGATTTTTGGATGTTACTGTGATATAGTACTCAGTGTCCATTCCTTAGAGTTGAAAAGACAAATATCTCACATTGAGAGGAGGCAGAACATAAGATCTTGTTAAATCTTTTTGGACAATAACCCACTGTTGCCTTCATTAGCATACTTTGATTTTGTATAACAAATAAAAATGTGTGTGAAAATCTTTGAAAGTACCTAAATCAACCAAAGATGGGAAGGGAAAAAATGGGATCACTGTATGATGAAGATCATAAAAATGTGGCACAAATCTGAATGAATGTCTTACCTCATTTCTCAGTAGGATCGAGTGAAGTATTGAAGGAGTTAGTATTATTTTTTTTATTTTAAATAGATGCAAATCTTCAATTGCTTAAGAAAAAATTAGGTATCATTATGAATTGTGTAATATTTATTGGTTCAGGCAATTTTTATTGATTTGAAAATGAGGAAGGAGCGGACAGGAACTTGTGTTATACAAATGAAATTAATTTTATTTCATCTTCATTCATAATGAAATATGCTTTTGAGGGATACTACTGTGTGTGTATCATACTTGTGCTGTGACAGAATTGAAACTGCTCTGTTAACATAGCTGTATTTTTTTTATCCCCTGTTTCATGAAGGAGGCATGCTTCTTTAGTTGTGGAGAAAATTTGAGCGTGAAGGGAATGACATACCTTACCAATTCGCTGTTTGATTACAGAAGTCCAGAAAATAATAGTATTCGTGCAGAATTTATATTGGATGCAGCTCATCATAAGGTCAGAGAATTACAGTTTTCTTACAAAAAAATTTCCAATGCTCTCTACTGGATTTCTTATAATTATTTAGATCTGTGTACTATTAGAGAACTGAATTCTCTTTACTTTTACACATTTAACTGAATTTTACTTTGCAGGTGGCCAGAAAAATAGTAAATCTGTTTGTGTTAAAAAAGAC
>VXBU01000699.1:74323-178634 GCA_013400315.1 Bombycilla garrulus | reverse complement strand
CCTCCTGCCCCAAAAGCTGAATTAATGTCATAGTTTCCAAAAGCAGTAACCACAGAACATTTTAAGAGGAAAAGACACATATGAGAGAATACTAGCAAAAGTCAAGCTTTACCAGCATGTATTTTAAACCCAATCAGTAAGTAGTCTATAGTCTTCAAACTAAGAAGTGCTGTCAGATTTGGACAGTATTAATTTTATTGTTTGCGTTCTATATTTGTCTACTTAGAGAAAATTTAGCTGATTCTGCCTTTTGTGGGGACAAATTCTCAGTCACCTCTAGTCTCTGTTGTAAATTGTGCAGTAAAATTTTATTCCCTGGCTGTCTGCCATTATTAAAGATTGGTTGCAATGACCAAGGTGGTCCTTTCCAGGTGTGTTCATAGGTGGGGGTCTGTGCTGTTTATTGTACAGGTACACCATTTACAATTTTGGAATTTATCTAATTTCCATTTAATTGAAATTTTACTATTTTCACCTTTTAAGCACTGCTGATGAAGTGTAACCCTGAAGAATCACATGAAAAAAAATGAAATTAGTAAAATCACAAGTACTTATATTCAAACTTTTCCCATAGTGTGTTTTAAGCTTTACTCTATCCTTTGTCTGTCTTTGATGCTTTTACAATTTGCCTATTTTTTTTGGCAAGAGAGAAAGCAAATTTGCTGTATCATCTATTATATTATGTATAAATCCCAATGTTGGCATGAAGTCTTGATAAGTTTCCTGCTGTTGAAAGATAAAAATACAATATTCCTTGAATAGCAAAACCAAATTGAACTAGCTGAAATTTTCAGCTTATTTAATTAGGTTGATGTGTTGCGTGCAAGAGGTCAAATGAAGAATATTCACTTTGTTAAAGGTATAAATTGACTAGATGTACTTGATGAATTGGTCAGCATGTCCACAGGAATTATGGATGTGCATTTGTGTGGCCTCAAATGGAAGTTACATCACCTATCAGAAAGGTGAATTCTTTGTGATAACCTCTGTCCTTTGCTTTGATAAGCCTTTCCCTGTGTTGATGCACAAATCCAAACATGAATGTATCTCTCTAATACCAGTCTATCAGTTGGTAATCTCAAGATTCTTTCCTTCTACAACATTTTCTTTGTTTGCTTTGTTGTTAGGAAACATACACAGAGATAGCTGGAATGCAGAGGTTTGGGGCTTTCTACATGGATTACTTGTACACAATGGAAAGCACCAGTGGCAAAGGTACCTTTTTTTCCTCTTGTTTACCCTGATAAATAATAGAAACAAAGACATTTCAGATGGTCCTTGACCAACTGTCCTCTAACTTACCTTAGATTTCCCATCAAGAACATCATTAAAATGCTTTCATCTTCATTGATGTCTTTCAGAGGTTAGTTGTTTCAGTTTGCTGTTGATTGTTGGTATTTTTCCTTTTTTATTTTTCTTTTCCTACATTTGTAATCATAATGATTTTTTTTATAGACAGCTGCTAAACTGAAAGTAATTATCCTGTAGCAGTGGTGGAGTTCATAAAGTACAATGTCTTTTTTCTTTAAGTTGTTATTATTGACTTTGCATATAAAAAAATATCTTGAGAAACTCTGGTTGAAGAATGAGATTTGATCATATTCTTGGCACAGAAGATGAAAAGGACTATTGTTTTTCTTATGAAGAAAAATGCAAGCATGCAAGATAATGTGAAGAATTACCTTTAAATATATGTATCTAAACAATTTCATGAGCAAATATCAGCCTAAACGATATGCACATAAATATTGGCTAATTCTAAGTAGTTTTTGTGATTCCTGTAAATTCTTTTCTGAGTCTGAGAAGTGGATTTAATGAAGTAAGTATATCTACTTTTGTGAGTGTCACAAAAGCTGGGACAAAGGAGTTAATCTATTAGCAAGTAATATGTTTATAATTTTACACAGATATTCTTATCACTACTTGTGATATAATTTCCCCTTCACTCCACAGAACACTGTCATCTACAGCTGCTGTTCGCCAGTTTTATTGTCAAATTAATATTAATTTTTTTCCCCATCNGGATGTTAAGTCTAAAAGGAGCAGGAAAGAGAATGAAACATATACAAAAATAAGTAAATTATTGATGCCTCAGCAGTAGAGGCATCCAGCAGGAAATGTAACAGTTTTTTCCTGTCTCTGAGGCTTTCCTCTGTACCCCGAGTTTGGTGTGATGCTCTGAAAATGTACAATTAGGTCAAACTTCTACTGCAGACTTTTTCTGGTTTTAATAAGGATGTAAATGTTGAATTGCACATTGAACTCCTTTGTAGAGGAGTTTAAAACCTTGGGTTAGCCTTATGTAATTTTTGAATCCTAGTATAGAAATTGAAATATGCACAGACTATGTGCATTATGAAGAAAAATTAATTTTGTGGAGTATTAGTCTTGTTTCTCTGAATGCATAAGGAATGTTATGATCATATATTTTCCTGACTTTTAACTCCCCATTTTCAGAAATTACTCAACTCAGAAACACTTTCTTCTTTTCCTCAGTGTGAGGCTGTTGTATTTTCTGATTGCATTTTTCCCTCCTTAGCTTCTCTTTTTTTCTTCCAGGATGCTTTCTCAAAGCCTTAGCCTCTATTTTCTCCATCAGTCACTAGGAAAACACCTCACAAAATGTAGCCTGGCTTTCTATCAAGTCTTAGAGTGTACTTTTATTTCAGTATTGCTTCTTGAATTTCAGCAACCTGGCTACGTAAAATAATGGAATAATTAATTCTAAGTTTGTTTAAACGGTTGTTGTTTCTCTAAAGCCAAGAACTTAACATCTTAAATTTTCAAGTGTTTTTTTTTTTCTTGGAAAAGCAAATGTAATGCTTTCTGCTAGTTATTTTCTATGTAGTTTTTCCATTTTGTAGGTTAAATGCCTAGTTGTTAAATAGAATGTAAACAAATAGATGTAAAATATTTATTGAAGATGAAGGTATAAATACCTTCAGATTTTGAGAACAGTATAAATCTGCTGCATTTTTAATGTATTGTTTATATGAAAGTTTGCATTTTACTATTTCTTATTTTGGTATAACTGTTTTTAGTTACAATTACTGCACACCACATACCATAAAAAGTAAACCAAACTTAAGTTATAGGAGGCAGTTACTGTGATTGTAAGATTTTTATCTGTCAAGGCAATTTTGGTTTGACACATTCTTTGCACCTTTAACCTTTCCTGAAGCATAGGATTACTGATTAAACCACAAGTGCCTCCTGGATAACATTAACCCTCAGGAGTTTCATCTGTCACTTACAGAAGTGCATTAATCAATTTCAGTATTTTGAATGAAAGCAAGATAGTCATGCACAGTAGTCTTATTTAGACGTTTTGTCTGTCTTCCCCTTCCTTTATTTTTCTGGTTTTTTGCTTCATGTTTCAGTGCAGAACAATTTCTCTGAAACATTATGTAGTCTCAGTTCCCTGGTCACTGATTTTCCATGACCTAGCAGGGTGTGCTGTTGAAGTTACCTTTTGTTTGTCATGTGTACCTCTCTACTTTGCTGGCAAGTTTATTACGTAGCACTCATTTTGATGGTTTTGGTTGGTTAGAATTAGACATATGATTTACAGAGAGCTTGAAAACTCGGTGGTTGAAAATTTGTTTTCTTTATGCATCTGTGAAGTTTCAAGTCACCTGTGACTACCCTCTTCTGTAGAACCAGTAGGTTTTCTACCCTATTCTCTGTGCACTTAGATGGAATTAACTGGAACTGTTCCAGAAAGTGGTTTGTATAAATTCTGTCACTTCGATATATTATCCATATACATAAAATATATACAAGCAAGTCTGATTTTTCCTCTTTGAAAATGCAGGCTTTTACTACTTCTGGCCTTATTATTTTTGGCCTTATTATTTTTTATGTGATGGTATGTTTTTTTTACACTTTTTGGTAGTGTTCATCTGAACTGAATACTGTGTCGAATTGGAAGGATAAAAGTATGTGTGTTAACTGCCTATAAAATAAATGCAGGAGTCAGTATACTGGATTTTAAAAAAAATCTCTTTCAGGATTCATTCAAAAGATTGTAACTCAGTTCCAGCTGAAGATTTGAGTAGGTTTTATAAGGTAGTATCCTTCTGTCCTTTAATCTTTCTCTTATTGTTCTTTTTCTTCTCAGAAAAACAACAAACCAAGGGAAGCAGGGGCTATAAATGCTCTCACCGTCAACTTCAGTTAGGCTTTTAAGGATAAACTTAATTCATCTGCTGAGTGTATAAGCCTGTAAAGGCCTGCAGAGCATTAGGCCAGCTGTGCCTCAAATTCGGCATAGTATCAGTTTATTAGAGGACCTTTTTCCTCACCAGTGCTTAAAGTAACAGTGTTTTATGGAGTATGATTTAAACATAAAGGAAAAAAAACCCTATCCTTGCTTCCTTTTCCATCAAGCTCAACTTCCCTCAGCATAAAGACTGTTTTGAATGAGTGCAGGTAAAAGAGTGCAGTAAAGGAGAGACACAAAAGGGTGAATAACTGGGTTTCTTTTGGGCAACCAGAAATAGAATTGTTGAGGTTGGAAAAGAGCTCCTTAAATCATTGAGTCCAACCCTTAACTCAGCACTACCAAGTTCACCACTAAACTGTGTCCCCAGGTGCCATACTCATTCATTTTTTTAACACTTCCGGGGTTGTGGTTACAACACTTCCCTTGACAAGTTGTGTCAGTGCCTGTAGCCAATTTCAATGAAGAAATTTTTCCCAATATCCAATCTAAACCTCCCCTGGTAAATTTGAGGCCTCTCATCCTGTAGCTTCTTACTTGGGAGAAGAGACTGGCCTCCTGCCCTTGCTACACCCTCCTTCCAGATAGATCCAGTGAGCATTAAGGTGTTCCCTCAGCTCCTTTACTCCAGGCTATACAACCCCAGCACCCTCAGTTGTTCTTCAGAAGTACTGTGCTCTAGGCCCTTCTCCAGCTCCATTGCCCTTCTGTAGTCTCAGAGTTCATTTAATCTTGATGCTTATTTTGTCAGACTGTTCATTTATGTAATGGTCAGCAAGGTGCATTTAATGTTTGGTGCTGTGTCAAAGCAATGAAGACACTTTTAAAATGATAATCTTAGGAAAAAAAAATCAGAGTGAAGTTCTGCAAGCTAAATATGTTAGAGGGATAGTGCTGTATTTTACAAGGCATATGTGACAGGAAAACTTGAGTTTCTGAAATCTTCATGAATTAACTGAAGAATTTCCATGAAGTATGTTTAGAGAAATAGTCATGTTGTTTGGTAGCTGATGTATACACTGAATGTGTGGTTTTGGTGTACCTTATTACCCTGCTTTAATAAACTACTCTTTTATCTCTGTTGGCTCTTAAAAAAAACCAGTCTGAGATGTAATGATAAAAGAAATTTCCTTTCTTGCTGCCCATACATCAGTGAATGGCAGCAAATTTGAGTGGAAGGAAGGGTTTATCTTAGTTTTCAGTCTGGTTCTTCCAGCCTTGTCATGGCAGCTAACCTTTCAAGAGCCCAGATCTGTCATGTCTTTGCAGCACACCTTTCCCGTGATTACCGGGGTGGATATCTTTGTGACAAGCTGTAGGAAGTTTTGAACACCACAGCTGTCATTGACCATGGGGTTAAGCTGCCGTAGAAGTTTAGACACCTCCAAAGAGTCCCAGATTTGAGAAATACAAAGTTCATGGAAGGGTTCCTAAGTTGTATTCTGCTTGGAGGCAAGGCAGAAATTTGCCCTGTTTACTCTGCATTTACCAGGGATAATTCTGTTAAAACCTGTTAAACCAGTCTTTGTATATTTGTGTGTTCTATTTGCATTGTTATGTTTTTCTGTATATTTTTTCTTTGATCCCAGGATTTGAAACAGAAGTGGTTGATAAAATATGTTATTATGTCCAACTGTTTTGTGTAACTTTTATAAAATTTGTTGTAGTTTCTGGGAATCAGCAAGACCTTTCTTCAGTAAAGAGTGAAGATTTTGGAAATGTTCAGGAGATGTCTACAAAAAGCCTCATTGTGGGTCCACTCAATCTTCGACTGGACAGCAGCGCAGTGCACCGGATCATGAAAATGATAGTTTGTGCTGTGGAACATGAGTATGAGCCATACAGCAAAACTAAGCCAGGTTTGCTCCTACTGCATATACACAAATACACAGAATTAAACCAGACTACATTTAGTGCTTTTGAAGGTGCACTTTCAAATAATGTTTATGATTCCAAAGAGCAAAAAGTAAAATAAAGGTGAATTAGTCACAATATCCCCATCAGTGTTGGATGTACTTCTAAGATAATTTCAGACACTTTGAAAACCATTTGTTTTAATCATAAGCCTCATGTTGAGTAAGAGTTGCTTACTTCATCATCTACTCTAGCTTAATTTTGGAGTCTTAGAGAAGAAAATATTCCTAGTGGTATTTATTAGTTCAAAATAATAGTCATACAGGATGAAAATGCATGGAAACAAGTTATGGTAGACTGTTAAGATGGGTTTCTGAGAGCAATACAGATTTCAGGTAAGGAAAATGTAGTTAGTATTGCATTTAACCCTAGGTAGAAGCAGTGTGGAATAATATTATTAACTATTAAGGGACAGGGGGGAAGCTTTGCATTTTTTTGCTAGTCCCTAGGCATTTCTGAAACATCAGCTGTAGGGCACATTTTATATATTCTAGTGCAACATATGTGATCTTCATTTATTGTAGATATTATGGATGGAAGTAGAGCTATGCCAACCTCAGAAGAAGTAGCATCACTGGAGGAATACATTCCCACTAGACTAACAACATTCACTGTTCTTAAGTGTACGATTATAATCCCTGTGGCAGAATTCAATTTACTAGACCACTTGCTGCCCATAATCATGGGTGAGAAGGTATGTATGCAAAGATGATGATTCAGTTCTTTATATCAGCATGTGTTATTGGATATAAATTTTGTTACTGGCCTGTTATTCCATGTGCTGGATGTATCACTGAGTTCTGGATTAGTTTGGTGCCCGTGAGCCTGAACTTCAGATACCTAAAATGATCAGCATCTGACTAGTTAGACCTGGAAACTGAAGGTGTCGTGTATGGTAGGAAAAATAGTTTTGAATAGAAAAGGTTTTAAAGCAAATGAAAAAGCAGTAGCTCTGATCTTTTGATCAGAAGAGTAGCTGTTCTGCAGGTCTTCATAAGCTTGGTAAAGTATGAAATCTTTTAATACACAGGCTCAAGAGATGACATAAATGTTAATAGCCAGCTCTGTGCGTGCTAGTTCCAGACAGGCTGTCAGGACTTGGGCATTTAGCTGCTGAATGAGAGACAGAAATTGGCAGAAATAACAGCTTAGAGAGACAGAATTTGGCTAATTGCCTTCATTTGTTTTATCTTTTGGATATGTGTAATATAATGCCAGCTAAAGAATCCTATACTGGTTTTATTCTTATAGGTCTCCTTCTATGTACAAAGTTGAGGTACTATAGAGGTAAATCTGTGTCTTGTAGTGAAGACTTGCATTAGGTTTATCTCTTGTGCCAGAGACTGGAAGGTGTTTTATGGATAAGGGAGGGAGTGGGAAGAAGAGCAGACCTCATGAATTGTTGAGTTACGTTTCTAGGCATTTTTGTCCAATGTTTCATCTGATAGGCTGAGAGAGCTGTGGTGGCTCATCCTGAAGAAGAAAATGCTTTGAAGAGACCTCATTGTAGCCTTTCAGTACCTGAAGGGGGCTTCCAAAAAGGAGGGAGAGGGTTTTGTACAGGTAGATAATGGCAGGACAAGGGACAATGATTTTAAATGAAGAGAGCAGATTTAGTTTTAAGAAGAAATTCTTTATTCAGGGATGGTGAGGCACTGGAACAGGTTGTTCAGACAGGTTTTTTCCTTTTTAGCACTTTTTAATACATTGCACTGAGTAGTGCATTGGATTGTGGTGCTTTTGACCTTACGGGCACAGGCAGATGGTATTTTTATAATGGGAGAACAGGCCTGTGTTTGTTCTAGGTTTGAGGTAAAGTAGTTGAATTCCAGTGAATTTTTTGGTTGATGTAGTCATTACTTGGAGTCTTAATTTACATTTCTTGAAGGAAGCCAAGCATATTTAAAATAATAACTTTGAATTTTAGATTGAAAATCGTATGTACATCAACTTATTGTCCTATTTTGATGCATATTTAATAAAATTTTTAGATTTGTAGTGCAGTTTGGATTGGAAGAGATGTTTAGAGGTGTTCTCCAGGGTTTCAACATCCTGGTCAAAGCAAGAGTGGGTTGCTCCAGGGGTTGTTCTGTCAAGTGTTGAATTAGCACCTCCTCTCGCTCTTCTCTGTACCCTCTCAGTAGGTTGCAGTAGACAGCAGTAGGATTCTTCTCCAGACTGAAAGACTTCAGTTGTTTCTCTTAAAACAGAGCTTGTGCGCTCCAACCCCATAAACACTTTGTTTCCAGCAAAGTTGTTCTGGTATGCCCTTGCCCAACCTGTGCTGGGTGCAGTACTCCATTTTAATGAATACTAAGAAAAATAGACTTGGATGTCTAAAATGGTGGTATTTATTTTCTGTGGAATGGCATCTTCTTTTGCTGAGATACCTGGCATGACTGTGGATACATAAAAGATGACAGTGTAAAGGCTAGATCAGCATGAGATTATTATGGTGATAGTGCTTTGGAGTGCTAAAAAGGTAAACAAAGATTTTATAGGATGAAATATTTTGACTTTTGCATATTCTTGTGCTGGGTTGACCTCAGCCAGCTGCCAGATGCTTATCCAGCTGTTCTCACTCCCCCTCCTGGGGGAGAGAATGGGACGGGTCAGGATAGAGGGGGAGATCACTTACCAATTGCCAGTATGAGCAAAACAAACTTGACTTGGAGCAATTGATTTCACTTATTGCTAAGAATGCAAACATAATCCCTTATCCTCCTTTTTCCCTCAGGCTCAATTTCACTACTTCATTCTCTGACTCTTCTTCTGCCTTCCGCTCCTTAACAGAGGAGGATGGAGAAGGCAAGATGGGGGTCAGTCTGTAACAGCTGATGTCTGCCACTCCCTCATTCTCCCACTGTTCTGCCTCAGTGCAAGTCCTTCTGGCAGGCTGCAGTCCCTGAGGGAAAATCTGCTCCAACATGGGGCTCTCCTCAAGGCTGCTGTGCCCTTCGAGACATTTCCACCTGCTCCAGCATGGGGACCTCCATGGGCTGCAGTGTGGATGTCAGCTTTTGTGTTGTCTCTTTGATGGGCTGCTAGATAACCTCTGCTTTGGTGCCTGGAGCACCATTGCCTCCCCCTCCTTCTCT
Source organism: Bombycilla garrulus (assembly GCA_013400315.1). Lineage (NCBI taxonomy): Eukaryota > Metazoa > Chordata > Aves > Passeriformes > Bombycillidae > Bombycilla > Bombycilla garrulus. The sequence continues at coordinate 169,400 of VXBU01000699.1, read as the reverse complement.
GACCTTGCTTTTCATGCTGTTGTTTCTCACTTATTCTCTGAGTCTTTTCAGCCTGTGTGGTGTTTTTGCCCATTCTTAAATCTGTTTGCACAGACTTGCCCCCAGCTTGGCTGAGGAGCTGTGCTGTCCCCTGTGGTGGGTGGGGCTGTTGCAGCACTGGCTGGAGGGGGCTGCGCCTGGCCCAGGACAGCCCTGGTGTCCCCTCACAGAGGCTGCTCCTGCACCCAAGACAATTCCAGATAAAAAGTTGATTATTTTAAACTTCAAAGAAAATATTTTGGAAAGATTTGAGGATTTATGGTATCTATAATAGTTCATTTCATGTAGATTTTCTTGCGTGTTTAGGTAAGAACATACAGATATGATAAGTAGTACATCTGTGGTAATATTATTACATATTTTTTTTCATCCCTGCCCTAGAACTTAAGTGGACTGTTAAATGCTGCAAGTTTCCAGCCCCTGAGGCCTTTACCTTCCATACGAATTTTGGTGGATAAGGTGAACCTGGAGCACTCGGTGCCGATGTATGCTGAGCAGCTGGTGCACATGGTCAGCAGCCTCAGCCAGCCCTCCGACAACCTGCTGCATTACTGTTACTCACACTGCTATCTGAAGGTAAATGGGGCCATGAGATGTGTGCTGAGAAAAGGGTCAGATACGTTTAGTTAGTCCCAAGTGTTAGCAGTTTTCCTGTAAGAATGTTTTCAACTAATCTGAAGGGCCGTGGAGTGAACACATTTCGCAGAACTTTGTTGTTTGGAATTGTTGCTTCTGACTTGAGCAGAGTGTTTTGTAATATGTACTCAGCCCTTCATATGAGGAAGCTGCAAACTGAAGCCCCAAGGTCCTTGTGACAAGATTGAGTTTAAATTATTCAGAAAGAAACCTTTTTCCTCATCTGAGATAATGCTCCTATGATTTGTAGATTGCTGCAAAATACGCTTACAGCTTGATGGGAAGTTAGGAGGAAAAACCATCACTATACTAGTAGTATTGATAGAGCAAAACCATCACAGTGAAGATGTCCAATCAAAAACTGTTAACAATTTAATTGTTTTTCATTATAAGAGGACAGATCTCTGAATGATCTCAATTAAAGATGCATTATGTGAGAGGAGTTCTTGTGAAGCTGGGGGAAGCTTAAGATATGGAAAACTATTTTGAGATGGTTCAGTTGCCATCTGCTCTGAGGAGGAGTTTTACAGCTTTCCAGCCTTTTTAGGATGTGCTTGGGAAGTTGGAAACCTTTTGGGTGTTGCTAAAATATAAATATTTAATACTGCTACTGTTAATTTTAGTCAATTTCTTGGTTATCTATTCACTTCCATGCTGATATTTTAGTAAGAATTTAATTATTTAAATCATTATTGTCTGCATACAAGAAACTGTGTTTCAGAATTGCATGGCAAGCTTTCAGTTTTCTGGGTGACACGTTTACCCTCTGTCACATTTAAAGTGATTGGATGCAGTACTGCAAGTCACTTGTATGTTTTTCAGTTTGAGAGAATTTTTTTTTTCTCTTCAGAAAACTTTTTACTAGCAAGACTTGGACATCAGCTTTGAGTTTTAAAGAGTTTATTTGCTAGCTTTAATAGTCGCTGAATTGTTCTGTTCTTGTGAATGGTGATACATCATGTTAAAAGACAACTCTACAACAGTTTGTTTGCCATATTGAATGGGATAAAATCATAAAGAATTCTTGTGATGAGTCTTTCTTTATCCAGCCTCTTATTAAGAAAAAAAGCTTTGAAGGGAAGCTTCTAATTTCCTTAAATACCACTCTTTTATACCAGTATTGTTCTAATTACTCAAAGTGATTTTGCTTTGTATGAAAGGCAGTATGTAATCTGCAAGTTTAAAGGATATAGAGTAGTGTATTTGAATTGAAAAATTGTAATTCAGCATTCTTTTAAATTCAGCATACTATAGTTAACACTTTCTGAGTGAAGAAAATATTTTTACATGTACTTCTAGGGCATTATTTGAAGTAGATTTTTGTCACTATATTTATGTTTGGGAAAAGGAATTATCTAAGAATAATACACAATTTATTTATTTACTGAGTGTGTTTGTAAATACATATATTATGTTATAAATTATCTTGAAAATAATCTAATCCTGTGATAATATACCATTTCACCAACTGAATTCGTTCCAGATATTTGGTTTTCAAGCAGCACTGACTTCTTTGGACAGTAAAGGATTGTACTGCATCCCTGTTCCGGTTATCCCCTCATTCAGTACTGCTGTTTATGGCAAGCTGATCAAGTTCCCCAAATACTGGTGAGCATTAAGCCTGTATAGTGTGTTTAAGTCATGTGCACAATTACGTCTGCATTTTTAATGAGGGATTTAAAAATGCCAAGCTTCATATATATCCCTAAACTTCTCTGTCTGCTGTGTCATATTCTGCTATTACATCTGCTATGGTTCGTAGGTGTCTTTGTAAGGATAGCTGTCAATAAACATTTGGGACCCTTGTTTGCTGCGAGAACTGGAGCATGGTACTAATGTCACCAAGGCCATGGGTTCAGTCCTTCTGTGGGCCAGTCACTCCAGATCAATGATCCTTGTGGGTCCCTTCCAACTCTGCATATTCTATGATACAGAAGCCCTGTGGTAAATGGTTTTCTTCTACAGTTGTAGGTTTCTGGAACCAGTTACCATTCTTTCTTGAGCTGATACAAAAGCTTAAGTTACATACTGATGGCAAGCTTGATGTTTTAACTGAGTAGGTCAGCTTTTTCTTTTTTAAGCTCAACCAAATAAAAAGCAAGAAACTGGGGGGTAAAACCCCCAAGCATCGCAAACCCACAGTGTTTCTACTACACTTCTGTTTGTTTCTCATTACAGTTGGAAGTGTTTCAACATTGTAATATTTAAACTGTTCGTAGTAGTTCAGATGTTAAATACAAGTGTTTTTCTTCTGAAAGAAGTTCTTTATTGTGAAATCTGCTATATACTTTTTTTTAGCCTTAAATGTAGTGGAAATTCAGTATTTAAATTTATCTCTACAGTTCAAATCTTGTGATCATAAATGTCGATGTGTAATAGTTTATATTGATAGGTTGCATTTATAAAAACTATTTTTGGTAAAATCCATTGTGACAATATTTTGGACAAGGTGTTAGTTTTATTTATCCGTCGTTTTGAGCAGTAGCTGTCTGTAATACTATTTTGTGACTTAATCCATGCAAAAAAATGTATATAAAGTGACAAGACAATAAAAAATCATGTTAATGGTTAGATACTTTTGCTTCAAACATTGTGTTGAATAGCTAATTTGTGAGATACATTTGTTTGTGAAACCGTAATGGATCGTACAAAAAAATCTACTTCTATGATTGTTCTTAGCATCATGTAAAGAATATACTAATTTTTCTTTCACAAACTGTGATACCATGTTAAATGTAAATGGATTTTAGCATTATCAACACACCACCAGGTGGTAGCAGCCTAACTGACTTAGTCATATTTTCTATCAATAGTTTACAAAAGTATTAATGACTTTGAATTAGTTGCTGTTGTGTTGTAGTATTTTGCTAAAAAAATAAAAAAAATTCTTTCCAGGATACCCTCTAATCAGCACTAGAGTACTTCAGGACTTTACAACTGACAGCCTTTCCTTATGTTATCTGACATTTAACACTAAGCTCTGGTTAGTAATCCTGGTTAGCAAACTCCATGAATAAATCAGTGTTGAATGGCAAACTTAAATTTCTTTACTGTATTGTAAACCCCATGTTTAATTGTGCAAAATAAAAAAAAATGTAGGGATGAATTTTTAAATAAATCTGTACTCTCACAAGTTCATGGTATTCAAGTGCTGCTGCTTTCTCATGAGTGTACTTGTACTCTTCTGCTTGTGCTTGCTGTGTTCCATCTCCTGCTTGCTCTCCCTTGGTCTCTTGCTTTTCCTTGTGCTCTGTTTCACACTTGCCCTCACTCTATTTCATTTTCCTGGTCATGCCCTTACATTCTCTGTCTCTCTCGTGCATTTTTTGATTCTCTCATGTAATCTGCCTCTCACATTCTTTGTCTCTCTCTCTCTTTTAAAAATGCATTGTTTCACCATGCATGCCCAGCTGGAAAGAGCTGTAGTTTTGGGGAGTGGAAGCAGGGGAATGCTCCTGCCTTAAAACAGCAAACCGTCTATTGCCATTTATTAGAAGATATTGTTAGACCAACACTTATTGTAGTACTATTGTCTAGTGTGTTTTGATGGTTTTCTCACTTTTTTCCTGTGATATGATCTCTTTCTATGGCTTACTTATTTATTAATGGAATTAAAAAAAACTTTATAAAATGAACCTAGTCCAACAATTTATCTAAACTAAGCAACACCAATTTGTGAGTAATAAAGAAGAAAAACAAATGAGTACAGCAGCAGCCTGGTTAAATGAAGTGTAGTTTGAAGTGAATAAAACTCCAGATGAAACGCATCAAATAGCACTTCAACTAAATCGAAATCAGCGTGAGGACTGAGAGCTTCATTGAAGTCATGCAGTGAGTGAGAATTAGTCTGGTAGGATAACCTGGTAATGTCATTAAACTTAAATTCAGTTCTCCCTCCCAAATTATACCACCTGCTTTATTTGGATTTGTGGATTTCACATTCCAGAGTTTCTTAAAGTACACACATCTGATGCTACATGTGTTCTTCTATTTCTTTGTAGAAAATACATACCACAGACCATACCTTTTAAAAACAAAGACATTTTATGAACTGCTATGGAATCCCTTAGGTAGTATGTTTTGAGTTAGCAATGAAAATCTCAACTTTATTTCTGACATAAATCAGTAGAATAGGTTTCTTTTCTAGTTTCAGTACAATAATCTCAAAATTACTGTAATATACGGAGTATAAAATACTGTAGTAATATTAATTTTTTAAAACTAGTTGATAAACATTGGCAGGATGTTTCAACAGATAAAATTTCAGCAACATCAGCCCAGTAAATTCCAGTAAATAACCGTAAACGGTCATAAAGTGCTATTTACCTGTTAGATTGATGTCTCTTTTAATTTCAGTTAGTACACTTTCTTTGTATAAAAGAAATGTGCTCAAACTCACTAGTTAACTAAGTCTTGGACATCTTTTAAATTGCATAGCTAATCTGTTTTTATTGGAAAGTAAAAACCATCTGGTCTTTTGTTTTTGTCAAGCGTAACAAGATGCAAAATACAATGTTAATGTCAATATTTTACTACTGCTTTATGTAGTGTTGCATGCCAGATTGTAAAGCAGCTTTCAGGAGGATGTCTAAAACCAACTGAGAATTAGCAGAATATGGTTAAAAGCCTAGAGCGAATGACAAGAATGTTTATTGCCAAACAGAAATCTTGAGAGGAATTAGCTGATTTTCTTTTATTCTTTTGGCTTCAATGTCTGTGGTAACAGATTGAGGTAATCGGGCGTGAGACACTTCAGTGTTGTAACCTTCTATCACTTCTAAGATCTTCATTGTACTTCTGAAGAAAACTAAATTAACAGTACAGAATATGGATTTGTAATAGCCTTCTTTTTATTTTTCTGGTGTCTGATTGATAGTGAAGTGTCCTGTCTATATTTTGAGCTAGATATCAGTCTAGTTATGGGTGCTATTTTATTGCTTTTCTTAGCCTGTCTTCTCTGCACAAGTGTTCCAGACTTGTGTTTTTGTTTTTCTTTGTCAGGTCTGTAGGAAGTTTTTCACTTACTGTATTTAGCTGTGAGAGATTTTCAGACTGAGCTCTGGTGAATAAGGTTGTAAGTCAGGATGACACTATTATCCCTGATTCCTTTCTATTCAGCTTCTTGGTCCTGTAGTCTGCTTTCTAGAGATGTTTTTTTGATAGTGAGTCACCTCTTTATTATTTGAATACCAGAGCAATAGCTCTTGGTTTGCTGCTTTCAAGGAAGCACCAATACAGAGTTGACTAATAGCTAGACATGTTAAGTTTCAGTGTGTGAATTAATCTTTTATGAAGAGGTTGAGGACCTGCTGGGTAAATTATTATCTAGGACTTCATGGTCTGCACTTGAATTATTAGAGAGTACAAAGCATTTAATTGATTGTTGAGTTTTTACTCCATCAGAACAAAAATCTTTAATAGAAACTTGCATTTAGATCTCAATAATTATTATTAAGACTAGAAGAACAGTCTTTGAGATGCTTAATAGATATAATTTCTGCAAAGATTCTTTCTTTTGAGATGTTCTCTGCAGATTGTCTTAAGAAATCAATTTCTTCTTAAGTATATGCAGTGTGCTAATCTCCATCAACATTGATCTTTCTGATGAAGAAGGATTTTTTGGTAACAGGAGATTTGATTTGTGTTGGCACTGTAGTTTCATTTCTTCAGTGTTTTTATTGAAGTGCTAATCATCACTGACAAAAGCTGACTAAAGTTTAAAATTTGCTTTGCTGTTAAAGGCAATCACATGTATCATATGCTGGGCACTTCAACTGTCCAGAGAACTTGTTTCACACGTGAAAGCTGTGAATTGCAGACCTGACATAGTTAGTTTATTAATATGTGCACTTACAGTCCTGAAAGATCACTTAGGAAATTGAGATGCAGTGCTCTTCACATGGAATGAAGTGTGTGTTTTCTGTAGGCTCTTTTTATGAACTCTCAAGAACATTTATATAGCATAGCTGCACTTAATATTTCAACACAGGTTTAACTGTGAAGGTAAACATTTACTGTGTCCTTAGAATCTGCTACATTTAGAGTAGATTGGCACATGAGATTGTAACTGCCTTTTGGCTAACTTTTATGAAAAGATTTTGAGAAATATACTTTGCCACCAACCTGAACATCAGCATTTGGTTTTCTTACCTGACTTCCTTGCTTTTATTTTGATTTTGTCATGGTGTAGTAGTGAAATGGTTGCTTTGTACACACAATTTAGTTTCAGTTTTATTTTCTAGCTTTACTATCAACATTACAAAACCTGATGACTCTAACTCACTCATTACTACGGTATAGGTTTTTGCTCAAACTTTTGTTATTGTAAAGTGTTTGTATTTTTATGTAGCTTTACTTACATTTTCTTCCATCATGTATCCCCTTACAAGGCAACCATCCCTCTCTTAGTCAAAGCTATGTACCTGGCATACCATACAGTTGTGTTCTGATTTATAGACTTAATTCTTAGACTTTCTGCACAATTGAGTAAGGTCATTATAGGTTCTAGCCAGCATGTGCACCTGCTTATGTCTGTTACAAGGGTCATCTTGTAAATACTGTGTGCATTTAATGGTATGAATTGACAAGGGTGAGAGCAATTGATGTTGATCTGTAAGCAGAGTTGTAGATGAAGATCTGGCTCCTTACACACTAAGAAGTTATTTAGCGAGGAAATTAGGTTCTGCTGACATGGCCTTTATCAACTAGGTACTACTGTGATGACAGTAGGAGATTTTTAGAATTTGCTGCTCACCAAAGAGAGGATTAAAAATGTATAATAGGGGATCAGGTAAACTATCTATTTTTATTACTTTTTTAATTAAAAAAGTAATGCAGGGCATGATAGTAGATTTGTGAGCTTGAGATTCAGCTGTCATGACATTCAGTGCAGTTATGCTAGTGAGAGTCAAGCAGATCCTACTGGCAGGTAACACAGAGCCAACTGTCCACAAACTGTAAGCATTAGTCATAAATCTAGGAAGTTTTCCCATAAATTGACACTTAGGTTTTGATTTTGGCAGCCTGTTTTATTGGCTAGTCACAGTAGATCAAGAGCAATGTCAATTTAGATTGGGTGTGGATTGCATTTCACATGGGCAGTTGAGGGGCATGCACATTTCTTGGGTCAAAGCAGAAACAGGTTAAAAACACATGAAACTCATTTTGTAGCATTCAGTTGCGACTATTAGTTATGTCAGTAATTGAATTTAACTTCCAGATGAAAATTTGGGGTATTCTTCAAAACAGAAAAGATCTGGGGTTGAATGCTTGAACAGATGCATTCAGTGTATGGGACAGGGAAGTTTCATCCACCTCAGCATTGTTCCAGTTCGATCTGGCACATGTTAAAACGTGTTTGAACTATTGAGATATGCCAGTGATAGGGACTGTGCAAAAGCAGAACACAACAGTCTTGCTCTTGGGTTCTGCAGAGCTGGTTGCGTAGTTCTGCCTCACGTGTGAACTGTCAGAACAGCACAGCAAGGAGTGTGCTGGATGCTTCAGCATTGTCCACCTCTCTGCTGTTGCCTAGAAAATTCATCAAAGAACATAATACTAAATCACATTTTTAAAATTAATTTATTGGTAGATGGTTTTGGTAGGACATTAGGTGAGCAGTGACTGACAATTTCAGAAGTTTTATTTACTGTGCATCTTATTGTTTGAGGAGTAAATATGTCAGTATAGAATAGCATATTGTGAACTGTAATGTAGGGGGATGTAACAGCTTTAACAGAAGTACTTTTCATTGATTTACCGTATCTTGCTTTATAAAAGTTCAAGGGGGTCATGCTTGTGTTTAAGAATGAAAATGCTTGAAGAACTTGTGTGGAATATTTCTAATCTGCAGTGATAAGAACATTTTAAGTTTCAACAAGAACATTTTGGGGCACTTTTCAACTGTACTGTTCTGGAAGGAGTAATTTTTTTAAAAATAATCAAGTCCAGATCAAATGTTACTGTTTCTCAGCAGATGTGGTGGGCAACGGTCAGCAGATCTGTTGAAAGTGCACTTATAATCAATGTAAATTGGAAGCAGTTGTATTGTTCAGTATTGTCCATGAGGAGGAAATTCAGCAGAGTTGACACTAAAGAGTAGTCATTGGGAGTGTTTCCAGTGTAGTTATTTAGACTAATTAATTGTCAAGTCTCTTCAGTGAAATTAAATTAAGCTTATTAACTAATATCTGTCCAGGGAAAGCGATTGCACATGGTGAGTAGTTAATCCTGGGTTTTGTAAGTGTTGCCATCAGGATTTGCTTGCATTTGTACTAGAAACTAGCAAATATTATTTCAAAATGTGAAGGATTTTCAGGGTTGAAGCTGCATTTTGATTAGGGACGGGTGAAAGGTATTAAAAACCCAGTCTTAAGGCTGAAATGCTCTTCTATAGCATAGATCCTAAAGAAAAACTGAATCCTTGATATGTATTTCTTTTGCACTGGATATATTTAAAAATTCTGTTTTTCTTAGTGGTAACACCAGCTGTATAAAAGGTCTTGTTCGGATTTTCAGTGATAGTCTCTGCTCTGAGGATTTACCCATGTAGATTCTGGCTAGAAAGAGGCACTGGTGGCAGTTCTTGGCAGAAAGTTTGTCCTTTGTTTCTCCAGAATTTTGTCTGCAATTTGTCGCCCTTTTTTCTGCCTCTAAGTGAATCTGTGACTTATGAAGAGAAATACATTCTGTGTGCTGGCATCTTTGCTGCTAAATAACACATTGCAAGAAACCCGTCTGTGACCCTGAGGCTTGGTGCTTTCTTTTGTCTCAGTTCATATACCCATAACTGCCTGTAGCTTTCCTTCCCACTCCCAAAAGACAGGAAAAAAAATTAGATCTAAGAAGGACATTTATTGAGGCTTCAGACTGAGGACAGCTTCCGGCATGCTTCAGTGTTGTTTGAGAAAGTGCTGGCTGCCCTGGCCTGAGGCTGGCAGGGAGCAAGGTCAGCAGTACGCACAGTGCAGACCATGGCTGGAGGCAGCACTCGGCCTCCAAAGCTGAGAAATAGCACCCTGAAAATGACTGTGGTGTCATTCTGCCAGCCAGCCCAAATCAAATGTTGGTTATTACACAGACTTCTGAAGAACTGTACTTTAGTGTTGCAGTTGCTTTCTTACATTTCATCTTTTTCTTTGCATCTGCTTTTTAAGGTTATGCCATGGGAGTTGATAGGATTCAAAGCATTGTTTTAATAATTCTTAGTCATTAAATACCATAACTTGAAATAAAAATAGCCTTTCATTCATTAGGACTTACAATAATTCTATAGGGAACTGTATTGGATTATTCACCTTGTGTACCAAATAATCCACCTTCACCACAGCTGTGTGTTCACTTACTGAATAAGCTATATGCTTATCGATTAAGCTATATAGAATTATGGATTTTGTTTATGTTTTTATGTTTACCATCATTATGCTCATGGAGCATTGTCATGTTGCTGGCCAAGCTGTAGCATATCTTTTTTTGACTCTACAGATCTTCACTCTCAAATGGTAGGCATCACTGCCACCTGAAGTGAGGTACCAGAAACCAGAGTTAAATTATGCACCTACCCTTATAAGCACATTAATGTGACTCTCAGTTGAAGCTGATAACCATGGTAAATGGTGACTGCAAAAATTTTATTTAAATTTTATTACTATTTATCTTGATTCAAGTAAGCTAAATATAGAGGCTCATGTGGATGTTCTGCTGTCCATAATACCTTAGCATTTGCATTGCATCTGTGTTCATCTCTAGGTGGAAGAAACCTGCTGTCCTGTGTCCAGTATCATTTGTTTGCTGTATTCTCCTCATGCTTGTTCCCTCTGTGACCCAGAGGTGCTTTTTCTTTCTCATGGGAGATATATCCCATATCTTTCTCATAGATCGGGATCTCTTTGGTTCTGAGTGTTTGATTCCTTACACACAAACAATATGCATTCTCAGCATTTTCCTCAATCACTTCTATCCTAGTCTTTTATAGGTTTGTGTTTTTTATTACTATTTCTTTAGCAATGTCTTTTAAAGGAAGTTAAAGTAACTTGCCAGGTGTACACACTGAGGAGCAGCATTGAATGAGTACTGAGGTACTGTGTTGAATGCATGTGAACATTTGGATCTCCATTTGGGCCTGTGTGTTTGGTAAACATTGCCTGGTTTTCATTATGTTTTAATGTTCTAAAGGACCCCAGCTCCTGGTTTCTGAACTAGACTTTTTAGCATGGTGTGTTTTGAATGGGAATGTGAGAGGGACATTTGAACAAACAGCAAAAAAGAGAACTTGTAAAGGCAGGCTGAGGTGCGATATGAAGTTCTTAAATAGTAAACTATGAGAATAAGACCTGTTTATCAGATTTGGAAATAATTATACCTGTTGTAGATACTTCTGACATCAGTGCAAGAAATGGAAAGGATTATGTTAGTTCAGACACCAGTACAAAAATTGTGGATTCATTTTTCAACTGATCAGATTTTTTTTATCATTATAATGTGTGTGGTTTTTTTAAACAAAAGCCAATGTGATTCTTTCTTTTGCTGATATTTAACNTAACTAGTTTTTTTTTTTTTTTTAATTTAATGGCTAATTCTAAAATGAACATATGAATAGAAGGAAATATTTGGTAAACACAATTAGAATATTTATTTGATAATGAAGAAATATCCAGGGAGAATGAGAGAATTATGAACCTGGCTTTCATATTTTAAATGAGGAAATGGAAATGGGACTTTATAATGTCACTGACCTAGTCTGTTGCTCCAAAAGTACTTGTATACCTTTGAGTTTGCATACATGTTGGATTTGGCTGTGTATATATATATAATACAAGAAAAAATATTTTTTATGGGTTTTACTGCCAATATCTTGATTATTTATGTATGCAGTAATTTTGCTGGTCCTGAAGACTCACTAGGGCTTGTGGAGTTTTTAATTAATTAAATAGATGTTATGTGACACAGTGAATAGATCAAAACTGAACACAGGAAAACTATATCCATAGAATCTCTTTAAAGCTCTATTATTTTTGAGGAAAGAATGGTGTAAAGTAATGCCAGAGTCAATGCTTAAAGATGGTAAGTTTAGATTTACCAATAATTGTAGTCTTTGAAGTATGAAGTATTACGCATTTACTGAGATCTAACGTTTTGCTTTAAATAGCTTTTGATAGTCTTTAAAATTCTTTTGAGGTTGATACTTAATGAGGCCACAAAATAATAATTTTCAAGTCTTTGTACTTTTTCTGCAGTTATGTTGTGTGTACATGTGAACCATTAGCACACCTTGTCCATTCATGTCCCTGCTGTTGGAGACACCCTTGATCCATCCTTTGCTATATTAAAGGCTTTTCTGGTAATCAGAAAAACAAAACGTGCTCCCCTGTTTCCAGCAAGTTCTTTTTGGTACTGTAACTTCTGTCTTAAAGGATAGTGGAATTGGCTTTTGAGGAACCATAAGGCACAGAGTTAAGTCCTTTTATTTAGCAGGGAGGTTGGATTTAAAGGATCTCTTTTCCAACCCCAACCATTGTGATTTACCTTTCTGGATTTGACTGAATTCAGAGATGGAAGTACAGCCTTGCTTTTTTAGTCTTGTGTATTTTTTTGTGACATCTGCATTTCAGGCAATAATTTTGTTCAAATACTAATTCTGTTTTGCTAATGCAGACATGCACCTTCTTACTGCTCTGACTAGCTATTAAAAATTTGCCAGAATTTAAATTAACCCTTTTTCTCTCAGTGTAAATGTGTCCTTTTTTCCCACCAAAATGTTTTACCTATTTATGAAAGAAAATAAACAGCATGTGAAAGTTTTTAGTAAAAGAAATTCACAGAAGCTCCCAAATCATAACCCACTTACCTTTTTGGACAATTTTTTTTTACTGAGATGAGTTGTTTGTGTTTTCTTGAAGTTGAGGTTGTGTTCAGCTCTTAAATCTTTAGTGGGGAATTTGAAACTGTGTTAGTTCCCAGGAAGACCTTTGAACTGGGTTTGTCAGTGCAGTTTCCTTCACTGAGCACCAGCATGTTTGAGCCCTTCTGGCTCCCTGTTTTACCTGCTAATGGCAACCAAATGGTTCTGTGTGGCAGATTTAGAGGATTGATTTAATGGCTGTTTCTGCTGCTGGGATTGTGTGAAGGGGGAAAGAGGAGAGGGAAAGGGAGAGGATGGAGTTACTTCCCTAGACACTAAAGCAAGCTGCAGTGTGGGAAGCCAGTTGCCCAAACCCTGAACCACCCTGGTGGCTGCTGAGATTGGATACACTGTAGTATCCAAAGCAATGGTACTGGATTTATAAAAACTGTAAAAAAGAGTAATGATTGCTTTGTTTTAATGAACACAGATCTTTGTGGTTTGGAAGTTTCAATTTTTACCTGGTCACCTCTGGTGGTTTTGGTCATCTGCAGTTGTTTAGTTATAGCATCAGCAAGTTTCAGCTGATTCCTTCTTGTCCCCCACCAACAACCACCATTTACCTACAGGATAAATTATAATGATGTCTGATATTCACTTTGGCATTGCTGCTTTTTCACATAGGATCTCTTTCCTAGGAGAAGATCCAAAGCACAATTAAAATGTAGGGGTAAAAGTTCGCTGCTTTTCATATGATTGATTCCCTTTGTACTGCCTTCATTAAGCCAGTGATTCCCTGTTGAATATCCCTGCTTCTTTCCAGACTTGCTTCTGGCTTTTTTTTTCTTTTTTTTTTTGTAATACATTTTGATCTTTGGCCGCTGTAATAAATACTGATTTTTCTCATGGTCTTTATATTTTGATCTTGTGGAACATTATGCAGCTGTCATATCCCTTCCCTTGTTCTCACTAACACCCACCATAAACAACAGGATGATTCCTAGGTCCAAGTAAAAAAGTTAGACCTTCTCACAGAAGTAAAGAAAGACTGGATGCTTAAAGTGGAAATAATTTAAAAAGTCCTGAATTCACATTGAGGTCATTCTATGAGGGAAGTTTCTTACCCCTTTTTTTCAGCTCTCCACACCAGAGCTTGTGGAGTTCTGAAGATACAGTTCTTTTAAGATGTAACTTTATGCTTAATATATATGGTTTACACACATCAAAAAGTTAAATACATAAAGAAGACTGACGTCTGCTTGTTATCTCCTCAGAACAGGGAACTTGTAATTTTATTTTTTAATACATTAAAATATATATCATATCACTTTGATGGTTATTTCTGGAGACAAGTATTAACTAGTGCTTAGGAAAAGAGCTTTTTGCAAAGAAAGAAATAGCAATTAGTCACTGATGTCCACTTCATTTTGATAGCAGTTCACATCCCTAGCATCTGCCCTGTTGGTGAGTCAGTAAGCTAAATTTGATCTAAACATCCTAAATATGTTTCTCTAATGCAACTGCAGGTTTAAGATGTTCCTGCATTGCAATTTCAACAGCCACCTTAGTTTATCACATGTCCAAAGATAAGACTGAAAACCCCCAATCATTGTTGGTATCAAGAAATTTTTAGTTCAGATCTGTTGTGTTTTGAGGCACATAGGCAGTGACCAAGCTGGAAGTGATCATAGACTGCTTTCTTGTCTGCTTTCTAAAACATTTAACCCACCGGTAAAAAGACTCATTTGATGCTTAGTAAGGTTCAAATCATATTGGGGGAAATTAGAACTTTCCTACCTTGACATTTCAGGTGTTTGTTTCTTCTTGCACACTTTCTTCTCATGCTGTCTCATAGCACAGGTCACTGTTTCTCACTTCTTGCTGCTTCACATACCAGTATTATTTGCATGTAGCAGTCGTAATTTTTAATGGTCGTAGTTTTAATGTCCAGATGGGACAAAATGAATAGAATTATTTTTAAAACAACCCAAGTTTAGAGCTTCTAACATGTCCAGAGTTGTGCATTCTTTGCTTAAAAGAGATATTTTTTCCAAGGTTTCTTCCTTTTAGATCTTTTTTGGTTTTATGATTTCGGTTCTTATAATATGCATTCATTTTTGCTGTGTTGTATAAAGCTGAATTTTATTGTTCCATTAAAACACACACTCTACTGAGAATTGAGAATGGATAGCCTCTGTTCATTTTCTAAGCCACATGAAAGTTTCTACTCTGTCATATTGTTTTGTTTTCACAATCGTTTCAAGGAAATCTGTGGGGATTTTTTTCAAGTTTGCATGTGACTGAACACTTTGCAAAAGTCTTTTCAACACTGACAACTTATATTTCAGAATTGATGTTAAAAAAAACTATAGAGGTCCATCTTAAAATGATAGCATTTTTCTCTTCTAATCCCATATATAAAATTTTCAGAAATATCAAGTTAATGTTTTGTTTTGCTGAAAAAAAGAAAAAATGGTGAACCTTTGAGTTCATTATTTTATCCCTTGTAATAAATTGTATGATTAACAGTGTTTCCTACAAATAAGAGGCCAAGGCAGCTGCAGCTCCTGAAAATTCCCCTATGTCAGAGATGATGTAAGATACCAGGCAGCCTTTAGTGAAGTCCATAGAAGAGCAGAAGTTGAAGACATCAGTCTTGGAGGTGTTCTTGGAATTAAAGTGTTCTAAAGTGAGTTTTATTGTTGAATTGTTTAGGGTTTTTAGGGTTTGTTTTTTTTTTTTGGGTCCTCTAGCATGAATAATTGTAGTTTGATCTCTGAAGACTGAAAATTGTGTTAATATATGTGGACGTGTAATATGTTTGGTTTTTTTGTGAATAGCAGTGACTTCATTGGCATTTTAAACAATAATACTTCCATTTCCCTTCCTACATGTTCCTTCAGAGGTTTGATATTTGTCAGTAAGGAGCTAGGCATTGTTCCTTTACAATTTTCCAAATTTTCATTTTTAAAAAAAATTAGGTAAGAAACATCAGATGAAGTAGAAATACAGATGTTTTGTAGGTATGTAGATGAAGCCTTTGCTCACGTCTTCTAAAACCAGCGTACACTTTCTGGTTGCCTAAGAGGAAAGGTGTGCAAATGCTGACTAAAATTATTTCAGCCTTTAAATTACATTCACGTTCTTCTAATGCACAATTGCTAGGTTCTAGTAGCAGGTTACTGGTTTTGTTATTTTGGAAAAAATGAACTAATCGTATTTTACTGTACAGGATATGAGTAATAACAAAAATCAAATTTTTTCAAACATTTTGCAGGTTCCAGCTTTGCAGTTGGGGACTCTGTATAAACCTCTGGACCCAGCTGTTCACCACTATATTCTTTCAATCACTCTGAGGTGTTGATTTTACAAGAATGAGTTGCTGTTCCTGAAGTCTACAAACTGAAAATATTTCATAACGGGCCTGTGAACTTACATGGATTGGTTATACTGGTGCCTATGCATGCTGTATAATAAAGACCAATTCATCTTTTTGTTCAAAAACAGCAAAGAAAACTATTTTCTTTAATGGTATGCCAGTTTTATTCAAATATTTCAGCAAGTCTGTATTACAGTTTGTCAGCAAACTGGGTACAACCGAAGTGTATTTAAAAATCATTTAATTAGGACAGATTCATTTTCACTCCATGCCACTACACAGCAAGACTTGCTTGTACATATTTCCTTAAATTTATTCTGGAACTTGTCCAAGTTCAGCTTTAATGAGTAGCCTATCCTGCTAGTTAGGATTTATTTTCCCCTAGAGAAGAGTGTTTGAATTGGAAGTTTTTTAACCTGTTCAGTTAAATGAACATATGTTCAGTACTGCATCTTAACTCTTGAGTGTAAAGACTTGAGAAATAATTATTCCCATTGTTGTTGCAGTTCTAAAATGCAGTTTAAGTAGTGTTTTTAGGCCCAGACTATATGCCACAACTTTTATAATAAGGTGAGGAGTTTTGATATGAAGTTGCTTAATGCAAATTTAATGATGCAGTGTAGAACCACGGATCTGATTTGGTTTACTGAAAAAATTATTTGTACTTGTATTTTCACTTATTACTCGAATGTATCTCTTGGGTCATAAAACGTAGTTAAATATAGGTCAATACCTTATTAATGATGTATTTTCCATATTAACGGGTGCAGGTTGGTGGCAAACTTACATTTTAAGATCTTTTAAATGCATTATTTGTGTGTCAAAACTGTTATAATAAATCCTGAATTATAATTGTACTTTCATCACTAGCTGGGTCTAGTTAAAATTTCCTTTAAGCAACATTTGGTGCACACGTGGTACAATGTTTCCCCCACCTTAATTTTTTTTCTATTAAAAAGGATTTATTTTCAACTTCCCATTCCTCCAAACTTATCAAAAAAAGACCAGAAGACTATTCCTATGGGATTGTTAAAGTACAGTAAGTGTAGAATTTGCATATTGTTAAAAAAAAATCATATCCCGTTACTACTCCTAAGGGACAGTTTTATGTGAAACTTTTAAGTTTTGAATGTAGCAGAGGTCAGTGCAGTAGCTGTAATATGTATTAGTCAAATAGTCAGACTTAAAGCAAAATCTGTTGCACCGATGTATTTTGTGCTGTGAGTGTCACAGCTCTTCAGATTCCCTCTGAAATGCATTAATTTGTTAATAAAAATGTGTTTAGATGTATTGCAGAGTCATATTATTCTGAAGATTGCTGAACAGTGTTATCTGCCTTCTTTGTAAAAGAAAAAAATATCAGAAAGTAAAAATGTAACAGTGCACTTTCATGTGGAGATAAATAATAAAGGATTACAGTACATGGCTTAAAAATAAATAAAAAAAAAGGAATACCAGACAGTCTCATATCACTGTGCATTACATTTCTTTCCAGGTAATGGAAACTAACAACATGGAAAATAATGGCAATATATGGAGAATAATAACATGCATATCTAGTTTTCCAACTTCTGTGTAAAAGAAATGGGTTATGCTGTCTGTCTAGTCTTAAGTTTTTAAATAAATTGTTTTGTATAGCAATTTGTTTCACAGGAGTGGATTTTTTTAAGTGCAGAATTGCTTTTTTTTTTTAATCCTTTACTCATGCACACCTATTTTGCTTAAATTGATAGATTTCTGAGCTTGGATTGAAACTTCTCATTTTAGGAAAAATGTTTAGGAAAAATTTAGGAAAAATTTTTAGTAAATTTTAGGAAAACAAATTCCAACTTGGGATGAACATCAGAGAAGGTCTCAGAATTGTAATCTCCACCTCTGTTCTTCACAGTACCCAGAGCTTTTCTTTGAGTAGTTACAGGCATATTTGTACATTTGCACAAAACATTTCTTGTGTATCTGAGTAGCTGAAATGGGACACATGTTTTATGTAGTTGTATCCACAAGACAGTGGTCATGTGTCGTCTTTTGCGTTTGTGGGGTAGAAATAGTCAGAATATGTTCCAGGCTCTTTATTCATTTTGAGTGTCTGAGTCAAAGTGTTTTTCTTTAGTGGTGTTTTTTTTGTTGTCTTGTTTTGGTTTTTTAAACCAGGCAGCATCTGTCTCTATTTGCCTTAATACTGGTATTACTTTCAGTTTTTGTTTCATCTCTCCTTAAAATAGTTCTGATTTTCAGACTAGGTAGTTTTCTTATGTTTAGAAAAAGGCCTCTTTTCTTGATTGGATTTTTTACATCAGCTAAATTCAAAAATGTTTGGATACATTATTTTCTATGATTTGTACTTTCTGTGAGAAGAGCATTTTCAGGAAAGGTTTGCAGTGTGTTTAAGAGCTTCAGGAGTTTTGTACAGCTCTTTCTTACCCTTTTGGTGACCTTCTGTGCTGCAGCTGATAGAAGTGAGCCTGGAATGGGCTCTGGTCATGTACTCCACGAAGATGTGTACCTGGCTGGCAGCAGGTGAGGCATGTGGGAGATGCGCTGTTCCCCCAAACAGGTCACACGTAACTTCTTTAGTCTAGCTTGCTGTTTGGTGTTTGTGACAAGCAAAACAAACAAAATCCAAAAAACCCAACCATAAAAGGTTTAATACAAGATCTCTTCTTCAAAGGCCTCTAATGAGTTTCTGTTTTTCTAGCAACAAAGGCTCTACCTATAGGTTTATTCAGACTTCAGAGATGAATAGATGTATTCAAACAGGAGACCCAAAACAATGTGGAGCATGGTGTGTGTTCATATGAAAGAAATTTCTTCTATCAGACACAAGGCTGAGTTCTTCCGTATAAACATGAAATGTTTTTCCTTCATCCACGTTTTTTTCTGCAAATGGCATTTGAAGCTGGCAGCATAATTGTGTCATTACCTTCAAATGAGTTGCAAATTAGGGGCAGTCTTGTTTCTGGTTTCCTCCCCCTTCTCAGCATTTTTTGAGACAGGTAATTCTGATTGCAAGATATGAGTTTGGAAAATCTCATTCTAGAGAATACTGATTACTATTACAGAAGGTTACAGCATCTGTTTTTGTTTGTTCTTCATCCTTCATCTGTACTTACATCCATTTCTGAAAATCTTTGATGAGTATTCATATGAAAGAATCATGACCGATTCTTTCATAAGAATCAGTCTTTCTTTTTATTTTTGTATTAAAATAGTGAGGTGCAATGGCCACTGTGGATGGGCTTTATGTAACACTTTGATCTGTGGTGTAGACATCCACAGCTAAGTATTGTAACGCCCCTTTATAAGCAGTGGGCAGAAACAGTGACCTGCAGAGATATTAAATTTATAATCCTCAGATCTTGAATGAATGGAAATCTGTTATGTCCACAGGTGCTGTTGTCTTTCGATTTACCTTAAAAGGTTCTAGACGATAGTGTAGGATTGGATATTTGTTTTACTCTAGATATCTAACACGAATTCCTCTTGGTCCAGAGAAAATGGTTTTCACTTACCAGCTGTTTGCTGGTATTGACAAGGAATTAAAGGAAGGAGTTCTTATTAGGACTTGAGGTGAATGCTTGTATGGCTAAGTCTAAATTAAAATTGATGACATAATGTTTAGCTGTACCACCGTGTAAACACAGTGATTTGAGAGCTGTCTTCAGGTGTTCAGAATGGTTATTTCCAAACCATGCTTCATAACTCGCATATGCAGCTTATGGGCCAATAATGTTAGCAGCAGAATATTTTATTACTCTGCTGCTTCATCTAGAGCATAGTGATCCTGGGTCTGAGAAGTGATGCAGTATTTTTCTCTTCACAGTTGTCTTGGTGAAGGCCCACTCTTATAATCAAATACAGAATATTCAAGGAGTCTACTCCTTACTACCATTCTTTTGTGTCAGTTCATGGTGCTGAAGGTTTTAGAATTTGACAAATGGCTTGCTTATGAATTTTTGGAGCCTCTTGCACAGTCTCTGCTGCCAGTACTATCTCACATATGTTAGGTCAGACAGCTGCTAGCAT
The DNA here is from genome assembly GCA_013400315.1 of Bombycilla garrulus. Taxonomy (NCBI): domain Eukaryota; kingdom Metazoa; phylum Chordata; class Aves; order Passeriformes; family Bombycillidae; genus Bombycilla; species Bombycilla garrulus. The sequence goes on along the minus strand of VXBU01000699.1, from coordinate 149,484 downwards.
TCTCTTTTGGGTCTAAATAGGAGATGTGTTATATTATGGCTGCTTCTGAGAGTTCCTTGGGAGGTTTTGATTTTGCTGATCTGAAGAGTCATTGAATGTCTGCATGTCTTTACGTTTTCGGTCCCTGAGTATTTTGGTAAAGCATGCTTTTTTCCCAGGGACGATGGATTTTGTGTGCAGCTTCAGCAGCCTTGCCTCACTTGAGGTTCTGATTCCAGAACCTAGTATGTATTTTTAAGGGGCTTTAAACATGTGCCTAAAACTTTCTAATGGAGGAGATTCTCAGAATGAGAATATGTGCATCAGTAATTGTAATTCATGTAATCATAGAATGGTTAAGATTTGGTGCAACCTTAAAGATCATCTAGTTCCAACCCTGCTGCTGTGTAGGACATTAGAGAAAATAATACTAAATAGCAGAAAAAGTACATTTCACTGATGGAGTGCGAGGTGATTAGGGCAAGAATGATAATGGTAAAAACTTGATATAGGAAAAGGCTCCAAACTGAGAGGGCTAAAGAACCTTTATACATTTCTTGCATGTAGCAAATCAGTCTGTTGCTTTATTTCAGGTAATAGTGTGTAAATTTGGAAGAAAAATTAAGTTACTGACTTTGCTATAGTTTTTGTAAATCTTCCTTTTGATGGTGGATTATATTGTCACAGAGGAATTTATTTCCCAAACAAATGTTCTTCACTTTGCCCTATCAAATGCCTGTCTCTTCTTGTTGCTCCTCCCCAGTTAAAAGGTAAGGCATTGAAAAATAGTAGAGTCACTTAATGAACTCTGCCAGCAAAATATAGAATGTGAGCTTGTTTGTATTTTGATGTATGAATATTGTCTATGTGTTTTTTGGGTCACTAGCCGTGTGTCATTCAGTGATGCACTGTAAGCTTTGTAAATAAAAAAGTTTGGGCCATTCAATTTCTGAACAGATGTTTTGTGTTCTTAGTTGCTGCACAATTTTGAGTAGCTCTTATTTTGGTGGGAGCACATGGAATTGCTTTTATTAAATATTTTAAAAGCAAGAGATAATAGATAAAAATATTTGATTTTTTGTCATGTTCTGGAGGGAGATGTACCGAGTTTCATTTCAGTGTAAGTAGAATCATCTCTTAGAAGAAGTATAACAGGCACACAGTTCCAACCCTACAAACTAACTGCTTGTACTCTAATGTTCTGTGACTAAGTTTTAAAATTGTTATTTTTCTGTGCGAAGTAATGCTTACCCTTTCTTTCTTTTATTTTAAACAGGACCAAGCGAGCTCATGTCCCACTAACAGAATGCATCTTTGAGCTCCCTAATTTGACAGTTCAAGCAACTAGAGCTCAAACCCTTCTGCTTCAAACTATTTATCAGAGCTGGTGTCATCCTGTTGGAAATGTCAGTTCAGTGGTGGTAAATGAAGCTTTACTGAATGAGGTTTTTCAAACTTCAGGTAAATATGTGATGCTTTTGGTTAAGTATTTATTGTTGTACAGAGCACTGCTAGTGAGTGTCCATGCAACTATATCCTTTAAATCCAGCTTTTTACTTATAGTAGCTAATAGACAGAATGTTTTTGTGTGTATATGGGTATTTATAGCTTATATTTAAAATCCAGGAAGTAAGCTAAGCCACCCAGCTTCACTCCTTGGCATCAATTTCTGGATGCATTTCATTTTCCCATACAGGATAATTTTTCCATGCTTCCCTCATCTGAAACATCCATTTTGCTACCTTATATGGTACAATGTTATTACTTCAGGATCATTCAGAGGTGAAACTGGATTATTAAGGGTTTTATTAATCAATGGCATACATTGAATTCTTTAGAAGGGCTGCAGATGTTTCTCATTATTTTATAAATAAATATTACTGAACTGTTGTGAAATTGCTGAAGATATGCAAGTGTTGGTGATGATTACATAAATAATGAAACTTGTTATCTGCCATCCTTTGGTCAAACACCCATAGATTTTGGGAATAAATTAAGGATTTTGACCAGTTTACAGAGGAAACCAGAGTTTTCAAGTGCATGAAGGTCATCCGGAAAATGATTAAAAAAAAAAATAATCTATGCAGGCTAGAATAATTTAGAGCTTTTATTGTTTTTCCTTTGTTGTGAATAAACCCATAACAAGAATAACAAATATTTTGGAATATCCAGCATTGCCAGTCTTCGAGAATGATTTAGGTGAAGAAAATAATGATTTGATGCAGAGTGGAGGATTAGACCACTGGAAGTCTTTCAGCCCTGCTTTTCTTGATCCTTTCTGTTCGTCTTTTTCACTACTTCTGTTTATTGAGATTAAATCTGTGTTGATCTAATGTTGCATAAGAACTGTTGTATTTTTGTGCAACCCCTTGAATAACTGTTTAAAGTTCTTAATTTTTCCTTCTTTCATGAAAGTCACTTTTGTCTTTATTCCTTCATTCTGTGTGGGTCACCTAAGATTGGGATTGTGGCATTTTATTTTCAAGTCCTGGTACTTGTGAAGGTAGCAGGTTTACAATCCACACCATGGAGAAATCTGAAAATACAGCTGTTTAATCCCTTCAGATGCTCTTAGGGTTTGTACAGTTTCAAACTAACCTGTTCTATTCTTTAACATGTTTCAGTCCATCAATTCAATGAACTGCGAAACAACTCTGCTAACAGTGTCTTTGCAAAATAGAAATATGAAGCACGCATTTTAAGTACTTCAAATGAAGTAAATGAACAACATAATGCGCTTATTTTGATCTTCTCTTGTTCATAGCTTAATGCTTCACCTGGTAAATTTTACACTTCTGTAGCTGTGCCTGGCTTTAGCTGGTCTGAAGGCAGCTTTGCATTCAAGGCTGTGAAATGATTGCTGTCAATCCTTTTGTCCAAATTTTTGGCTTGGTTGATTCTGCAAGCCTACTGCCTTTTGTTTGAATACTGTTGTGTAAAATTTCATATCATGCCTTGCTGAAAGTCATCCTTGTAGTTAGGGTCAGCTTCCACATACTTGAACAATAAAATGTATGAGTGTAAGCCTCTAAGAAACTAGAGTTGAAATTTAAACTTTAACTTAGTCTTCTTTCTTTCCTTTCTTTTCTTTCTTTTCTTTCTTTTCTTTCTTTTCTTCCTTTTCTTTCCTTTCCTTTCCTTTCCTTTCCTTTCCTTTCCTTTCCTTTCCTTTCCTTTTTTTCTTTTCTTTCTTTTCTTTCCTTTCTTTCCTTTCTTTCCCTTCCTCCCCTTCCTTTCTTTTTTCTTTCTTTTTTCTTTCTTTTTTCTTTCCTTTTTCTTTCTTTTTTTCTTTCCTTTTTCTTTCCTTTTTCTTTCTTTTTCTTTCTTTTTCTTTCTTTTTTTCTTTCTTTTTTCTTTATTTTTTCTTTATTTTTTCTTTCTTTTTTCTTTCTTTTTTCTTTCTTTTTTCTTTCTTTTTTCTTTTTCTTTTTTCTTTCTTTTTTCTTTCTTTCTTTTCTTTCTTTTCTTTCTTTTCTTTCTTTCTTTTCTTTCTTTTCTTTCTTTTTCTTGTTACTGTGAGGATAATGCAGTCAAAAAGAACTTTTCAGTAAACAAGGCACGTCTGTTAAACACTTTTACTTACATTCAATTTAGTTTCTTCAACATAAAACAAAAGCTGATGAATGTTTCTTGGGAGTCCTTGTTTTTAGTTCCTGCCTGCACTGCCTGCCCTGCTGCTCCTTTAGGCTTGTACAGCAGAAGGCCGTGCACAGCTCTTCTGCTGGGCTTGGCAGTAGCCTGGCAAGGTGTTTGGGCTCCCCACTGTGCCACTGTGTCTCTGAGAATCTTTGTGGGTGAACATATGAGCTTTTCTTGTATAACTTAAACTCTCAATGAAAAAAATGCCTTTTTTCCCTTGGTATTGTTTTTTCCATCTCAGCACAACTTGTTTTTGGCTATGCACAGAAGTAATACTTCAAGAATATAGCTTTCTATCCCCATGGTGTTGTGGATTAACATTTCTTTCATTAATTTAGTAGAAATAATGGAAGTATAAACACTTGTTTTTAAATTGCTATTTACTGTCCTTTGTTTTCTTTTTTTGATTATGTTTGTATTAAATTGTAGTGTTCTTGCAGGAAAAAGCCTTTCCTTCACTTTATCCTATTTTTCAGGGAATCTTTTTCTTGAAATTAATTGCTTACATTCTGCTGTTTCAAAGATTTGTGAACTATGTGTTTCATGAATATAGCAGCCCAAATTTATTTCTGTGTTTATGCTTTCCAACTTCTTAAGGCCATCTTTCTAACTGATTAGAAATATAGCAGGAAAACCAGCTATGTCTCTATCCAGATTTTTCCCCTGTTAAAAGTAAATGAAAAAGCCCTCCCTATATGTGACATTATTCTGAAAAGAAAGAAGAGGTGTATGTATTTTGTCTTCTACTTGTAGTGGTGTGCTGTTATGCCAAGGTTTCCAGCAAATCTGATTGCTATAGGCAGATACAAGATTTTATACATTCTTGATAGTCAATGTAACATCATGCTTGTTTTGTAATTTGTGAATGAAATGTGTCCTCCTATAGAAATGGTCTAGTTATTAGTTACGTGCCTGGATCTGTTCTACCAATTTTGAAATATATTGTGACTTGAAATTTTTGTTCTCTAGGTAGCTCCTCGTACATAGCTTATGTCTGTATTGCCACTTCTTGTGTGTGATTGAAGCCTGCCACTGGACTAAAACAGTTGCTGCTGAGCTCTTTGTCTTTGTTGGGGCTTTTTGCCAGGTGCTGTTAAGAGTGTTTGGCTTCCTTAGCACATCAGTTCAGTATGGCTTCAACTCAAAAGTGATACCACAGACCTTTGCAGCCTCTCAGCCAAGATCTTTTTTAGCAGCCATTGTGCTAAAGGCATAGTTATATGCTTTTTCCAACACAGCCATCTCTTCCAGTTTTAGAACTTTATCACTGGAACTTATAAGGGCTTACAATATGGGCTAAGATGTTCTATAGGAGATGAACAGATAAATTAGGGGAAAATAGGAATAAAAAATGGAAAGAAAGAAAAACAGTAGAAAGAAGATCGCCTAATAAAAAGAGAAGAGAGCAGTAGAGGAATAAAAAACAGGAAGCAGGTAGAAAGAGTTAAAGTAGCAAAGCAGTAGAAGTTGAGAAAACCAAAAATTAATAGCAAGACAAGTACAGATACATGAGTTGCAGAAAGGAGGGAAACCTCAGAGAGGAACACGTAATTATTGGCCCTTTTACCTGCTGTGGAGAGGCTGACAGGGTACAAAGGCCCCTTTGGGAACCTGTTTGCTAGGTAACAGCTGAAAGACCTTCTACTGATCTAGTTTAAAAAGGGAGCTCTGCACTCTGGGTTTCCACAAACATATGAACAGAGTTTATTGCTAGTATCTGGGGTTCTGTCCTAAATTTTCACCTGGAGCAGAAAAGTTATCCTGCTCCAAAACTTCTTTCAAAGGTAATAGAGGCTGAAGTTCGTCTAGGGAGTCAACATCTCTGAGCTCTATCCTCTACAAATTCTTTTTGGTAATAGGGTAATGGAATCCCAGAAAGGAAAGACTGCTTGAAGATTAACATCTTCTGTCCCCTCACCTTGTTCTTCAGAAACCTCTTTCTACTAGGAGAAAGACACTTTACTCAAATATTCCCTACTGTGTTACTAGATTGCAGTCTTCATTAGATCATCTGAGAGTTTATTCTTTAATTAACTTGCCCAAAGACAAGCTGTCTGAAAAAAAAATATTTGAAGTCTCAAAAGCAAGTTGTGTGTGTTTGGTTTCTGATGGAATTTAAAAATGAAGTGCCTGTATTACCTAAAATTTGTATTTGTCATACAAACTAATAAGGTCTCTTATCTTTAAACTTCCTGTAAAAGGTGCATTCAGTACTGTGAGTGGTTGAACTCAGAACTTGTGGAGGACAGATACAATGAGTATATCAAGAAAGATGTATGATATTTACTCCAGAATTTTTTTATAGACACGTTTAATATTATGTCTTGAGGTGATATAACTCTGCTAAGACCAGGTTTTTAATTATAAATTATATGGAATTTATTGAAGCTTCTGAAAGCACTTAACTCCATTGCAATTACACCTTTTGTAATCCATATATTTAAATGTGTAGTTGGGAAAAGTTCTTTTTAGGGTCCTTAGAAGTCAAGATTTATTAAAAAGAAGAGGTAATATAAACAGTTAAATTTACTACTTGACTGAGTAGGCATTATCATTTAAGCACAAGATTGATGCATACTGCCTGAAACAGTTGTGCAAGAACAAAAAGAATAGGAAACTTAAAATAGATGGGAATACAAGTGACAAGATGCAGCATAACAAACAGAAAGTAAAACAGCTGCAAACAGCTTTTTGCTCCTTTTCATGGGTCAAGAAAAAGCATTACTAACTTTTTAATGCATTACATCTAAAATAAAAAAAAAAATAGCACAAAAGCAGTCTTCAATCCACATGTAACTCTTTGGAAATTTATGTTTTGGTTTAATTTTATAATCCTTTTGGAATACAAGCACAACAGCATGTTACATGTCAGTTAAATAATGTGAGTGCTTATGCTTGAGAAACATCCAGATCCTGCATTTCAATCACTATAAATGTGGAAACAAATATGAATTTGAAATACATAATGCTTTCTACATTATTGCATGTGTAGATGTTAATATTAGTACAATTATTATTATACAGTTTAAAAATAAAAATTTACAAAATACCGAAATATTAGGAAAACTGTGTTAGTTAAGGTCTTTCAAAGGCTGAGCATGATTAATCCTATGGAGTAATTTTACTGTGTATTTTTCCCATTATTTGTTAGTAAGTACCTGAAGCACTCTGTTTCTAACCATTTCAGCCTGCCAAGAAAATACATACACAGTCACACATGGCTTTAGTTTACTCTGGAAAACTGGAACTTGCTACCACTTTTTCCTTGTCCTGTTCAGGTAGTTCATTATTTTGTTGACAGTTCGGTTCCATTAATCTGGTATTTTTGGGAAAATTGCTTGCAGACCTTACATTTCTCTACTGAAGGTGATCAAATAGGCATTGAATCCCTCATGTAAATGATGTCTTAAAGTTAAAATAAAATCTATTTTCCAGAAAGTAACTGTAAAACTATTTTATGCAAGATTTCATGTGGGATACCTTAATGGTTGAATAATAAATTTTACCTCATAAAAATGAAATTCAATAATACAGTAGCTTTCTCAGCGCAGTAGCATCTGGTTGAATCTCATGAGAGCCAATATTTTCCAACTCATTAGGATCATGTCGTTCTGTATGTCGTCAACATTGACTTAGCCAAGCTACCTTTACTTACATAACCGCCAAACTATTAAATAGGTCTCTTGTGGAGTGAAGTCAAATATTCCTCTTATTTTGCTTTTGCCTTGGAAGAAGAGAAGAAATTGTACATACTGTAACATTTAAACATCTGGTCTAAACCACATCAGGGTAACAGTGAGGAAAGTAACAGGATTCAGTATTCTTCCCAGGTGTACATATAAAAAAGGGTTGTGGAGCTGCTGCATAGTTCTTTTAACCACTTAGGAAAAAGACTGAAATAAGACTGACTTGCCTTTCTAATACCCCTGTTTTTAGAACTACTTTTTTCCTCTTGCCTGCTCCCTTGCAACCAAACTCCAAAACACAAAATCCAGCCAAAGCCCAACATTTCAAAGTTTAGAGATAATACAGGTTGTTCAGCTCTAACTTCCTTGCCAACATACTGGCATTTAATCTCTGTTCCATATAACACGGACAATTTTGCGTTCATTTGGAGGGGTGTGAATTGAAAATTCTGTCTAAAATAGAATTGTAAGAGTGTATTCTCTTAATTGCTTGCGAGTGGCAGGACACAGCAGTATGAACTTGCACAGTATAAACAGTTTACTGTCTTGTGTGGGTGATTACCCACGTGTCCTCGTCCTTCATGTTGGCCCAGAATGCAGTATGTAACTAGTATTATTTTTATAAGTTGTGCATTTCTGTGAAACTCTGGTAGATTATCAACTCTAATTTCAGATGGAAAAACAGTATGGATAAGCACCCTAAGAACAATTTCTTCTTTAACTTATTTTTTAAGCTTAATATAGTTGTATATAAGGTTTTATTTCCTTTTGTAGTAAACATTTTCAGTGATTTCTTAAGTCATGAACTGACTTGAGCTGAAAGGAGATAGGTGGGACATTTTATCATTTCAGTGTGTAATCAGTGAGGTTTATTTTGCTGAGTATCTGAATAAATCCTCTGCCAGAAGCGATAGCTCTGTTGTGGCCTGAAATGCGGAACTGTCATGGAAAGTACACATTGAAACCAGTAATTATGTTTGCCTTTTTATTTTTTTCTGGTCTAATTAATATGTACTAATAAGCTTTGAAATTGAAACTTACAGTATTCTGATGAAAGAATGGTGGTAGGCATACTTAAGGTATTCATATGAGCTTAACTTTGGTATGCAGTGTTGTGCTAAAAAATCTAATGTACTTCAAAATCCACATGAGACTTTTTAAATGTATTTTGTGTTGAAAGTGAATGTATCCATACTGTCAACAGAACAGTGAAGGAGAAAAAGAAAAGATAAAAAATCAGTAGGTTATGAAAGTAATACATGTATGCATGAAATCCATAGCTCTGTGTAAATATATACAAGTTTCTTAAACTGAATTGTTGCAGAATTGCAGGAGAGCTCAGTTCAATGTCGATATTGAAATTAACAGCAAATTTTTGAGTATGTTGGTGGGCTACCAAAAAACCAAGACACCTAAGCTTAGAGCTATAAATAGTGCCCCTACTCAAGAATCTGTAGTTTATTTGCACAGATAGCAAGGGAAGCTGTGACTGAGAGCACCTGTTTTGTTTGTTCAGCTGCTAGTTTGATGTTATTGCTTGTTCTTGTGCTTGGGTAGCAGACAGGTAGGCTGCCTTTTTGCCTTGCTCTTGCTGCCAGGTACTGCATCAGGTGAAAAACTCTACCAGGGAGATTGAGATGGTGGCTTCTAAGAACAGTAGAGTATATTGAGCTAAACTACTGAAATTGTGTTACAACAAGAAGGCTAGGAAGAACATGGGAATTTTCTTAGGAGCATTTGGGGCACACATAAAAGAAAACTCCAGAGGTAATGTAAGGAAAAGTTAGTTTTTTGTTTTTTGGGGTTTTTTTTTGTGTGAAGGCCCAGAGAACTTGTCAAATTTAGAGTGAACTGGAAACCATCCATGGTTACTGATACAAGAATAAATCATGAATGAGGCGGCCATAGTGTTTTCTTGACATCTGTGTTTTTTAAGAAAAAGGCTTGTGCGGGGTTGTTGCCGTAGAAGCATTGATGCCAGTCACTGCCATTTCCTGAGCACTCCTCTTCAGGAGACAGAAAAAAAGCTTTTTCTTTGTATCTGGCAAAAAATAATAGGGTTGTCAGAAGATTCAAGTTGGAAGAGTCTATGGGAAGTCTCTGCAGTTCAATCTTCTGCTAAAATCAGAGCCAGTTATGGGATCAGACCAAGTTCTTTAGGGCTGTACCCAGTTCGACCTTGGAAATCTCCAAGGGTGAGAACACCGTATCTCTCTGTGAGCCTGTGCCAGTGCTGGACTGTTCTCATGGTGAGAAAGCTTTTCCACCATTCAAGGCAGAACCTTTCATCCTTCAGTGTATGATGATTGTCTTTCAATCCACTACTGTACACCTCTGTTTAAAGCTTTCATCACGACTTATACATACAGGAAGGCTGCTGATACCTCAAGTGTGTTACTGCTGTACACCTTATGAAACATTAAAACAAAACTACAACTGAGAAATCCTGACTAGTCTTAACATTCTGTGATGGTGATTCTGAAATCCGTTTCCTGTTCTGATTCTCATGCCAACCAACTTTAACCTGAATGTTAATGCATCAGTACATACAAAATAAATCATGCTATTTTTGATTAGTAAATATAGTGATGTATGACATGAATTAATTCCAGCTTAGAATGCCACTCTCTACTGATTTGACATTTTTGTGAATTCCTGAAGTCAATATCTCTCCTTTTGGTCTTCCTTTTGTGGAATACTAGTTTATCTAGTGAGATATTCTGAGAGGAAATGAAAATGCATATAGGTGCTGCAGCAGAAATAAATGATCATAGTTTATGGTCATTATGGTGTAATGTTTTCTGTTCATGGTTTCATTAGACGTTTTTTATTGTGTTTACTTATTTCTTTTTATTTATTGAATCAACTTGAATCACTTAAGAAGAATTTGGAATGCCTTATAGTGCATATCTTCCTCCTTTTTATTCAGAATGAGACATTGTTGTTTGGATAGGAACAGACTAACTAGAAGTTTTGATCTTGAGGCAAGAAATATCAAGGAATTTTTTAATGGAGTAGCTTATTAAGGAATGTGAATGAAATGAGAAAATAGTAATGACAAAATTGAGGTATTCCTGTGAGGAACTTATTGTAGTAAAAATGTGTTTATTGTAGTAGTAGTTTATAGGGGAAAAAACCCCCAAGACTAATCAAAAATAATCAAAAGTAGATAGTTTTAAGGATATGCAACAGGTTTAAGAATAAGCAATTTAACATGGTAGAAGCATGTTTTCTGTTTTCAAATATGTGATATTGACCACTGACCTTGAGTAATATGTTTATGTAATATGTATAGTCTTGATCAAATAAAAATTCTATTGTGTTGAAATCATGGGACAGATTCCAAGTATCAGACTGTTGCTTAAAACTTATTAGTGTCTACTGTACTAACAGTTAAAAATACTAGTATTCTCTAAAGTTACTTTTATGGAATAAACTCCAGGGAATGGTATGGAAAACTACTTTCCATTTGTGAGAATATTTTGGTATTTGTGGAAAGGTAAGATGGTAAATACCAATGGTATTCTTGCCATAGAGATACCAGATCGTTATGTACTTCAACAGCAATTTTTAGTCTGATTTCCCACATGATTTCTTATTATATTAAATCAGGCTTTTAGAAAAGATTCATACCTTGTAGTTGTTTTAAACCTAGTGATTATGGATCCAAATCCCATTTTCTAATTGCATGGATGTTAAAGAAAAATACATTCTTCTCCAGGAATATATCATGTTGGGAGAGTTGTTAAGCTGTTAAAAATGCAGACTGTATGAGGAGTAATTATTGTATTTCTTGCAGTCAAGAATAATGTTTTTCCTACGTGACTAGTCCACATCATAGTTTTAGAATATAATTAATACAAAGTGTATGTAATATGGTACTGGTAAGGACAAAAAGTGTATTTTTACTGGAAAATAGTGAGCTTCAATTATAGCAGCTCTTTTGCTCTTAATTTTTCACTCAGTGTTATGTCTCTAAAGGCAAGCAGTTCTTTTGGAGGAATATTCTACCAAAAGGAGAAACACACAGTAACATAAAAAAGGTCGTAATGGTAAGGGAAACAAAGTCAGTGGAACGTTTGGTTCTCAGGGAACTACAGTAAGCCAGAAAACTCTTAAATTAACATTTTATAGTTTTGATTTTTCTATTGGAAGGTAATTATTAAGGAGCTAATAGAGAAAGGGATGCATTCTGTTACAGTGTTACTTAATGGTATCCAGTGAATCCCTTCTGCTTGTGTGAAGCATAATAGGAAAATTAAAATGGCACAAGCAGATGTAGCTGCTTTGGTTTTGCTTTGAAGTGTTGTACTGCTGTAGGCAAATATTCCTTCCTGTGTGCTATTACAGAGGTATGTATCACTCTATCTGAAACACTAATCAAAATCTTGGATTCTGAGGAGATGTCAGAGGTCTCTGTATAACTGCAGCTCCTGGATTCTGGGATCTTCATCTTACGTGAAATCAGGGCTGTTATAACATACCTTGTAACAGGGCTGCTGACTATTCAAGGAAAGTAATCAGAACCATTTCCAGAAACACCTTTGTTTTAGTTGGAGATCATGTAAATAAGCCAAGTCCCTAGTCTGACCTTAGTTTATTTCTTTTATGACTATATCAAGTTCAAATAAAATGTGTTTCTCTTTTTCTTTTTTTTTTTTTTTTTGCTTTGTTTTCAGTGTAGCAAGCTGAATAAATCCAGATATTACACTGTTTTATGCTGATTTCTCCCAGTTTGATGTCGTGACTTTGTTGCTGCATCTTGCTCGTGCTCTTTTCCTACTTTTACTGTATTTTTATGAAATCACGTGATGGTCAGCCCTTTCCTTTATCTAACTCCTTGATTCCAGTCTTTATCTATTCTCCTTTTGATTTGCCTCTTTTTTCTTCTTTAATGCACAACAGGAGACCTGTATAGTTAGGTATGGATAGGTAGAATTGTCTCTTGCATGCTAATTTTAAATGTTTTTCTCATTAAAGATGTTTTCTCCCAACTGGGGTTTATGGTAACTGTTTTACCCTTCTCCTGTCAGTTATTACAGGGCAGGGAAGTGACTAGAAAATACAGAAATTAAGAAGAAATGCAAGTCTCAGGTAGTGCTATAGAAATTATTTAAGTCTTGACTTCTGGAAAGGGTGTTCCTATTACTATTTCAGTAATTATTCAAATTTTCCAATTTGAAGAAATGGACTTATTTTTTCTCAATTTGCTTTTGGAAGAAGAAAAGCTTAATTGCTCTAAGGGGTGTGATCTTGTTGAGAAGCTGCATTTAGTTCTTCAAATGAATTGTTCCCATAGTGGAATTATATTGTAGACTTTCTGTTTTCTGAGTTAAGTCAATACTGGGTGATTTAGAGCAAAATGCAAGAATTCCAATATTATTGGAGCCAGCCATCTTTACACCTCTGACGGAACTTGGAGTTCCCTTCATATGATTGCTTGGATTTTACCTGGCTCGTGTGACATGCCACAGCTGGATATATCACTTCAATTATGTCAGCTGCTTTATTCTTGTGTTAGTGATCATTTTTCATTCTCCTATATGTAAACTCAGATTTCCAATGTAGCTGAATACCAGGTATTTTAGTAGCTGGAATTACTGGAGAAATTTTTAAAAGCAATAATGATTAAAAATACTGATAAATTAATCACTTGCTTTACTGCTAGCCAAGATGACCAAGAAGAGTTTTCAAACTCTCTGATAGATTTCCAATTATTTTAGAAAGTCAAGGAGTCCATAGGATTTCCATTGTCGTCTATCTCCCATAATATTTTCCTTGCCTTTTTTCTGTCCTTTCAAAGAAAATTGAAAATCCTTTAGAAGTCTATTTTTTTGCTATCTCAGTATCTGCTCAGTTTACTGTGAATTCATTACCTTGTAATCAGAAGTTGTCTGGTATCTTTTGGTTTCAGTTTGGATAGCAAAAAATGCTTTCTCCAGATGTGGTTATGCCTGTTGTCTGATAGATTGGAACATCTGGCTTTCTTATTTTGTGTTTTCTGATATTGGCTTTTGATGGACTACACTAAATTCTATTCCTCTCCTTGAACAATTGTGTCATCTCAGAAACTCACATCTCAATTAAATTTTGAGATGCAGAATTATTCTTTAAGTATCTTCAGATTTGTGAAGAATAAATTACTCATCCATCTACATTGAGTTCAGCAAAAGAAGTTAAATAAGAATTTGGTTGAATTGTTTGCTTGATAAAAGGGAAATTTTCAAACTTCTGCAATTCCCAAGGATGACTGGAGTTAGAGGATAAAATAGAAGTTTGTCAGAGGAACTTTGGATATCACAAGAGTCTGTTGTGATTTGTGATCAGATGTGAGTCCATTTTTACCCTGCAGAACAGAGAGAAGTGGCAGCCCTGCCTTCCAGAAGGGCACTTCCTTTGCATCAAAAATCTACAAAAACAAACCAGTTTCTTCTGTTATGGTCCGTTACAAGCAAAGGAATTGTGAAGAGGGAGAATGATTCATTTTTTATGTATTTATTTTCTAAACTAGTCATACCATTGTTCATGCTGCCCAGGATTTAAATGCAGTTTTTGATGAGTGCTTGCCAATGAATATTGCTGTTGTAAGTAGTTACAACAGTGCTTGGTATGCTCTATCAGTAAACGTCTGACTGGCAGGTTTAGAACTGCAGCGTGAAGCACCTGTTAGATATCTGTTATCCTTAATCTTTTTGCAGGTTCTTTTAGAGTTGCTCTTGGCTTTTAAAGAACACAGTTTCTGTGTGTATTCAGGAGCTTTTCAAATGCTGTGGAATTGTGTTACAGCAAAGATAACATACAGTTCAGAGGGGTGAACTGCACTATTCTGGGCATGGTCTTGGGAAATTGTATCTAAAAATATACTGTTTGTGCCAACAAACCAGATCACTTCAGAGATGTTAGGAATCCAGAGATATTTATGTCTGTTCATTTTAGACTGAGCATAAGCTTTAAAGCAAGGCTTTGAGGCACTGACATAACAGCATTTGCAGGTCTGTTGAAAGCTCATGTGATTTTGTCTTGCTATAGCTCCCATGGCTCCTGGTTTCATCAGTTAACTCTGTATTCCGTTCACTGGCTTAGATGAGGTGGTTGTGATCACCAAAGTGCTAAGCACTTGATCTTCTGTCTTTCAAGAGAGCTTTTTATAAAACTTGCTTTGATGTGTACTTCATGTCCAGGCTACTTTCCCAGTGGGATCACTTTTATGCTGCTGTCTATTGCTATGTTGCAGTATCCCAGATGTTATCAATGAAACACAGCTTGCCAGCAGATTTTGAGCTTATCACCAAGGTAGTGCCTCTACCATATTCAGCAATAAAATCAACTACTTCTTTAATTCAGGAAATTTGCCTTCTGGAAATTTGCACAAAGTCTTGAAAAATTCACAGGTACAGAATATTTCCCAAATGCAAGGAAAAAAACTGTCTGAAAAAGGGAATGGGGACCAAACTGTTGTCGTGACCTCAGTCTTTGCATCTCATGCCCTCCCACTTCCTTTGCTGCCTTCATTTAAATGATTTGCTGAGTTTGAATGTAAGCCTTTAGGCAAGTTTCTTTCTGACAATGTCAGTAGAAAGCTGTTCTAACTTTAAAACTGAATGGGAAAATGATAAACAAAAAAGAGGTTGTGATTTTTTACAGCATTGCAATAAGTGCTAAAAAGTCCACATGCATGGTTTTGAGATGAAATCAAGAAATACAGTGCAGAGCATTTACTGAAAACACTTTTTTTCAATATTTGTCTGTTGAGCATTCAGTCTATCAGGCATTCAGTCAGATAATGCATTTGCTATAGTAGCACTTTATGAGAAAATTGAGCTGCAGCAAAAGAAGCTGCAGACTTTTTAACAGAATACCGTGAAGCATGTGTGCAAAGAAAATGGATGATTTTCTAGAGAACTGAATTTGGGCATTTCCCTCCATCTTATGTTCTGAAGTCTGAGTTATGAAGGTTGTCATTTACGTTTTCCTAACTCTTTCAGTCTTTTCTGGAACCCATCAAACTGTACACATTCTTCCAGGGTGAGCATGAGATTGTTTCATTGTGCCAGGTGGCTTTGTTCTTAGGCTTTCAAAATGCCATGAGTATCTCCAGGTTAATTAGATGAATATTGTTAGATTTTCTTCAATTCTTCCTTTGAAATTCTTGTTTGCATTGTAATGCAATAAGATTTATCTGTTTGTAGAATAAAAATGTCTCCATGTGTATGTGTCACATTGCTTGTCTCTTTTGCCGTTTAAAGGACTACTTTTACTCTGCCTTTTTAATATAATTGCTCATGTTGAATGTAATTGAACATATTTTTATAATGTTTATTTCCTGTGCATTTATAGTACTTTAAAAGTTTCTATTGCAAAGAATAGAGAAACTTGATGCTTTAATGTGCCAGTCTATGTTCAAATGGCTGCGAACCACAGTGTAAATTCTGTAACCAGCTCTGACTATTCTTTACTGTTGTTTTGAAACCGTTTTCATTAATAAGTTGTAGTCCGTTAAGTCTTCTCATAATGTAAAGGGAAAAGATAATGCCCTTAGTTTCTGTAAAATCCACTTCATTTTTCTTCTATACCTAATAGTCATGCTCTGTTTTATCGGGGCAGTGCAGAGCTTTCTTATTTTAGCAATTAGAAATGTACTTAGTGCAGTTGCACCTGAAATTGCAGTTCAGAGCTGAAGGACCCTCATGGATGCTTCCCTGTTTGGATACTGCATACCAGGGAGAGCTCAGGAACCTGCTGGCCATAGTGTCAGGATGCTTCCTTCTTTTTGTAAGCCATAGTATCTGCCACTCACTTGTTCTTTCACCTCTGTTAAATACAAATAGAACCTCTCAGCCAAGTCTTTATATTCAAATGTTGAATGTATTTTGTTTGTAGACATTTTTTCTTAGCTTTCCCCAATTTTAAGCATATAAACTAAAATAACAGAAGTTGAGAAATGACTCAATTATGGTTCTACTTCATATTAATGCTCCATGTTGTCTTGTCCTCCCAGAAGTTTGAAAGATCAGCTTGACTTCCAAATACTGCTCGTTATTCTTTTGAAAGGCTACTGATCATCTTGAGGCTTATGTGGACTTTGGAGTGGGAGATGATACTTATAACAGAAATTGCATGTAAAACTTAAAAATTTTCTTAGTAACGGGCAAATCTAGTGGTATTTCAGTCAATTGCATTATATATTCAAAATGTGATTTTCTGTCTAGCATAATGAGGTACAAAAAGTTTCACGATCCAAAACAAATTCCAGTTAAAAAGATGCTTTTTATGCTGACAGTAGTTCATGACTGTAACAACTTTGGGAGACTGCAGGAGTTTTTGTATAGACTCATGCTGGTGTTCAGGTACCAGAGGAAAATCCTGCAGCCTGTATTTTAAAAGACTCAAGGCTGGATGATCACAAAGCTTCCTTCTTTTCCTGTTCATTTTGTGTCTTTTTAGTGCAGTTGACCCTTTCTAGGTGCTAGCTGAAGTATATTTTGCTGGTTGTTTTTTCTTTTTCCTTTACTAGCTCTTTTAAATGCAATATATTAAATCTTGGTAGTCTAAACACCAGGAAATTGATTTGAGGTTAAAGAAGAATAATATAATTTTCTGATGATTGTCATGGCATTCATCAGTGTAATCTTTAAAACAAAACAAAAACCCAAAAAACAAAACATCAAACATTCTTTTATAATGACTCACCTATTTTATAACCTTCTCAGGAACTTACCAAGCAGCAGCTCTTGAATAATCATCTTTATCTATATTGCTGATAATTCAAAGAGATATGATTTTAGACATTTGCAAGAACAAACCTCTCTTTTTAATTGGAGATAAGTGGTTTTCATTGTAAGGCATTTATACTTAGCTGACTACTTCAGATATTTTTTGTTTTTCACAAAGTCTCTCTTGCAAGGAAATCTTCCTTATAATAAGGGGAAAACCCCCTACATTTAGAAATGTTTCAGCAGCATTCTGCTTCGTCAAGGTGTTCTGTGGAGGAGATGGCTTGGGTTTGTACGATTTCATTATTTCTAACATAGCTGTTCATACAGTTTCCTTCCTACAAAAGTTGATGGTTTATGGACTGCCATGTAATGTGAATAGAAGCCTTTTGACTGTTCAGCTATCCTTGCTCTTGGATTTGAAATGTGATTTTCTGGCACTGAAACCTTTGATGTCAGGAAGGTTAGATAACTTCTTTGCTTTCTGTCCTTGAAGTAGAGCATCAGCTTTATTAGCCTCGGAATCTGTGTCAGATGGATTCCTTAATCCTACTGTGAGTTCCACGTGTTTTATCCTGCTTTTCCCAGTACCACATAATGTTGTGCAGTGCTACTCTTCTTAAGTTTTTAGTTCCACACCTGTTTCTTTGTTGAAATAAAAAGGCTTCCAGAAAATATAGGTGCAATAGATTCTCCTTTATATCATTCTCATCTGTGTTAAGAACTTTTTGATATTTCAGTTGTAGGACTCTGTTTCCCAACAAAAGTCATGTGACATCAGCAGTGAGGTGCAATAAGAGCTCTCTTAGGATTACTTAAAATAGAATGGAAGACTTTGAGTATATAAGGTTGTGTGGCCTTGAATGTGATTTTTATTTGATATATGAGCTGTGACATAGCTATTGCATGACTGAGATGTGCCTGTAAGCGATGTAGTGTACAGATGGGGTTTCTCTGAAACAAAGCCAGAGACTAAATCTGAATGTGCTCATTTAAAGGGTAAAGAATACTTCATAAAACATATGGAAACATTTCTACGTTTTTTCATTAAGAAGCCTTCTTACTCCTTATGCATTTTTTATGATTGCTCATGCTAATGTGTCATTTACTGAATCAAGACTGCCTATGCATCAGTTCAGTTTAGTGACATTTGTATAGTGGTATGAATATTTTATTTAAAAACCCAGTAAATATACTTTTCTATTAATCTAGAGCTTTTCATCATTTCAAAGGTGAAATAAGAATTTTCTCAGAACTGTTGGAAAAAAACCTCACCATTATGCGTTGCAAAACACTATTTACGAAGAATCTAAAACAGTAGAAATAGGGCTGTTGCACAGTAGGATTTGAATTAAATGGCTATTGGGATCCACTGGTATAAAATCCAGAGTTATTTAAATTTGAGCAAGAAATGTACACCAAATTTATAAAAGAGGATCTCACTACTCAAAAGTATGGATGCTGAAAATGTGCAGGAACCATATCAGCCCACAGGTCAACAAGGGGTTTCTATGTTGTGCTATGTCAATTGAATTGAGCATCCAAAGCATCTGAGCTTCTGTGGTTTGTAATTACTCACCAGAACCCTGTGGAAGAAGTAGCTGTTATTGATTTTTGTCGTTTTATGGGAAAAATTAAACACAAAATTTCTAAACAGTAATTGATACATTTTTCTTCTCATTTGCAGGGATGTGAGATGGAAATTGCAAATCCTAAGTTTTTCAGTTCTGCCCACATATTTACCATCTGATTTCCCTGATTAGGCTGGGTTTTAAATTCAAAACATCCTTCAGCAATGTCTATAGCATCTAAGATATTATGATGTTTTTTTTCCTACTATGATGACAAATCCATACTGGGTTTTAACACTAAAATGTATTAAATTCATGTAGCGATGGCATTCATAGCTGCTCTTCAGAATTACTAGTTTAGTGGAACAGGGCCCTGATGCTTGAGGTTCCTCGGGAGTAGGTAAAAAAAATTAATATTTAGATTAGGAAGGAAGGGTATTAAATACATTAAAAGCAATGGTTTGTGTTTTCTTTGCAATTGTAATGTCTCATCTATAATGGATCAAGAGTTTTGCTTTGTGCCCCCTCAGACCCCTGATTACAGTGGTTTGAGCCAGATTTTTTTTTTAAACTACTTTTTCAGTCTGACTGTACCCCTAATGGAAGGCACTAGGGTTCAAGAAACAGAAACATAACACTTGGATTTAGGTCTTACAAAGTCATAGATAGTATTTTAGAAACTTCTGGCACCTTTTCTTCTTGTACGCCCTCTTGAAGTCTTTTGGTGCCAGATTTTGATTTGTAGGCATGTTTATAAGGTTAGGGGGGTTTTAAAACCTCATCTATCCTGTCTTATAAAGGATGTGATTTCCTTTTATTTTTAGGATGTAGGACCATACTACTGTGTGTAGGGGCACTATACATTGCACTCCTGAGAGCAGCTTTCCCACGTGTATAGTCAGGCAGATATGTGAGCAGTTCATTCAGCTTGTAGATCCAGATGGAGGTTGTTCCTTCTGAGGATTATTTTTCAGTTACTTTAGCTGTTTTTCTGGCTTATAATGCGCCCACGTGAGCATGAGAGGCAGCTGAAGGCTGAGGGGATGATGACATTGCCCCAGTGGAGAATGCCTCAAAGGTGAATCAGCTGGTCTTGGTATCATTCTCTGTAGCAGTCTCAAGCTTGTATTTTAATGCATCTTCTACTTTCTGAAAGATCTACAGTCTTGCAGGTTAAGATCATTTACATTCTTTATGTGTTTAACATAATTATTAATACTAGCTTCTTATTGTTTGCACTGGACTTAGGTAAATGGTACAGAATTATTTGTACTGCATCTATTAATGCTGAAGTCCATGTTGTCTCAATGAAAAGGATGTCAAGGTTGATGAAATTTACACTCTGCTGCACTGTTATGTAGCATTGTGCCGAAAATACTTTGTGTGTTACTCTGAGAGGTAAAACAACTGCATTTTTTCTTATTAACATCCCTATGAAAATTCACAAAGCAGAGATCTGCAGTCATCGTGTAGGTGGGATTTAGTGTCTCAGTTTTGAAAGAGGAACTTTTCATAATGCAGTTTTCTATATTGCTACTATTTGGTGGTCATTTAGGTTGTCACTACTTAGCCACACTTGTATGGTGAAATTTCTGCATTTATATTGTTGTAAAAATCTCATATGGCTTTTTTTGACCTTAAAGAGAGGGAAAAATATCAACACTGAAAGATTGTCATCTACTTTGGAGATGTAAGAGGAGAAATTGGAAATGGAAGTGGAGAAAAAAAATTGACTGTAGGAAGGTACATATGGAGGTAGTGTTTGCAAAGGGATCCTGCAGTTGTGAGGAGTTGTGAAGCAATCCCCTGTACGGCTGCAGGAGTATGCAATGCAAAGAAAACTACTGTTCATATCCAAAACTATTCTAAACATTCATATTATCCCTGGTATAAAAACCAGTTAAAATATTTTTAGTAAGACCTGCCATGTCTTGCAGTTTGGTTTACAAGAACAGTCCTTCTTATACAGTATTACTGGAACAAATATGAATGTATTGTATTTACTTTTTGGGGGATGGTGGTGGAGCTAGTTTGGTTTTCTCTGTGTTTGTGCAAAGAGGCAAGATGTATCTCCTTCAAGTCTCTCAGGCATTTATTTCCTCCTAATGGATTGATTTCAGTGTACAAGAATCTTCTGTACATCAGGATGTATGGCTGTATTTTGTACAGTTTCTACTAAAATAAGTAAATACATTACCTCATCTCTTAATTGCCCAGCTCTGCCACTGATGACCCAATCCTTACAGTGTAAAGCTGCTGCCACTGAAGCTTAGCCACCCTCTCTGTGACATGCTGCTGCAGGCAATTCTTAGCATGTAGAGCCAAACACCTTTTTCCCTTGGTTTCATTTCCTCTTTCATTTGCTCTGGGATTTTTATTTCTTGAGAAAGATAGTAGTTTCAGTTTCTTGAATATGTAAATGATCTATGTGTTTTGTCATCACTGGGTGCAATTAAAATATCTTTGTTTTCATCTTTGTTTCTTTCTGTTTCTCTTGAATATGTAATATATTTGTGAGTGGCGTAACTGATCAGCAGTGCTGCTGAGATTGTTTAGGTGATGTTCTAAGATCCTTATCATTACTTTCTTATTGTTTGCTTTCTTATTGTTTGCTTTCTTATTTCTCAGTTTATGTACTGCAGCAGAAAACCTTGTAGACTTCTGCAAATCTTTTGGAATTGTAACAGAAATGTTAGCTTATGTGCATCTGGAAAATAGCTTAATGAGTTGTAAAACTCATTTCAAGTTTAGGTCGTGTTCATTTAAAAAATAACAAAAACAAAGAAAACCCAATACATTATCTGTTGGAGTAATTCTAGACTAGCAGGTTTCTAAAACTGCCAGCAGCCTCCAGTGTTAACATTAACAACTGTCTTCTGGAGAAACAAAATTTGATCATCAGCAAGATTACTCTTAATCTTTCTTTGACCTTACCCTCCAATGATGATGTGCTTAGCAGAAGAAATAATTTGTTGTGTAAGGAATTTATTATTTTCAGTCTATGTTTTATCTCTTTTTTTATGCATTGCATTTACATGTGTCCACATCAGTATGGACATATTAAGATTCAAATGCCTTTTAAAGAGGTGTTAGGGTAGTATGTGTACTATTAGGGTAGCTTTACTTTGTTAAAACCATTTAAATTTCTTTTTGTTTGAATCACTGTCTGGAGTAAATTGTCTTTCACAAATCATGTTAACTTCTCTTTCCTTGATATCCTGTTGTAAATATTTTATGTCTTTTGTGTATTTTCTCCTGTTGCAATGCATTATTTTGCATTTGCATGACAATCCAAAGCTGTTCCACCTGTGAATGTAATGGCAGGTGTGTAGTTTCCTGTGACAGAATGAAGCCTGTTGAGAGTTAGTGTTCAACTTCAGTTGCTATTTCATCTAGCTGATCTACACATCGCGTCTGTGTACTCTGTGAAAAGTTTATTAGTTACTATTTCCGCTAAGAATTAATTTGAACCATATGTTGGATTATTAATTATGCATTCTACTTGGTGTGTTGAAAAAAATTATTTCTTGTATTTATTGACATTGTCTAAGTCCTGGGATCTACACTATAAAATGTTACATAATCACTCCAAGTAGTAGCTAATGCACTGTGGAGTAAATGGCAAAAGCTACACATTAGAATTTTTCATTTATTCTATGGTACAACTGGACTGAAAGAAGATTTTTCCCTTGCTTATATGCATGTCATTTGAAATTTCATTACTGTGGTTCATTATTCATTTTCAGAGTAGGGGCTTCTTAGCACTGCGAAGGTGATTTCCGTTCTCGTGTGCTGTACTAGCATAATGGCAAGTCCTGAAAGAAGATATAAGTAAAAGCTTAATTTAACCTGCCTTGTTTGATTCTTGGGTGGAATGTCACTTAGCTCAACTTACTGTTAATTCTTTGGTGACTTCTCATAAGATATCCTGTTTATCCTGGAGAAATAATCGAGTTCTTCACAGTGAGGAGGTTTTTAGCTGAGCTCAATTTGCCATCCTGAGGAGAACCACAGGCTTGCCTCTGGAAGGCAAGAATACTGCTGTTACAAATGCAGTAATTTTAGTTTTGTTCCATAAGCAATCATCCTCAGAGCAGAATTAACTTTAACGTGGATAACGCAGATGCAGACTAAGGAGGGATTTTATCTTCTCCAAAAGTCAGCTAGTGCTCTTGCAACGACCCCCTAGCTCTAACTTCCGCAATACTAGCATCTATGAATTGGAGGTATGTGTATCCATTAAATGTAGGTTTACATTTTTGTTTGTGAGGAAGAATCTCGTAAGGGGAAGTATTTTGTGGTGTGTGCTTCTTTCTGGGAAGTGGCTGGGGACTACTGAGCAGGAATAGTTAATGTGGGGTCTGAAAATGCGTGGTGAAGAGGATTCCATGTTAGAATACAGTGTTCTAGACATGAGTGTAATCTTTCTGCAATTGTAGTAGGGTATTCTTGTGCCTATAGGATAAAATTAAGGCAAATGAAATAACCAACATCCTTATAGTATTTATTATGTTCCAGTTTGCTGCATTGTAAAAATAGGAGATATTTTCTGTCTGTGATGTGCTAAATATTGAATTAATTTTCAAAGGAATGTCTGCTTTTCATTTTTAAGATGGTATTGTATTTAATGCATTCTAGGCATGTGAAAATGATTACGGAGATGAGGGTAGGGATCTGAACTTCACTGCCACTTGGGTGTGCAGTTAACTTGTGTTAAAGGCCGATGTTATTCAACACTTGTGCTAATAAGGGCAGTTCTGTGTTAAGCACAATAATTCCATTTGATTTGTCTTTAGTATACTCCTTTTTTAATAGATACAAAAATTATACTCTCAGTATTGAAAGTTGAATTGAGAGTTTCATTGTTTACTTTTTAATGGTTTTAAGTGGGAAAAGTGATTTGTCTGAAAAAAAGTTCCATTAATGGAAGGCTCCATATCTTTATTTCCTCATTCCACCACCCCACCTCCCAGTGTCAGAGTTCTAATTTTTATAACAGCTTTTTTCCAAATATGTAGCGAAGTATTTCCAAGTAGCAAACAGAAGACGGTAGCCCTTCTGATTTGGACTAGTAGGAGTGCTTTTGCCATTTTTCTTTTGTCTTACAGATTGGTTTTGATGCTTTTTCATTACCAGTCTCTCACATACAGATCTTCTTGCTCTGCTGATGACTATAACTAGCAAAACTGTGGCATGACAATCCCTCTGGAAGAGTAGTAGTGGTTCCTAATGGTGGAGCAATGTAAAAATGACCTGGACTATTGACCATCCCTCAATTTACTGTTAACTAATTATGCTAACTGGAAAAGTTTATTAGTTAACACTGCTCAGTCATAAATTAACTTGATAAAATGCAGTGTGTGAAGAGCTGCATTTAGACAGTTTGAAGGGCTTAGGAGAATCGAAATCTTAGCTTAAGACAACAGCTGGTGGGACTGCTAGAAAGAAATTGGTTTTCTCCTGTGAGCTCTGTGACTAAAAAGTCCAAGAGAAAAATACTAGCTTTCATAGTTTTATTGATGCAAATAAGAGAATATGCCATGTGTTGCTATATAATGGAGAAATGTAGTTGTATTTAAGGAATTAATTTAGCTGGGCTTTAAACATAGATTTATAATTAATACATAAATAGTTAGCAGTGCTAGAGAAGTAAATGGGTTTTTAAGATTTATTATCTGTTTGGTTATTTGAGACTTCAGGATAATAGAGGACAAACAGTGTTTTATTTTGGTAAATAAACCTCTTCATTTCTTTGTTGAAAAAATTGTACTTGACTGGAGTTAAAGCTTCAGAAATGTATTTCACCAAAATATTTGCCTGGAGAATTTTTTGTTCTCTTAAGAAAGCATTACATGAAATCTACATTTTATGTAAGGACATGTTATGAAAGGAAACTATTAATGCACATCTGATACAAGTAGGTAGCATGCAAAGACATTATCCTCTTTTCCTCACAGAAATCTTTTCCCTGGATCTTTGAGTACGGAACATGAAGTTAGAACTTCATTTTAATGCAGGAAGAAAAAAAAAGAATATGTAGTTTTTAAATCAAGTTATTTTACCTTAAATAGTATTATAAAATACAAAACAGTGGTTGTCGCTTACTGATTCAATTAACAGTAGATGTAAGAGATACAATTTACTACCAAAAAAAAAGAGTAAAATCTCAAAGATGCAGTGATTGTTTAGTTTCCAAGCAAGTAATACAGGACACATTTTAAAAAACGTAAGAAATGGTTTAATTTCATTAACTGTGGTCTAATGTGTTGTGCATCCAGCTCTTGGTAAACCACAGCGGCATTTACTGGCTATTGCTTCAAAGCACTACTGGTTTTCATCCCTTTCATTGGCCAAATGTGTCACAAGAGCATTAACTGAAGTCTGGAAAACAGTTCTCATAGATTTTGCTTTAATGATAAATCTAGCATATAGTACACTTGCTGATATAATCAAGTGAATGGAATTTCCAAAATCTTGACTTAATGTCTTTTAAGTATGAAGCAATAATGTTTTTATGAAGTAGCTTTTAAATGGCATTTGTTGAAGTGGAGAGCAGCTGGATTAGAAGGGTCTGTTTCTAACTGCAATCAGCAATGATCATAGTATCATATTACAGTCACCCTATAAAATAGCTTGTATTTTAAGAAAAATAGAGGGGGGGAAAGGGAAGGTAGGGATGGAGAGAAAAGCAAGCATGGTCTGTGTGATGCCCGAAGGGGTCTGGAATTGGTTACAGTTGGGTAATGTTGCTTCAGCTGTTTGGGCAACAATGGTATAGTTTTCAATATAGGAAGTTCTTTATCAGTTATTAGGTTTTTCAGATGTTTTGGAGATACAATCAATATGCATTTCTCAAGTGTTTTAATATGTAGGGTGGCTTTTCAATTCTTAGAAGGAAAGAGAGTAAGGAGATAAAATTAACAAAAATACTGACCATATTTGTAGAACCTTTTGCACTTCTTTACTCTGTTTCTCTGTAATACAAACTATTTTTGTCACTTTTGGATTTGTATCCATTTGTGTGAATGCAATGTATCTCTGCACAGTCCATCTTTTTCAGTTGATAGGCCTTGTAAACAGGGAAGATACTTTCTTTTGTTTCTTACAGAGCATGAAGTATGTTAGTGATGGTGTGTTCTAAAATTTGTCACTGCTGAGTCTCAAACTTTAATTTAGGAAACCATTATATCCTTCTAGGAATTATCATTCTCTTATTTAATGTGTAACATCAGTGAATTAACTGCAAGAATTTTCTCTTGTTGCCGTTTTCAGTAATAGCTTGTCATTTTCCTGCAGTAGGCAAGGTGTATCTACTTCACTAAATTATCAAGTCTGCTGGCTTAACATTTGGCAGGAATGTCTTGCATAATAAATGCATGAAAATTTTGGAGACGTGAGGTGCTCTTACTAGGTAGTGCTGTTGATCACTATTCTTGAATACTTCCCAAGTGGGGCTCTTCTATAATTTTTATTAATTTTTTTTAATGGCATGTTATCTGCAGAAAAAAATGAATTGAAAAAATTACTTTATTTCCTTAGATTTTTGGTTTTTTTTGTTTCTGAAGGGTTTGATACAGTCTTAGGCAGGATCTGATTAAGACATGCATAATACAACTGTACCTAAAATGCCAGCTAGCTAAGGCAGGCAAATTTTTGAATATGAGTTTTAAAGAAAAGAAAACAGAAGTATAGATGACTTGATTGTGAAGATGGTCCAAATATGGTTTGACTTATGCAAGCAAAAAGAATATAGTCATCCCTGCCATGTAGCTGTGTAGACACATCCTTCATCATAAGAACCATGTTTCCCTATCCATTAGTTCAAATAAGTTCATTTTTCTTCCTGGGAAAGAGCACTTTTTGAAAGTGCTTCTCTTACCTGAGGTCTCTAGGCAAAGAAGAAGGCCTATGGTTTGATTTAGTTGTATTGGAATGCAGTTCTTTGGGAGCAGTCTAAGGGAAGGTTGTCTCATAATGTGCTTAGATCATTAATTTTTTTAAATGAAACGGGCTATCTTGGAGGGCTCAGACCACGTTCAAATCCATACACGCAACAAGGCTAAGCCAGATTCCAGATTTAGTCTGCTCAGGGAGGTAGATCCTGGTGTTCTGCAGAGCCCTACTACTATGAGAGTGTTCAGAGCTCTCCTTCCTTGTCTTCTGTCTCTTACTAGGACATTCCACCCCCCACCAATCCCCTTCACCTTCTTCTTGCTCTCTTTCCTTCTTAGATTTATATTCTCTTAAAATCCACTGCATAATATTATTACTTAAAACCGCTAATTCCTCTTTTAATTTTTTTTTTTTGTAACATTCACAAATCACTTTCTTAAAGATGTCCTGAGAAGTCACATTTCTGGAAAGGCACAGTTTTGTTCTATGGACATCACAGTATTTTGCTCTATTATATTGTGGTCATCTTTAGCTGTTTCTCAAGAAATACACTTTTAAGTTTTTATTTGAAGTAGGGCTAATAGATTTTTTTGTAAAAACTTACTAAGACTATCGGTCATTTTAAAAAAAGCAATTACTGTTCTTTTGAATGTAGGTTTTTCATCATTGGTGTAGTGTGCCATTAAATCTTGAAAACTTTCCCTTCGAACCATCAGTCAGTTTCTGCCATATTCCATTTGTTACTACATCTTTGATATGGACTCTGCCTTCAGTTTACCAGATTAGTGATTCCACTGTTAAAGCTTTTTATGTGTATTTTGTAGGCTGTATATCCAAGATGGGTGCAAAATATGTATCCCTGAAGTTATAAATTTTCTGTTTTGATTTGGAAAAATAGTTGTTTCAATGAAAAGGAATCATTAACTTCGTCTTTTACATGAACTTTTGTTGGAAGAAAAGGGTTTAAAGTGGAGGAATGGCGAGGAGGATAGTAAATTTGCTCAAGTGACCTTGCTGCTGGGAATGCTGAGAATACCAGGATGGGAAAACTCCATTTCTTATGCCTAGTGCTGTTCATTCTCTGCCTGTTTTGAGAAGTACAATTCCCGTGTAGAGATAACCCACACTAACAGACATGCCCGAGCCTCCTGCTGGGACAGAGTGAGAGAATAAAAGCTCAGAGATCAGAAAAGCTCAGCCTTGTGATAAACTACACCTGCATGAAGGCCTTGGGTATATTGGGGCAGGAATAGCCCCTGCTGCTGTCTGCTGGGTTGAGCTGAACCTAACAGAGCCCGTGTCCCTGTGTGTCTCTGCCATCCAGCACTGTTAATGAGGGAATTGAATAAATCTACTCTTTGCATTTCACCTGTAGTTTGGTGGTTGCCCTGGTTACCTGTAAATGTTGATTCATACCCCCTGTATTCTTAATAACCATTTTTTGTTTTGAAGTGTTTTTTTTTTATTTTGTTAAGACATGTTTTAGTGGCTTTTATACTGAATATGGCCAGTTACTGTTCATCGGAGCCTGGTGCCTGTTCAGCATTTACCACAGCCTATTTGGCTTAAAAAAACAGCTACCTTTACACACATGAGGAAATGACTGTGTTGTTACTAGTTACATATCTGTAATTATAATGATTAGATCTTATGTTACCATAATATTAACATAACCTTCATGTTATGTTAATAACATTTCTGAGCCCCCATTGATATTCGTAGTGGATGACACATACGTGGTCTTGAAATGTCATTAGGTCATGTTTAGGAAAGTGACCTTTAGGAAGCCCCTTCTCTTCTTTCTTGAAATGTTGCAATTAACTTGATGAAGCAGGGGCAGTTGGGAATGGATTCCTGCTCCTAGTGTTCCCAGGTGCTGTCAAATCCTGGCACATGCAAGCGAAAACATGGTTATGTTCTCAGTGCCAGTCAACGTCTACTGTGCCAGGGTGTTGAATTGACATCTTCCCCTCAGCACGTGACTTTTGAAAGAGCTGTTATGAGTGTGTGAACTTGTCATCATCAGAAAAGAGAAGAGTATGCAATTTCTGGTAAATTTTTGTGTTTCCAAACAAACACCAAAGAGAAGCAAGCGCAGGTGCCTGCATATTTGAATTAAAGTTTAATGGATTAAATTAATCTAGGATTAGTCCTGATAGCTAACTAATTCCTGGTTTCTCATATTTTCTGAGGCATTTTTAAATGCTGAAATACATACCATACAGATGCCATTCTGAATAAATAGGTGGCATATGGTTTTAGAAATTTGGTTCGTTTTCATACTGATTCTTTTTATTCTTGATTTTGACATATGAAGTTTCTTAAAGGAAACTTGCATAAAATTAGGTTTACTGTTTTTTTCTGGTTGATTAAAATATTTTTAACATCTGTATGACCACCATGAAATTCTCTGGATGCTGATGTCTTCTGAACAGTACTGAGAGAAAGTAATTTTAGTTGAGTTTTAGAAATTGTTAAAGTTAATTTAAATAAGCAAGTTAATCACAGTAGTGTTCATTCTGCACTTCTCTTTATCAAGTGTTTTTAGGAATTCACCTGTGATCTAAGCAGTTACAGCAAAAAAAGAAATAGAAAAATCCTATGTGGCTATAGTAAATGTGACAAAGCATAATATATAACTGGTAAGAAACTTTGATATACTAACTATAATTGATTCCAGCGATTTGTCTGTTAAAGCCAATGCAAATAATTGTAACATCTGTCAAATACCAACCACTAGCATGAAAACCTTTTAACATTTTGCACTTAATAAACTATTTTATACATAAACTACCTTATTGTT
Source organism: Bombycilla garrulus (assembly GCA_013400315.1). Classification (NCBI taxonomy): domain Eukaryota; kingdom Metazoa; phylum Chordata; class Aves; order Passeriformes; family Bombycillidae; genus Bombycilla; species Bombycilla garrulus. The sequence goes on along the minus strand of VXBU01000699.1, from coordinate 120,200 downwards.
TATATTAAAAACTAAAAAATATTCAGTCTGTTCCAGCCATTCTAACAGAAACTTTAATAAGTAGACATTGCATAAAAATGACACAATCCAGCAGTTATTTGGTAAGGCCAGCATAATCATAAATTTACCATCCATGCTTTTCCAAAAATACTAACCCATATTGTTCTCTCTGGACCTGTTGCAGGGATGACTAATCCAGCTGCTGAGGTCTCCCTTTATGTGTTTGATGGAACACTTGGCTTGCTAGACTACAGCTGTGTGTTTATGTGCAGTGCACACCTGCAGGGGCCTGACAAATAGCTGTAGTATGCAGAGTATACAAAATTACCCTGGCAGTGCTGCAAATAAGGAAGTTTCTGTTTTGAAGTCCATATGTGTGTGAGCTTGAGATGCCAGCTGGGGTATTTATGTTGCATTGCACAGATGTAAAACTGCCAACTGATTTTATACCAAATAAAGGCTAATCTTTTTATACATACTTGGTGTCAGAGTTATGAAGTGGTACATAAGAATGTTCTCACGACTTAGCTCTTTTAAAATAAAAGCTGACATTAAAAATGCTCGAACGCACAATATGCTTAGATGCTAAAGATAAAAATGTGCTGTATTTACTTAGATATCTGCTGTAGCATGGTATTTTAAAGGTTTTATTGTTGCTGATGTATAGTTTTTAGCTGCACATAATCAGGACTTGATTTATTGTATGCATATACACTGTGATATATGTTCTTTTTTCCAGGAAGTCACTTCAGCTCTGTGGTGAATCCGGTTTATGGGTTCTGAAATGTGAAAGCCCAATTTATATAGCTACTTAACTTGAAAGCTTTGCTTTCGTATTTTAAAATTTTCTTAAACACAGTGATAATTTTTCATCAAATGTAATATGTATTTTGAAAATTATCATTGTTTATAAACCTTGTTTGTGAATATTTTTAAAGGTCATATTGCTTCCAAATACTAAAGAAATTAAAATAGAAGCCCTAATTTCATTCGCTAAATCTAACAAATACCACAGATATGAGTCCTGATAGTTTGATGATTTTTGTCCGTAGCTTGGCTTTTGGTATGAAGTGGTTGTAAAGACAACAAGGTGAAATTAATAGTTTGTTTTGGGTACTTAAGTACTGCATGCTTAATCCTTTTTAAATGCCTAAAATGAAGGCTTAGGGGGAGAGAGAGAGGGTTAATGTGCAGATGTGAAAGTGGACAACTTTTGTGCTTTTGACTACTCACTGGAAGTTCTCTAAACACTTAGCTACTTTTTTAGGCTTAGCACAGTTTTCCTTCAATTTTTTTTTTTTTTGCATTACCGTGTGAAGCATTAGTAACGTTTTTAATTAGTTGTTTATTCTGGGCTACTAAAACATTTGAAGATGTGCAGAATTCTGCTTTGGCTTACTCTGTCACAATGGGTACTTGAAATGCATTTATGCAACGTGTGTAAGAACAAAGGAAATGGGAGCAACGTTGAATTATATCACTATAGAATGTGTCCCAAAGGACTTAGGAATTTATTTTGCTAAATGTAGTGTACAGCCTAGAACTGGCTAGGCATCACACACAGCTCACCAGGCTGGTGGAGTTTTTTTGAAGCAAAAGAATTTAATACATATGCACATATGCATGCACATGCTCACCCTGAGAGCACGGTCTTGGGCTTCTTGTGCTTGAAATGAACATCTGCAAGTATACCCCAGAAGCTCAAACATTATCCAGGTTCACATGGTTTAGAAATAGTTTTTTGATGGCTGAATTTTAGAGCAGAAACCTCAGGCATTATTATTATTAGTTAGCTGAAGATTTGAGCTGTACCCCCATAATACTGCCAAGGCATGTCCTCCTGGCTGACATAAGAAGGGTGCCTGTGAGAAGCTCAAACTGGCTTTAACTGCTGAGAACCAGTCTGTGAGCATAGAGGGCTGGGAAACGACACAGAATGCCAGATCTCGGTGAAAAATGGAAACACTTCAAAAGAAGTTACTTCTGCTAGATGAGTATAGGAAGTCTTAATTGTTGTTATATCCTCTATTTAGGAGGTATATTCAAGACCAAAAGAGCAGAATTCTGTTGTTGGGTGAAGAAATATGTTGCCAAGATGGTTCAGGTTTTTTTTTGTGGCAGGACCAGCTCTGTTACAGAAGGATATCACTTCAAACAGATTGCCGCCACTGCAGGTTGCAAACACACAACTGAAGGCTTCTAGTTCTCAGCTCATACACAGATGTCTTTCAATAAGTTTAGCCAGTAATTTCTTCAAATTGCTCAGTTTATCAGCAGCACATGTCATCAATCCTGGAGTGGTTGCTCAAGTCAAACTACAGAATCCTTAGCTTACAGACACAGCTGCAAACAGGTGAACAGGCAGAAAGTAATTTGTGCAGCTTGGTGGCTGTCAGACAAAAGACAGACAATCTGTGTTTAAAACAGATTGCAGGCCTTGCATGAGCCAGACAAAAGGGATTTCTACAACTGCAAATAATTCCAAGGTTAACATATTTTCCTTTCTGCCATTAGGTGATTTGTTAAAATTGGAAACAATGAGCATTATAAATCTACACAGAAACTAGAGATAAGATGAAAGAGAAAAACAGATCGCTAAATAAGTTTACATCCTTCTGTTGAAAAGCATACAACTGGTATTCATATAGCACTCCTTTTTAAAAACTAAGCTGAGTTATAATACCTATAGGGACATCTAATACAGATTTTTAGTTCTGCTAAGGAAGTCTAATTGGGAAAAGAAATAACACTGCAAAACCAGAAAGTTCATAGTATCATTCCTCTGTCTTAAAATTTGACTTTTTTGCCTTTTCAGAATCTCCTTTGGTCATCATTCAGAGATAATGTGAAGATTTAGCAGGATATAGTTTTAACTTTGAAGTCCTCTCTTTCTCAGATATTTTAATATTTGGGTAGATTTATCAAGATTTACTGTACCATCTATATCAGAGGTAGAAATTTGTAGCAAACAAGTGTACTCTAGTGCTAACCTAATTACAGTAAATTAGAAAATATGCAATTTTCTAATTTAAATTTCAAATGCGCAATCACAGATACAGCCTCAGATGTGTGACTATAGAATATCTATTCCTTCCACTTCTCATGGGCTCAGTAAACTTGCCTTGACCTCAGAACTTCTGCAGCCTTCCATGAGGTACTAATCAAGCTAATGTAATATAGCCCTTCTTCCTGTTTAGTTCAGTGAGTAAGTACTTACGTGCAATAATATTGATGGGTAATTCTATGCCTAGTTTAAGTTCTGGCAAATTTATTTTCCATGTTACTTAAAACTTACCAGCAGAGAGAGATGTGGGTGGAAGAAGATGCAAAAAGTAACTGTCTACTCTAAAGCAGCATCTGCTTTTGTGATGATATGATTCTGTACATAGAGGATTCATCATTCTGCTTTGAAATACATGGAAATCACTATGTTGCACACAAAGTGCATTGCAATCAAAATGTACTTTGTGTGTAATATAATAATATGTGTTATGATGAATTCATTAATATGATGGATAATCATGCACAAGTGTTTACAAAACTTATTTTTGTCCCATCAAAAGCTGTTTTCTTAATGATAAATTTAGAATATGTTCTTTTTGTTACAATCATCCCTATATTGCATACTTGAGTCCTCCAGTGTAAATATTGTCATAATTAAAGACTACTGTTATATGGCTATTTCAAATTCATAGTATTATAAAAATTGAGCACTAAATTCTGCAGAAAAATCTGATGCTGAGGCTGAATTGAAAAATCCTTTAAATTTCTCAACTGTGAAGATATCACAAGCATGTGCTTTGATAAGCTATAGCATGGAAGTGCCGTTTTTCATGTTTTCTGACAAAATGCAAATTCCAAGATAAAATTGCGTCTTAATATGTGCTGTGTTACAGGACTCCTTGCATTTGGATTTTCTTCTATTTTTTGTATCTTAATAGGCAGCAAGGTTTTTAACATTTCAAAAATTAATGACACTAATGGAAATTTTCTATTCTTTGGCCAGGAAGGATTATATACTAGGTTCTTTCTTTGTAATGCTGACAGCAAGTGTATTGCTTGTTGATTGTGCTGGGTGTTTGCCACAGATTGCAGCCTGACATTGCTGTGGGCTTCATGTATTCACTGTAAAGGTGAGATCATCATCTTTAAAGGATGGTTTTAATTTGTGTTGGTGAATCAAGTGGATACTGTTTTTAAGGAAGGAGAAAAAAGTGCATTCATGCAGGTTGCTGTCTGCAGTCCAAATTGCTGATCAGAGGGTCTTTATACACATCGGTAATGTGCTGTGCAATATAAGCTGAAATATATTCCACAAGGGAGGAAAACGGAATAGGTTACATACGCTGTTCCTAAGTGCAATGAATATAAAACTCCATTACTCACTTTAAGCAGGTGCTTTTTATATGAGGCTTTAAAGAAATATAAAACTGCTGGTGAAATGATTGGTTTGTACAGACACGACTTAACTTCCAGTATTTTGACCAGATAAAGAGGCTAAAAATATTTCTAAAAACATTTCTTTAATAATTTCAAGGATTAAAGGTTAATATCCTCCTAGTGTATGAAACTGCCATTCCAGACACTAAATGTATTGTTTTCTGCAAAGTCCTCAGGAGCTGCATACACCATTTAAAAGAAAATACAAACATGTTTGGTAAAAGTAGAGCATTGTGTTTTTAAGTTGATATCCTAAACAGTCTATATTAAATTGTTGGAAGGAGTACAATGATATAAAGAAATGCAGTGTGATATAGAAAATCATGAATAGGAATGATACTCCAGTTAGAAAGAACTCTTGTTTTTAATGAAAGTGAAATTTTGTCTTCTATGTGCAAGGAAAACCACATGTAAAGGATTAAACTCAGACCTTTTATTTAAAGCAGTGTATACTTTCTGAGAACGAGAATCCTGGGAAGATTGTTAATGATAATACTGATACACTATGTATGTTAACTTTCAGTTTAATTTCTATCATATTTTACTTACCCACCCTGTCTGAATTACTGTTTTCCAGCCATTTCCTACTCCTTTACAGTCAGTGATTGTAGCAGCAATCTCTGTAGTCCATCTTTTAATCATGTGACTCTGAGCTTTGCTTCCCAACTGAGGGATGTCAACATTCTCTTTTGCTTCTCCCCCATGCCTGGCAACTCAGGAAATTAACTGTTAATGATTATATTTTAGATGTTCTTTATTTTTGATAATACTGTTACTGAACACATCTGACCTTCTTTTGAATTTTTATGAACCTTTCTTTGCTGCTTAAACGATTACTCTGTCCATCCTCAAGAATCCTCGTCTTGTTTACATTTTTACTGGTCCGTAACAGTGCTGTCCTATATTCAATAAGCTCCAACTGAGCCTGTGAGAGATTTTAGCCATTGGATATTGTGTTTGACAGCAGACAAGTGACCAGGTGTCATGTGTGTTACAGGGAAGTTCACAATCATGTGTAGATCCAGGTGATACCTGGCACTTCTTGCCTTTAGCATAGTAGGTATGTTACATAGCACCATAAGGTTTGGATCTGTTGTGGTCAAGGAGGCTTTTTAAAGGCAATACAGACTCACAGGAAATGTTTATTACTTTTGTAGTTGCCGAATAGTTTATTTGAGTTGATGTGCCATAGAGAAAAGAGCTCCACAGGAGCAACAGAAGGCGATAAGGTCTAAGATGAGCTCTGATGTGTCTGAGAATTTGTTCTTTCATCTTGCAATTTACTGTCCTAGAAAATTTCTGTTTAGTTGCTACCCAGCTTTTTACTAAAAGGAAAGTTGTAAAATGCAGACTTTAATCCAGAATCTAAGATAAATTGCACTTTTTGCTTAATGTATTTGAAGATAAGCCCTTTGAGCTAGTACTGGATTGAACTTGAACTAGACTAGATAGAAAAGGCATTTCAGATTTTTTTGAGAACGTATTAGCATTTATTAATGAGTGAAAGCGTTTTCATATATTTTACATGTTGACATTTTGCATGAGCTATTATTATCCTCAGATACAGCAAAACTGCTGTATTTGAAATGGATAGAAGTGTTGTGCAACTGAAATGGAAGCAACCAATTACAAATGCCTGGCTTCCAACCAAAGGGTGTCTCAGTGAGGACAGGAATTGTGAGCTCTTTCCTCCATCTGTCTGTCTTCATCTTTTCAGGATCTTGCCTCAAATACTTTACTGTTCAGGTTCCTCATGTTCTTATTTATGTATTTATTTATTTATCTTATTCATTTGTGTCTAGAAGCATTTGTATCCATGTCACTTTTAGCATTTGTCTACTGACTGTGCATAGGTATGAAGATTGATAGAACATGCTTTTCTAGAGTTGCAATCCAGATTTTGATAGGTTATTTTGGAAGACAAAAGTTATTTTAATGCATCAACTTTGGCTTCTACTACTATTTTTCCCAAATGATACAGAATATCTGAAATGCAGCTGTTGAATTGGGCAGAAAGGAAAATCAGTCATTTTCTTTTTGAGCCTCTGTTTATGACAGCAGGAAGAGTAACACTAAAGCTACTTTTAATCTGTGTCCTGACCAATGTCATATTGCCAAATCCAAAATAATGGCTTAAATTAGGTATGCTTATAATTGGCAATGCCTAAATACCTGGAATGCTAGCAATAACAAGGTTAATAATAATAAATTGCCCAAAACGACACTTTTTCACAGCAAAGTTCTAGAGCTATTTACAATACTATCTATATTTGAAAGTGGAAAACAGTATTCCTTTTGTTGGCTGTTTAGCTCAAAAAGATCCACAGTCCAACAGGGAGGAGGAGAAGTCTGGTGGTTTGGGATGAGGTCAAAGTTGCTCAAGGCAGAGGGCTCTGTGACTGTCCCTGTGGCCCAGGCCTGGCCTCTGACAAGAGGCGTGCCAGGGGACAGCTGCTTGCCACTCCATAGCCCCACCTTGGCTTGCAGGTCTGCAGCCCATTGTCTGAGCTGTCCTGGATTTTGCCTACAGCTGCTGAGGTTGAGCTGTTCCCATTGTTCCCATGCTCTCACAGCACTCAGGCCCAGCTTTGTGCCTCTGCCAGCTCCAGTACACTTTTTGTGGCAGATTTCTCTCACGGAGCGCTTGCTACTGGTGAGATTCACATCTTCCCACCCCACATTTTCTGTCCTGAAAAAACTTAGCAAATAGTGCATAGTAGTAGTTTAAATAAATATTACTAATCACATGTGAAGCTTAGCAGTCAGTGTGCAACACTTGCAAATTGTTGTCCAGCTGTGCTCCAGGGTTAGGTACCATTGCAGGTGGAAGCAGCACACTGGGAGTTATGGTAGGTCCATAAGGCGATATTTCTGTTACTAGAAGGGAGGCATAGTTAAAATCTTCACCCTTATCTTCACTAACATCACCTCCAGCTGCACTGTAAAAAGCACCTGGAGGAGGATGTTTGGTCATCCAATTACTTCTTTTGGTGAACTTGGCACTGTTAAGTTTACAGTTGGACTTGATGATGTTGAAGGTCTTTTCCAGTTTAAATGATTCAGAGATTCTGTGCATTTCAGTGGTAGCTGTTTAGTTCTCATATGAGCATTCTAAATTAAAACCACATTTTACCTTATTGGATAATCACTTAGATCATCAATAAGGAATATTTAAAGTTTCTTCTTATCTAGAATGCCTTAAGCATATTTTTCCCAATGTTCTGTGTTTCTTCAATATTGGTTTTCAGTTTATGAACCATGGGTTTCTTGTTTACCTTTCCATTTGAAGCAGGATTTTAGAAAAATCAAGAGGCTTTTGGGTTAGGGCAAATGGGGACCTGTATGAAGGCCATAGTGTAGGGAATCTTGAAACAGGAATGCAACAACAGGATTTTGTCTTTTATAAGTGACTCTCCCTGTGGGTGAAATGCTGCTGTTCTTTAGCAAGCTGGAAAATATTTCACAATATGTAAATCTCTGTTTATAATGCTGATCCTGCATGTTGTTTAGTATTCAGGCAATGGAGAAACCTTAGTTAGTTTACAGGCAGTTTAAGGGTTTAAGTGATTAGTTAGAGAGATTTTAAGGTGTGCTTTTTGCAGCTTATGAAGAGAATGATACATACAAATATTGATACATATTTTATCATTGTTGCCCAAGAACAAAGCAGCTTAACCTTCTTCAGTGAGTATTTCAGTCTGTCACGAAATTTCACCCTTTCATGTATTTCCTTTTTCTTTTAGTACCATGGTTGAAGAGAAAATAAAATCAGAGCTATTTTTTAGGACAAGGTTCTCTTATGTATGGAGCTCTGGCACAGAAGCTCAAGTCAGTAGAAAGTCTGTCCAGTTCACAGTATGTTAAAGGCAGGACAAGTCCACCATAATCCTGTTGTTGGTGCCCTGTTAAGTCTTGGGACTGGGTGGGGATGAAACAATAATTTCTTAGAATAGTGATATGTAGACTAAAAGCTGGTTGACGCAGTTAAAAAACTGTGATAATCAGATTAGAAACTGTGATGTTAAATAAAGTTGAGTTAGAAAAAATACCCAATTTTACCTTGAGAGTTCTTTAAATTAAGCTGCCTGAATTACTGTTCTGAAGAAGAAAGAAAATAGTAGCCTGTGAGTATGTACATTCGGGTTGCAAAATATGGTCTGTAGACTATGTTGACAGATTGAAAACATGCAACTGTGAGCACAGTGAAGATGCTTGAGGTACTTCCTTGCAAAGATTCAATTTTACTATGGAAAAACCACAGAAAATACTTGTACCCCAGCTTTTATATTTTAGGAAAACCTCTGTTTTTCTCTGTTTTTCCAGTTAAAAAAAAAGGAAGCAGGGGTTATAGGGGGTGGAGGAGGGAATCTCAAACACAACACTTCAGTGTTTTCAGGTGATGTGTTTGAGGAAGCAGAATGATTGAAAGAGATGTTGAAATTCCTACATTGCTGCTGTTTTATTACAAATAAGAATGTGAAAGCTTTATGCTCTCCCAGTGCTTTGAACGTGAGAAGTAGGACTGGTGCCAGTTAGAGCTGGTCTTTGTGGCTTCTATTATGTTCTTTCTGAAAGGAGGAAGGAATTAAGTTTGGTTTTAGCTTGGAGTTCCTCAGAAACGCCATCTCTCTAACCAAGTCCAGTGGGGACTCCAGAAGTTCTCACTGAGCACTGGCTAAGCAGAGACTGAACATAGATGAGTATCTCTCAGGAAAAAAAATGAGGTTTCTCTTATGCTTCAATTTGTTCACTAGCTTTTCTCTGTTAGTCATGTAAAACCTAAATATATGTTTCTGTGAAAATAATTTGACATTTTTGTCATGATTCCAGTAAGACTTATGCTTCAGTGTTATTTCATTTAGTTAATAGCTCCTTACTTTTATTTGTGGATTGATCTTTTTACTGTTCGAAATAATTTTGACAAGTATGTGACAGTCTTTTACTGTATCATGTTGCCAAACCATAGTTTATTGGTACTTAATGCTTTAAATATTGAAATATTTCCTTCTGAGGCCACAGACTATATGTGGGGACAGTTCATGTGGAGTTGCTTCTAAAAGTTCGACATGCCTTACTCATTTTCTATCTCATATTTTGCAGTTCTTTTATGATCTTTCTAAAGAATTATTGTATTTCATGGATTTGGCAGCACACAGTCCTGACTGTTGTCCTCAGAATCAGTAACATACCTATTTTCTGGTTTTCTGTGCTTGTTATTGATCAGTTTAGATTTTGTTTCTTGGTTTGCCTGTAGTCATTGCAAATTCACCTTACCACAAATGGATTGGTAAAAGATATTTGTTGGTAAAATAATTAATTAAGTAATGTTTTTAAACAGGCCCTACATTAAATGAGTGCTTAGATTTCTAGGCTTTCTAGATGAAATCCTGAGCTGATCTATAAAGACATATTTGTTTCCTGCCTTTAGCTATTTGTTTCCCCCCTGCTTGCACATGGAATAACACTGAATGCAGGAACTCAGGGCAGGCTGTGTGCTTGGATTATGTACCTGGAACAGACCAAAGCTGGAAAGTTGGAGGGAGGATGTGAATACCTGTTTCAAAGTGTGGGAAAGCTTTTATTGACAGCACAGTATTTCTGTAAATGTACATGGAACACAACGGCTCTTTGGGCTTGGAGTTATAATTAAAGTGAGTCGGTGTGTGCAAGGTGTAAATTGTCAAGGTGTAGTAGATTTTAAGTTAGAAAACCTTTCTGCCTATTTTTGGGTTTTACAGTATGGACAGAACAGATTTGAAGTCTTTGGTGATGCGATGTATTCTATGTGTTTGAGTCAAGTGAAACAGGCTGTGCTTGACCACTGAGTGTACACATGGCTACGTACTGGGAAGGAAGCACTGGATTTTTACTGCAAATCTCTCTACAATGGGCAAGATGTTTCCAGGGAAAAAAACCAACAAAACAGACATCTAGAAAATTTATCTGGGTACATTTGATGCCGACTGGCACATGTATCTCTTTCTCCAGAAAGTCTTTGATTCCCCTGTTCCTGAAAATAATGCTAAAAAAAATGCATTGCCCTAATTTGACTCCACTGAGCAACAAAGTCAAGTAAATGCGAGTGGTGCTTCTGCAAGTGAGATTCCAGAAGAATGAGTACAGCACAAGTTCTACTCTCTTGTCTAGCACCTTGGAAATGAGCCTTTCTCATACTTCATTTGCAGGATGTTGGATTTGCATAATGTTTGCTGTTGGCAGTGATAGATTTGGTTTTCCTAGTGTGTTTAAATTCACACTCAATGTCTTAATTAAAATATTATGGTCTGTTTGTCTCCATGCAAAATTTCAGTTAGTACATGGAAGCATGGAGCATTCCTTATCTAGGAGTTTGAACATCTTCATGCTCAAGCAATCCCTTAAAACACTACTTTAAAAAAGTTCATAAACATAGAGGGGAGGGAAGGAAGCTCTAGTCTTTGCTTCTTAAACATTTGTTTGCTAAAATAGGTATTTAAGGAGTATTTTAGTTATGTGAACAACTGTTGATTTTATAATGATATCATGATGGAAGAAGTAAGGAAGTCTGTCTGGGAGGAACTAAAATTACAGGGATGGAAACTACAGATAGAGGCATATGAAGGGAACAAGGCTTCCTTCTTCTCTGTAGAACAGCTTGCCAATTTGACAAGTTTATGAGAGATGGTTCATAATTTGTAAAAATTTTCTGAGTCTGAAGAAAATGGTCTCTTATTTTAAACCAGTTCATTAGAAATGGTTCACTAAAAGTCTCTAAGCTTCCTGTGCCTTGAAAAAGATTTGTAATTTGGCAAGGACAATCACTTTCCATTTAGATGATTTTTGTCTTTGTGATGAAAGTCTAGTTAGACATTCTAAATTTCTTATTATGTTCTCTGTGTAGGATTTCAGTAATTAATAAATAGGTTTGTTTGAATATTCATCAGTCCAGAGAGGTGAAACCTGAGTGGAATTTTTTTCTGTAAACTTCTCCTTGGTTGCTGTGGTGTGCTGTAGTTATCAGGTGTTGAAACTGAAAGCAAGTTGCCGTTTGACATCAAAGCAATACAGAAGAGGAAGGGCATGAGTATGCTGTGTTTTCTCAATACTTTTCTATTTTCTGTTCAAAGAGTTGAAAACAATGGATTAAGTATTTACCCTAACCCTATAACAGAAAAAAAAATAAAAAAATAGCTTACTACTGCTACCAGTTACTACTTCTTATGCATTAAAATATGATTGTTAATTATCCATGACCATGTATTAAGGGCTTGTGGGTTTCTTTAAGGCCAAGCCATTAAGCTTTCCTGGCTTCTCATCATGGTCCTTAACTGCTGGCTGGATGAAAAGCAGTTCATTGGCTCATTTGAGCAATGCTTTGCTGACTTTTGCAGTCATTAATATGATGACTGATCAGTTAAGAGGGAAATAGACTCATGTTTTCATGAAGGTTGTAGAAAATAAATGTCTTCTAATAATGCTGTCATATCTTGCTGAAATTCAGTAAGTCTAGAAGTTACTTGGTGAGGGACTAGGAGTAAACAGAAACAATAGTTAACATGATCACACTAAACTTGATTTCTTTTTTTCAAATAGGATACTAAATTAAAATGTAAGTTATGCATGTAAGTAACATGGACAGTTTTAGTCTCAATAAAAAGAAGTTGTCCAGGATAATACATCTAAAAGTGAACGCCATTATGGAAATTATTTAGTTTTAAAACTACTTAGTCTTCCATAGTGAGTGAGAGAAATATATTGGACATCACACCTTTTATTTTGATTCTTAAAAGAATTTATGAAAATTGAAAATGGCAAGAAACTACTAGTTTTTAGAGGGATTAAAGGACGGGGTCAAATTGTGACCTAAGTTTGATTTGCTTTAACTGTAATATTGGCTGCAACTAACAGTTTAATGGTCTTTGTTTTGAAATTGGCAGAATATGGAGACATTTTTTTAAAATTTTTTTTTAATGCAATGGCCTCTATTTTGCACAAATTTATAGGAGCTATGAGGAGACAGAAATATCCACAGATATTCTAGTTTCTTTTGACAAATTCATGCATTGCGTCAGATACCATGCCTTAGATCAAAGGGGATTTTCAGCTTTACAAGAGGCTTTACCCTGGACAAAAATGGGGATGAGGGTCTGTTCACAAGACAAACTGGTAGCTGGTCTTTCAAACTGAGAACTGATGGGGTCTTGTAATGGAAGTCACACAAATCAGTTTCAGTAAGTATTTTTTGAGCCTGAAGCCTTGCTGAGTCACAAATTAGGAAAAATCTGGACATACCTCAAAGGCAGAAGACAGGTTAAATTTTTATAAGAAAGTATACCTAGAGTGTGGATCCTACTTTTAGATGGCAGTTTGCTTTACCACGAGCTGTGTGTCCTTTCATATGTTTCTTCTTTGTGTCTATCTTGGAAAGTACTTTTTATTAAAAAATTATTTTAATTTCTTACCGAAAAAAATTTGAATATATGTCAAGAAGACTGCTTGCTAAATAATTTCATATGCACTACAAAATACTCTTCAGTGTTTAGGAACAGGTACAGTGAACTGAGCATAATTACCAAGTTTAATCTGAAATCTTCTGTTCCCTATAATTTTTTTTTAGGATTTTTTCTTTCTAGTTGATATATATTAAAGGTTGTTCTTTGGGTTAGGCCTTTGAGAGATTTTGCAAAAAACCTAATTAATTTATTCTGTAGATGATTACATTTCTTTAATGTGTTTAATCTTGAAATATGTTTAAAAATGCTTTTTTTTACCTGATATCCCACAATACTTTCCTTGAATAATTATGGATTTTGGAACAAATTCTATGTTACATACATGAGGAAATGGTTCCATAATTATACTAATGTTTGCATAATTAACAAGCTGCTTGCCAATTTTAACTGACAAATTCCAAGTTGCTTCTGCACGAGGGGGAAAAAACCATAAAAAAGGCAACTTCTGTTAGTTTTTCCTTTCCTACTTCTTACAGGTGTTGAAACTATTTATTTCTAATTTGCAAGTGAATTTATGTGTTTTTTTTCTGATAGGCCTTACAGATTTGGAGGGCTGGCTTCCTCCACCTAAGCTTTGGGGCTGTTTTGGGGGGGCTGCCCTCAAGCTCTGCCAACATATCTGAGTCCCTGGCTTGTACAATCCCCTGCTGCTTCTGCTGCAGTTCTAGGCAGCTCTTCAGAAGTGACTGCCAACAGCCCTGACTTCTTCCAAGTGCTGCAGTAGTTTTCTGGTGCTCACAAATGGGGGCTGAGGAAAGACCACCAAAACTTATTTCCACTTGTGACCCAAGGCAAGGTTTGAACTCCGGTTTCCGCTGACAAATGGCAGGTGTGCCGTTGGCCTTCTGTACTGCTCAGCTGCGTAGGTTTAATGCTTTACATAGCTACTGAATAAAATGCTGTTGTCTAAATAAAAGCTGAAAACACTTAGTCATTTTAAGATCTTGAAATTAAATGGTCCTAATAAAAACATAAAGGAGAATAGTTGACGTGGCACTTATGAAGTGAAAACAAAAGTCTATCTGTGTGTATATATGCATATTTGTTATTTCAATTTCTAAGTGGTCTTGTGTGTTTTCCTCACAATGTGTATATATATATTGCATGCATAACTGTTTGTATTAAAAAACCCATATGCAACATTCTTTCACTTTCATTTAAAACCTGTGAATCACAACAAAAATGCTGTAAGAACATCTAAGGTAGATAATTAAAATATAATTAAGTTTAAATGCCTTGGTGAAGGAATATAAAAATATTTAAATTCAACAGGCTAGTACATTTGCAGTTTTCTTTTATTAGGTGTGAAATCTAAGAATCCCCTGCCAACTCTTGAGGGCTCAATCCAGAATGTTGAATTGAAGTACTGCGGCACATCATTGGTCAAATGTGCCTCTGGGACCGTGGGATCAATAAAAATTTGTGCCAAAGCCCCAGGTATGTGCAGCTGGACCATGTAAAACTTTATTGCCTGTATAGGAGAATTGGCCTTGCTTTTTACAAGGGGAGTTACTGAAACAAGAATTTACTCATTGTTCCTATGAATCAGAGAGGGGTTTTTGTATTCTGTTTTGGGGTTTTTTTTTTGTTATTATTAAGTATGTCATGATGATCCAGTCCTGCCTCAGTATAGTCAAATTTTACACTGAATTAAAAAAAAAATAATTTTTTTCTGCTGAGGCAAGTATTAATCTAGAAGCATTCAAGAAATAAGAAAAATACAGAATACTTTCACCTAGCTTTATCCTTAGCATAATTTTGATGTATTCTCTTGCTTGTTTAATGTCTCATTTTCCATTAATGCTGCAGGTACGTATTTTGCTTGTAAAGTTTTTTTTGGGGTTTATTTTTTTTTTAACTTTTTTAATACAATTTTTCTGAGGAGCATGTAGGAACTTATCAATGTCTATGATGTCTTTATGGATAAAAGCAGCTAAGGTTAAGAACATTAAAAATTGAATGTCTTTAAACTTAGTTCATGGTGATCCTTAAATACATTATTTTATAAAATTGGGAAGGAAATTACTGTTTTAAAGATAATCAATTACTGTATTTGAAATCTTCCTGCATGTCAAGGCATTTACAGGACAAACATTAAATAGATTGTTCAGTAGTTTACATGATACTGCTTGTTCTATTTGCTCTTTTAATTCTGTATTCACAATGTTAATTAATAGATGTTCTCTTTGGACTAGTGAATGTTTGTCCTGAAAATTTATCTTCTTACATTAAAAAAAGTAAGTAATCTAATTTTTATCTTAGGTGACGGTGGAAAAGAGAAGCTGATTCCTTTAATTCAAGGCCCTTCTGACACCAGAGACTTACACAGCAGTAAATGGCTCAATGAGAGTAGAAAGCCAGAATCTCTCTTAGCTCCAGATTTGGTTGCCTTTACAATCCAAATTCCACAGTGTATGGACTACTGCCATAATTCTGGTAAGTACAGAACTCTTGTTAAGCTGGTATCACATTACATTTTTCCTATCCAATGTAATTTTCAAAAGAGGGGCTTGATATAAATGTGCCAAATGTCAAAGTATCTTCTACACACACTGCGCACATAATAACTTGAGCTGACTGTGAGACAAAAGAACTAAAAGCTGCATTTTGGTGTATGTCTTCTTCAATAAGGAGTGCTTCATTAACTTTGGTTGCCTTTTAAAATAATTACATGAAGCTTTTGTAGACTTCAAGCGGGGGAGAGAGGAGAGGCCGGATCCATGTTGAAAATATTGGTTCTATTCTCTCTTCCTGGTACTGGGTTGGCCTTCTTAAACATAAGTCAACATACTGAATTCTAAATGGTTCATATAAATTTGCAGCATAATTTATTATTAGGAATTTGTTTATCATAAAATTTGTTAACAATAACAAATAATTTTAAAAATACTGCAGGGTACACATCTGACCTCATCAAATTTGATGTTGTGGTGGCCTTAAATGAGAAGTTAATAATTTGTGAGAGTTGTTTGAGAGTTGTTTGGCTCAATTTAAGGGTGTTGTTGACTTTGTGGGCATAAATACTTTTACCTGACATTCTTATGGTTTCTGTGGTCTTTAACCAAAAAACATTGGTCTGTTGTAAGCAACACTGACTATTTTGAAATGTGTCTAGTTTAAAAGAATTCATGTAGTTTGTGAAATACACCTGGAACTAAGTTTTTCTGTCAGTGTGGTGATTTTTAAAAGCCACACTTTCATGTTTTTCAAAGCTTATTCTATTGCCATGAAATGGGGGAAAAAAACAATACAAAAAAGTATCTAGGTTAAGGAAAACAAAAGAATTACCTGACCCCAATATTATGAAACACAGAAGTAATTTGAACACTTCAAGTGTGCTTTTTTTCTCTGTTTTTTCCTGTGTAATGGTTCTTGAATGTCATTAGTCTGAAAAGTAACAGTGAATTTATTACTGTCATTGCAATTTTTGTCTGCATATGTAAGCAACATTTGATTCTTATGCAGAGTAAATATTTGTAAGCACTACACACTCCAGCAGTTGTTTGGTTATTTTTTCAGTAATTGTACTTCTATGTTTCTTGGAGAGCATCATGTTGGAAATGTTTACAGCAGTGTTTTTATAACAATTATCTTCAGTTCCTACTCCTAAAGCATTGCCAAAAAGCAGTTCATGATTCAATAATATCTGAATTACTCAAATCCATTTTTAAACAGAAGCTAAAATCTGTTGCACCTGTTGACTCCCTTAAATACCTTTTAAATGTTCATAACAACATTATTTTTGCTATGACTAATTGTTGCATTTCTTGCCCTGTTTTTTGAGAATTTTTTTAAATTTAATTTTCTGAGTTTTGTTTTAGTCTACTAATTATATTTTAAAGGCTCTGTGGATACCTATACTGTACACTTGCTGCTTTTTTTCCAGCTCATAAGGATCACATATATTTTTGCTCATTTGTATTATGGATGGTCGAGTTAGATGGCTGGAGTCCTTGATGGGTTGTTACAGGAGGTGCTTATGAGAATTAAGGCATTGACAAATAAAGTGCTGGCCAGACTCGCATTCAGGGATTTTGAGATACAAAAAATGTAAAGATTTTAGAGCTGAAAAAGTACTGGACACTTCACCTACCCCTGCAGTGTCTCAGGCAAGTTGTAGTGATTCCATGTGCACAGTGGCAGTCACCAACCTGTGTGGTCAGGCCCTGGCTCTGCTCCTCTAGATCTGTAAGGTGGCACCTGCGAGGAGTGACAAATGAGAGGAAAAAGCTGACTGATTTGCTAAAGGTTTTGTCTCAGTCAACAGGAAGAATAGCATACTGCAAATTATTCTAGTTTTTTTTAACGTAAATTAAACCAGGAATAATTAATGTTTCAGTTGTCTCAGGTTCTATACAAAGGATCAACAAAGCAAAAGCCTTTGCTTTCAAATACTTGCTGAAACAACTGGGGCAATTTAATATAGGAGATATGGTTATCATTTTCTTTATGACTGTGAAAATTACATATAGAGAAAACATGAAGTGCTTTGAGTGCATAAAAATGCATTTGCCATCAGTTGCAGTCACTTCTGGGAGTTTAAAAAGCTATACTGGATAATTTCACAGAAAAAACTCATCCTTTGGGAGTAAAAGGATTTTTTAAAGCTGTACTACTGGAGTTGACTGTGCAGTACTGACGTTGTGCTGTTTGTGAAATTTTTCCTAATAATGTTGCATATGATGTTCTGTAGTAGGAATTTGGACTAATTAATTCATTAAATTGAATGGAAAACAACTTGATCAAAAATCGAAGCAGCTGTTTGGATATAAAATCCTAAGGAGGAGGTTGGGCAAATGGCATGAGATTCTTGAATAAATCAGGGCATATTTACCCAGAGAACGGGGAGGGGACTGTTCCTCCTCCTCTCTTTGTTGCATCAGCAACTGTCTACAGTCACTTGAATCATAGGATCCAGGGTGATCAGGATGATTGTGCGACTTCCTTTTACTGCTTGTCTGTATGTGGCAAAGTTTGAGGATGTATTTACAATCTGAGGGATAGAGCATTTGACATTAGTATCTTCCTTTTCATCTTCTTTATTTCATTTGTCCTGTTGAGAGGAAGAGGAAAAAAGAGTATGGTTCTAGCAGTACCATCCCGCATTGAGTACAACCATGAAGGAAAAAGCTCTAAACTGTACTTTCAAAAAGGGCA
Source organism: Bombycilla garrulus (assembly GCA_013400315.1). Lineage (NCBI taxonomy): Eukaryota > Metazoa > Chordata > Aves > Passeriformes > Bombycillidae > Bombycilla > Bombycilla garrulus. Next base: position 102,111 of record VXBU01000699.1, on the reverse strand, counting down.
GCTTTTAAAGCATGTGATGTGTAGCATGTACAATGTATAACAAGTATAAATCAAGTGCATTTACTTAGGATTACCTGTCAGGAATGTTTTACTGTTTGATGCATAAAGTCTCATTATCACATGGAAAACTGATCCACCTATGGTAAAGGAAGCATTTAAGGTCAAAGAATTTCAATATAATTTTGTTTAGTCCTAAAATACAAGTCTGAATGCTGTGATTTTAATTTTGGATACTTCTGTTGTATGAAAAACTGCCCAAGGTATCTCTATGCATAATTGTAAAAATCAGTGAATATGCTCCTCAGTCTTCAAACTGCAGCGAATAAAATAAGTACAAGAGAGGAGATTATTCCATTACCCCAGGGCTTGGGAAGGTCTTCTTACTCTTTCTCTGAAATAACCCTGCCTTTATTAACCCTGGGAGCAAGCTGCAGACGTTGTTTGTTTCACCTGGCCTTTGAGAGAAGAGGGAGATTTCAAAATGAATGCTGGTGTTAGTGGTTAATTATGAACAGCTGTTGAATAGATGAGGTGAGCTGATTACGCTCTATTTGGTTTGCCATATTGAATAATTGGGAGTGTGTGCACAGCCAGTGTATGGACAGCTTTATTACGAATAAATCAAGAGGAACAAAAATAAAAAATACAATTAATAAAATTTTCTCTGAGATCAGCCTAAACACTCAATTATGCAGCAGTGAAATAAGGGACTAAACAAAACTACTTGTATTAATATCATGCTCATATGTCTTAAATTTATACACTCAGTGGAGCAAAGCAAGAGTGGGATGGCTTTTCTAATTTGTCAAAGCTGCATAAAGACTGAAGAGCAAACATTCAACCTTATAAAAGTTGGAATTTCTTGTTTAAGTGATATGTTTCTCAAACTTCCAAAATGTTTAGAATTTTTTCCTCTATCAGTATTTTAATTTAGATATGATCACTCAAATCACCCCCTTGCCATGCCAAAATGAAAATATAACTAAAGAAATAGTATATTCAACTATGAAAAAATTGCCATAGAAGTTGTACCAGCAGGAACATAAACTTTTTTATTAATGTAAATGATCTGATTTTTATCTGTTAGATCTTAATAGAAAGGAGGTGAGAGATTAGAGGTATGGTTGGTTTTATGCATATACACCTACATATGCCACCAACTTCCCCTTTTTTGCAGTTAAAAAAGCATGTAATTGACATACTTTTAAATTTAATTTTGACTGCTTGCACTAGGGATATTAGTCTGAATTTTGAAGCTTGAACAATTATAAAGTTCTCATCTAATTTAACTCAGTCCTTGTGGTAGTAAGTAAATAAGTAAAAAAATTCTAGTAAAAGAGAATTCATAGTCTAATTTGAAGTATTTTGGAACGATTTAACACAATGAATGAATAAAAATGCTTAGTATATTGGAATAATTAAAGACAATTCACATTTGTGGTTTGGACATAAATGTGTAAAAATTATACCCATCTATCTTATTACATTTCCTTTTCTCTCCCTGAGGATTTCACTATGTACTTTATCTGTAATTGTTGCCAGTTTTCTATCAAGTTCCCACTGGGCTTCTGGTGCAAAAAATCTTATCCTCTCGATGACAGAGCTTGCCTGAATGATTTCATGCTCTTAGCATTTTTGTTCACGGGAATTAGGGGGAGAATGTAACTGCAGCTGAACATAGCATCTATTTTTGTAATTTTGAAGTTTAGACTCTGTTATTGGAACTAAATGAAGAGATGCAGGTGTTCTCCAGTTCAAGTCCTTTGGGATTTTTTGATGGTGGATGCTTGAAAAGAAAATGCATGTATTTCCAGAGTCAAACAGCAGCTGTGGACAAGGATTTATGTTTTTCTCAGAACTTTGGGATTTCAAAATGTTACATTTAATCACATGCACAGAAAGGAGAGCAAATGTTAAAGATGTTACATATAAAACTCAGAGACTGATCTTTTTACCATACCAACTAGTTGTGGGAATAGGGGAACAAAGTGATCTTTAATCTTAATATGCACAATTTCAAAAGGATTATGATAGTTGCCAGGACTCTGGTCTTTTGAGAACTGTGCTCAGGCAGTGCACAGCATTTATATCTTCTTAATTGCTTTTAAAATCTGGTTTATTCTTATATTTTTTATTGGAAAAATATGAATGTTAATACTATGAGTTACTGTAAACACAGTATTTATGTAGGCTTATTTTAGAGGGTGGATTTACATTTGGTAAGTATACATTCTTAGAAAAAATTTTCTGGCATCATCCTGTAGTTTTAAACATTTGATTTAAAATACCCTTTCAACTGCCTGAACTGCAAAGTTACATTTGGAAGTTTTCTTTCCGACAGAATTTGTGGGAAAAAGTATTTTGTGGTAGTGCAATTTCTCTCTCCCTTTCTCTCTGGTGATTTTGCAATTAGTTGGTTGTAGCAAACAAAATGTCTGGCATCTTAAGCTGAAATTCAGGCAAGGGCAGCAGATGGTGGTAATGCTGAGCAATTCAGGAAGGGAGAATGATGTGGGGAGGAGCATGTTGGTAACAGTGGTAAATGCCATTTTAATTAGTACCAAGGAAGAGAAAAGCCTCTTTTAACATTCACCGGTTTGTTTATCCTCCATCCTTTGCCATTGCCCTCACAGCCCCAGTATATTGTGCACTACCACCATGTTAAATACTTTTCCAGGCTTGAATCACCACTGCATCTACTGTCTTAAAAACATCCAGCACTAAGTACTTTGCCTAAGAGAGAAGTAAACTTGTCCTCAGGTGCAGTCTGTTCCTCTGTTGGCTGCAATTGTAGATTTTGTGTCCCTAGGAGCAGCAGCCGGGAGGGATGTACTATACTGTGCTAACTAGATTAAGACAACTTCCAGTGAGTTGCATAAATCTGGCAACTGCCAGTGAGTTCTGGTTATAGCAAGGTAGTTGCACAATGCAGAAATAAGACAGCTTGTTCAACTTTCCCTCAAGTAATTCTGCAAATCCTCTTGGGAAGAGGTGTTTTCATCTCTCTGCTTATGTTGCGGTCAGTTTCTCTCAATATACCATAAATCCTTCAGCAATATATGTGTTCTAGAATTCTGAGATTGTGACTAAATAGGATTCTGAGTTTTTTTAAATCTTACTTTAAAAATTGATATTAAAAAAAAAAGGAAATAACCTACACAGTCATGCGAGTTGTTAGAAGTTAGCCTCTATTTGAGGTCTCTGAAGTCTTTCAATCCTGAGTGACTTTGAGATGTACTGTTCAGCTGCACTGTGGAAGTCACATAATGTCTTTAGTCAAGAAAGCATTTTTGCCTTTTTTCAATTTTTTTTTTCTTAATAGAATCACTTAAGATTAGGAGTTTGTGCTAAAAAAGAACAAAGCGCCGTGAAGATGGGGACTCCACTCCAAATGGCAGGAGCCCTAGACGTTGCACTTGGAAATATGTGACTGAGGGAACTAATAAACCTGCATCTCATCTGGATTTATAACTTTTTTGTAAAAACTCATTTAACTCAGGATAACAATGCCTGTAGATAATGTAGTTGATCTTGTAGTTCTTGGGATAGGACTTAGAGCTTCAGTATTGGCAATTAATGGCTTGAGCTCTTGAATGGAAGATACTAAGAGGTATGCAGGCTTAAAGTACTTAAAGGACATCTCTACCTTCTCTTTAAACAGCTCATAACCTAGAACGTTCTGTAAGAGTAACTAAAAAAGTAATTGAAAAGTCTTTTATTTTTTAAACTTTTAACTTATTACATGTGTAGAAGTTAGAGAATGGCAGATATGAGATTATTTCTGCTACCTTCATTTTCTGTGTGTGTGCATGTGTGTTCCATTGGATTTCTGTTCACTTTAAACTCAGGCAATATCAAAATGTTCCATATGGCCGCCAAAGTCATATTTAACACTTCTGTTATTGAAAAAAATGTACATGGGAGTTCAAATGATAATTTCTATTTTCATAATGGTAGAGGCTGAAGTATCTGTGCTTTCTTTATTTATGAAAATGCATTTACCTTTCCCACTTATGGCATCTGGAAAAGCATTATTCAGCAAGGTGACTAGATACTTATTGTTGGTTTGGAGTGTTTTGAAAATTTGACAGGTATAGGCTCTCAGCAATTGCTGACACGTAATTTGGACATTGAAATGTGTTTTTAATTGAGAAAATATATGTTGGCCAGTATATTGAGATAGTTCCCTCCCATTTTGAAAAAACGCCATGAGATCTTTAAGTTTCATTTGGACACTTCCCAGACATGGGCATAAGGGACTGTAACTGTTTATTTTCAAATAGTGTTTAAACTATTTCCAGGTTTTATAATTTAATTGTATTGCTCTCACTGCCTCTTTAGTGATGTAAATGATTCATATAAGATGGCTACTTGTTTCATAATAAAATACTAAATAGATGTGAGTGATAATCAGTATACTCTTGGTGATAAATTGTAAATGCATTTTGACTAGGTCAACTTCTGTTTTTTTTTAATTTTAGTAAGAAGTAATTAAATAACATCATAGCACATTTGATAAAAGCAGTGCTAAATGAACTATCTTCTTTTTAATGCAGAAATTATGTATATATAAACATATTTGTTCCTAACCTATATTTTTTCAGTAATTTTCATGGTTCAGCTCTGTAGCAGTTTAAAAAAAAAGCTACAGGTCACTCCCAAGATTCCAATGTTCTGGTTATAATACAGATGTACTAATTGTCTCATTTTTCTGATCTAGGATGCAGTCAGAGTTAGTATTCAACCACATTGTCCCTTTTTACCCAAACATTGCTGTTCAGAAGTTCCCACAGAAATTTCTTCCTATCATGTTCTGAATAGCCAGTTGCGGTCAGCAATTAAAGCTGGGCCATTACCAAGTGACTGAAGAGCTGGTTTTATGTAGAAAGCAACAGTTCACAGTCAGGATTAGGCAAAGCAGGTTAGAATTTTAATGGTATTTTACTTTTTTTAAATTCAACTAGATAACCTCTGTGATGACTCCCAGTCTAGGACAGACTCCTACAGCTGTCCAAAGAGGTAATTTTGAACAGACAGATGATCTTCAAGGTGTTCAACTTTGGAAACATTTAAATTAGTTCTGTTTTTTCTCATGTGCTGTGAAGCTTCTCAAGGTCAGTTTCTCTTGTTACCAGAAATCTGCAAACTGTAAAAATTAGTACTGCAGGAACTATTATTCACTTGTAACCTTTAGACCATTTAATCACTCCTGTGCTGTATGAGCAGATTTCATTTTACCTGTGCACTCAAATAGAACTAATATGTTCAAGATACATAATATGTACTTGTGTAAGGAGGCAGAAGTACTTAAAATTATTATCAGGAAAACAGTGCACTGTGTAACTTTTCAGTTCTAGTTAACAGCTAAAATTAGCTTACCTATATTATGTGAGCCATTAATGTTGAGTATCTATATAACATTTGCTTGAAGTACAGCAAATTCAAACACAAATGTGGTATATTTGAGGTTATCCTGACATTCTCAGTATCACATGGAATGCTAAATCTATTTGAGGAATACAGTGATGGGATTAGATTGGATATATAGTACAATTAAATAGCTAAATATTTTTAATTCTCAGTCTGATTTATGCTCTTCAGTAGAGGAGAAGGCATTTTGAAAAGGAAAAAGAAAAACCAAAACACATTTGTTTTTCAGAAGTCATGTCTGAAAGAGAAGATTCTAGGTGGTGCCCTGATCTTGCAGCCGGTTCAGTTAAGACAAACATAACCTGGAGCAAAGTAATTTGCTGACCTGACTTCTGAGTTTCCATCCAAACACATTTGTGCTGCAAATTGTTAATACAACTTGCAGCACAGCATATTAGTGCATGCTCTGGCTTTCATAAGTGTTTTCCTAATTTCTGATGTACTTTCAAGGTGAAGTAGACAGATCTGTGGGGAAAAAAAAGTGTTTTTTATTTCCCAGGAGATTTAGAAAACTGTGTATTTGCAGATTAGCAAATAATATTGGGGTTCTACTTTCTGAATTTATGAGAACATTTCAGGGTTATGCAATGAATGGATATGCTGACAGTGTGAATGGAAGGGACAGGAAGTTCAAAACATTTCAGCTCTTGCAGTAAGAGTTTCCCTGAATCTACCAATTCTTACACTCTTAGCCCTGGGGTCACCATCTGTCACTGTAGAGCTTCTGGGGCTGCTCATCTGGGGTTTGTGCCAAGCAGAAGAAATATCTTTGGCTATGCTGCCTCATGTTCAGGAATCTTGGAAAAATAGACTACTGCCTTTGGGAAGGTGGATGTGAAAGGAGTCAGACTGACCAGAGTTGGAGCCATGTCTTTTTGAATTTCAGTGTTTATAACTGTCCTGACAGTGGAAAAAAGACCATGTTCTAATAAAGTGATTTAAACAATAAATGAAAATAAAGTTTATTCAGATATCTAAAATTAACCTTCAAAATAATAATCTGAATAAACAAATGGCTGACTGCCTCTTCTCATCTCCTGCTGCCCTCAAAAGTACCTATGCTTATTTTACTTTTGGAATAAAGACAATTAAATCCTAAACAAATATTGTGTAAATACAATACAAAGTATAACCTTAGAACTGGCTTGGCTGTCATAGCAATTTTCCCCCTTAAAGTAGGGAGAATAATGGAAATTTTGTAAATAGAAACAATACTTTGAAAAATATAAAGATATTATTGAATATAAGAATTATTAAATACAGTATCTGGCTCAACATTAGTGAGCAGGGTTATGAAGCACGTATGATGTTGGATCATCACTTTTAGATAGTATTCTTTTCTCTTCATGCAAGTCCATGGCATAAATTTAATCAGTCAGGTGTCCAGTTTATATAGAAGTTGATAAAGTACATGTTTTATGCCTTGGACTTTGCATGAATTATATGTAGAGCGTGTTTCTTATTTTTAGTGTAACTATGTTCATGTTTGGTCATGTATTCAATAGAAATAAATAATGAAATGAGAATATTAATTATCTTCTGTACTTTTGAGCTCTCTTATGTCCCTGCTGTCATAAGAGAAAAAGAATTCAGTATTGAGCAAATCTTCTTTCAGGTTGTAACCTGAAGATTTATACAAGAAAATAAAATTTGTTCAAACTGTATTTATAGTATTTGAAAGATGTAATGGCCCAAGCCCTGTATTAATAGTTTTCAGACAGTAAAATTATTTCAAAATACTGCTTTCATACATGTTTCATAATAAATTCATTATTCAATGATAAGCTTAAAATGAATGTATTATGTTAGAAGTGTGTTTTTAAACCAACTTCTGGAAAATCTTACAGATAGAATGTAATTTTCTGAAAGCAGATTCATATATCTGGCACATCTTTAAGCAGTTGCATGTCTAATCTAAGAAAATGCAACTTTAATACAAGTTGCAGTCAGTTGATTAAATTCTTTTTAATTACGAAATGAAATCATTAAGGGATGTTTATATTTTTAAAAACAGGAGTAATAAATTATATTAATCATAATACTGATTATATTTAGTGTAAAGACTTCTATAATTATTTGAAGCCAATAATACTACTTTTTTTTCTTCACTGTTAACATAAGCGAAGTATAAGCCTGTGAAAAGGATGACTTAACACAACTGTTGATGCACTTTGACTGAAACATCTTTATCAAGTTAATACAAGAAGCAGTCATGCCCTACTTGAATTACTCATTTAAAATGGCTGAGCAGCAGCCTGGATGTGGACTTTGAAATCCTGGGAAAATAAGATGCATGCATGCATCCAAATGTCTAGAGTCTTTAAAGCAGCTGTGAAATGTTGTAGTGGTATGTCAGCTACTGGCTGTTGTCTACATTTTTAGTCTGAAGGGAGGTGTGATCATTTAATTGCTAACCAAGTTTAATGTTCCTATAGTTATTACATCCTCAGTTCAAAGCTTTTTATTTTCTAGAGCCGTTGGAAGTGAAGAATCAGAATATTTGTCTGCTTTTTTGCACACTTTTATTGCACAGATTATTCCAACTTCTTTTGAATATCTTATTTGCTTTGTTAAAGTGTATACATTTTTCTCTAATTTTTATTGTGCTTGTAATGAGGAAATAATAATCCCAAAGATGTATAAAATATCCAAATAAAGCACATGGGTAGGTAGCAATTCCAAAAACGCTACTTTTGTGCTCAGTAAAGACATAAGAGTATAATAGCTGGTAAAAGCCATATATTAAAAAGATTTCTGTCTCTTTGCACTGTTGGGACATCATTGTTTGCACAGTCTTTTGCAGATGATGGCATTGCCAGGTTCCTTGTCTTCACAGCTTGATTTCATGTTTTCTTTGAAAAGACAGACATATAGGAAATGAATTGTTCAACTTTAATTTTTCTTCAAATTCTTGCACAATTCCAAAGGGTGTGCATCCCATTATACTTAAAACGGAGATTTTTTCATTAGAAGTGCCAGATGTTTCTCTCGTATCCTCACACTTCCCGAGTCACCAGTATAGAAGTAAACACTCTTCTTTTTACTGCAGGAATTGTACAAGTTCCTATGACTAAAAGTGAATTGAGAGCATGAACATCCAGCTTTGTATGTTGGAACATCTGTAAGGCAGTGTCAACTTCATGTTGCACTTTGGGGACAGACAGTAAAGTCCATATTGTATCTATCCAGGGATATTCGTAATCATCTCACAGCAGCTGGTGAGACTGCAAGGTTGCTTAATTTAAGAATCATGCAGGAACTCATCAAGTAGTTTTTCCCTTTGTTCTGTCAAGACTAGAATTGAGATGACTTGTACTTTGTTTGTTTCCTGGAAAAATCACTATCTCAGAATCATGATGGAAGGGGAATCTGTTTTCTACACAATGGCAGCAAATCAGGCACCCAACTCAGAGATTGTGCCTTCCTTCCTGGTACTGGGAAAACGGAGAAGTGAGATTAATCCACCTTTAAGGTAGAAATAGGATGTTTAAAAGTCTTCACTCATTTTTTCCAAGGCAGCCCTAGTAAAGTTATTTGATAAAGCTCTTATGAAAGAGCTTTAAACTAGATTTAAAGGAGGAAAGGAATAAAACCAGGCTTACTACACATAAACCTGGGGGCAGTATGCCGCTGTCTGAGGGATGCTGTGGTAGCAAGGTCCTGTGGTCTGCATCTGCAGTGGAGGCTGGGGATGGAAATCCATGTGGCAGCAAAGACACAAGGGTTACTGACTTTTTAGAAACATGGAAGCACCTGAGAATGGTTACACGCGAATAAGGGCTTGTCATCCCCAAAAGGCAGAAATGAATAGTGCAACAGAAGTGCACTGACACCAATGCGTTCAGCATGGGCGTCAAGCAGGAGGAGCTGGAAGCCCTTGTGCAGCAGGAGTACTATGACATACTTGCCATCATGGAAACATGCTGGAATGACTTGCACAACTGGAGTACTGCAGTGGATTACTGTAAACCCTTCACGAAAGATAGGCAAGGAAGGAGAAATGTTGGAGTAGCTCTGGATGTTGGGGAGTGCTTTGATTGTCTGGAGCTTAATGATGGTGACAGTAGGGTGAGTGTTTATTTTAAGAGTCAGAGAGTAGTGCAACAAGGCTTTGGTGGGAGTCAGCTATACACCTCCCAAGCAGAATGAAGAGGCAGATGAAATATTCTGTTAGCAGCTGGAAAAAATCTGGCCCTTGTTCTCATGGGGGACTTCAACTTACCAGATGTGTGCTGGAAATGCAATACATTGGAGAGGAAACGGCCTTGGAGGTTCCTGGAGTGTGAAGTTAACTTCTTGACACAGCTAGTGAGCAAGCAAACGATGAAAGGCACAGGCTGGACCTGTTGTTTGTGATAAGGAATGGGCTGGTGGGAGATGTGGTGGTTGAAGGCCTCTTGGGCCAAGTAATCACAAAATGACAGAAGTTTTGGTTCTTGAAGAAGTAAGGGCCATGGGGGAGCAGCAGATCTGCTACACTGGACTTCTGAGAGCATACTTTGGCCTGCTTAGGAGACTGGTTGAAAGAGTTCCTTGGGAGGCAATCCTGAGGCACAAAGGAATTCAGGAAGGCTGAACATAATTTACAAAGGAAATCTTAAAGGTACAGAAGGTTGTGCCCACATGCTGAGAAAGATGAGCTGACGGAGATGTGTCTGACATAGCTGAACAGAAAGCTTTAGCTGGAAATCAGGAAAAAAAGAGGAGCTCATGACCTTTGGAAGAAGGGTTGGAAACTCACAAGAACTGCAAGGATGCCGTGAGGTAATGAAGGGAGAAAATTAGAAGGGCCAAATCCCAATTAGAACTTAATCTGGCTACTGCCGTGAAAGACATTGAAAACTGTTCCTGTAAATACATCAGCAACAAAATCCATTATTGGATGCAGGGGCAAAAATGGTGGCAAAAGATGAGGGAAAAACAGGGTATTTAGTGCCTCAGACTTTAATGCCAAGACCAGTTGCTCTTTGGGTACCCAGCCCCCTGACCTGGAAGACTGGGCTGGGAGAAGAATGAAGCCCCCCCCCATAAACCAAGGGGAAATGGTCAATGACCTCCCATACAATTTAGACATACATGAGTCTGTGGAGTTAGATGGGATCCATCCAAGGGTGCTGGGGGATCTGGCACAAGAGCTCTCTGAGCCGTCTTCAATCATTTACCAGTGATCCTGGCTAACTGGTGAGGTCCCAAGTGACTGAGAATTGGCAGCAGTGGCTCCCATGTATAAGAAGGGCCAGAATGAGGATTTGGGGAACTACAGGCCTGTCAGCCTGACCTTAGTGCTTGGCAATGTTATGCAGCAGATCATCTTGAGTGTCATCATATGGCACATGCAGGATAACCAGAGGGATCAGGTCAGTGTGAGATTAGGAAAGGCGGATCCTGCTTGTCCAACCTGATCTCTTTCAATGACAGGGTGACCTGCCTAACTGATGAGGGAAAGGCTGTGAATGTTGTCTACCTGTGCATTAGCAAAGCACATTTCTCACAGCACACTTTTGGAGAAACTGGTTTTTCATAGTGTGGGTGGATCTAATTTTTACTAGATAGGAAACTGGCTGGTTGGCCAGGCCCTGAGAGTGGTGGTGAATGAAACTAAATCGATTTGATAACCAGTCACTAATGGGCTTCCCCAGGGCTTGGAGTTGGGGCCAGTCCTGCTTCATATCTTTATCCATGATCTGGACAAGGGGATCAAGTGCACCTTTAGTCAGTTTGCAGAGGATATCAAATCAGGTGGATGAGTTGGTCTGCTTGATGGTCGGAAGGTCTGCAGAGGCCTCTGGACTTGCTGGATTGATGGGCTGAGACCAGCAGTATGAGATTCCACAAGGCCAAATGCCAAGTCCTGCACTTGTGTCACAGCGCAGCCATGCAGTGCTACAGACCTGGGCAGAGAGGCTGGAAAGAGGCGCTGTGGAAAAGGAGCCGGGGGTGCCGGTCAGCAGTGGCTGGATGTGAGTCAGTGCATGCCCAGGTTGCCAAGAAGGCCAGTGGCATCCTGACCTGTGTTAGGAATACTGTGGCCAGCAGGACCAGGGCAGGGATTGTCCCCCTGTACTGGGCACTGGTGAGGCCACACCTCGAATGCTGTGTCCAGTTCTGGGTCCCTCAATTCGGGAAGGACATTGAGGTGCTGGAGCGAGTCCAGAGAAGGGCAGTGGAGCTGGGGAAGGATCTAGAGGGTAAGTCATAGCAGGAGCAGATGAAGCAGCTGGGATTGTTAAGCCTGGAGAAGAGGAGGCTCAGGGGAGACCTTAATTTCCTCGACAACTGCCTACAAGGAATTTGTAGCCGGGTGGGGGCTGTTCTCTTCTCACAAGTAACAAGCGATAGGACAAGAGAAATGGCTTCAAGTTGTGCTAGAGGACATTTCAGTTGGTTATTAGGAAAAGTTTATTCACTGGAAAGGTAGTCAGGCATTGGAATAGGCTGCCCAGGGAAGTGGTTGTGTCACTGTCCCTGACATGACATTTAAGACATCTAGATATGGTATTTAGGGACATGGTTTAGTGGTGGAGTTGGCAGTGCCAGGCTGATGGTTGGACTCTGGCCTTGAAAGCCTTTTCCAACCTAAACAATTCTATGATTCTGTATAACCAGGGAGGACAGTATTTTATCTTACACTGTTGTGTGAAGTGGAGTGTTCCGGATGTGTTTGCATTGCTGTTTTCCAGTAAGGTTCTCTATTGCGCTGCTGCAAGACTATGATGGAGAGAAGTTTGCAGTAAGAATGTACCAACCTTTGTAGCCTTTATTATGGGTTGGCTCTATTTGGATTTAGCTGCCACAGTTTTTCACCCCTTCTCAAATGGGAGCTGCTCAGCTAGGTCCAGTAAAAGGTTTCTCTATTTTGAGATGTGAATTAAATTACTCCAGAATACTTGTTCTTAAGAGCAAAGGAATTGGTAATTAAGAAGCATGTTGTACAAAAGTAGCATGAGGTAATGCTAAGGGAACAAGAATATTTTTTCATTCATTTTCTGTGAGGTCCCCCTGTAGTGAAACACTTGCAGATGAATGCTGCTATGTCGGGAGCCAGTACAACTCAGACTCAGTTACAGCAGCATTTTGGACCTGGCTTTGAGGAAATAAAGCAACATCTGAGTTCCTGCCATGAGTACCAACGTGGGGAAAGCAAAGTTCTTCCACTTCTGTGTAGTAGAGGTACCTCTGCATGTTCCTTTTCCTTAATTCTGTGCTAGGGGTGGCTGATGACTCTTACGTAGCAGCCAGTGTGGAGAACTGCTGTTTGTGTGTTCCTGAGCCTTGGACCCAGTCTCTGGGGATGGTTGGTTTGGGTTCACACCTCACAGGGCTGTGACTCTCACTGACACTGGAACGTTAGAAGCCTTTCTAGGGTTGCTGCTTAAGAGAAATAGAAACAGTGTAGTAAATAATAATTATAATAATAATAAAAACCCAGTTAATTTTTAAGGAAAAACTTGAAACTAACTCTGCTCACAGTCCTACTTATTTCCATTTTTTCAGATAATTTTATTTGTGTTCTTAAGAGATGAAGCCTTCTTCCTACCCTTCATTTCCTGAACTGCTGTGCCACAATAAGAATTTGGAATGCCCAGGGTCAATTTCTTAATTAGGGTTGGGAAAAGTTGGAATATATACTTACCAGACAGGTGGTATAGTCTTCCTAAATGTTTTAATGTTTAGCTATACTTTTATATAAGTATAAGGAGAGAACAAAATATCTATTCTCCTTGTATCTGTGAATAAGATAATCTGAGTATTGTTGAGATTTGGGAGGAACGCTTAGAAAATTGATGTAGTCCATGGTCCACTGTGTGATGTAGCCCTATAAATATATTGTAGAGCTGAAACTTAAGAGAAAATACAAATCTTTTTAGCTCTAGGTGTTCCTGTTTCCCAGAGAATTACTAGTGGAGCAAGAGGACAATTTCTTTAATTCCTTTATCCATAAGTCAGTCCCTTTGGAAAATCTCCAGCTGGTTCTTCATACCCAAGGAAGAATGCTAGCCAAACACTTGTTTTTTTGACAAATTCTAGCTATTTGCTGTCAGTACCAGGACAATGTGATCAACATTTTTTTAGGGAAATGCAGACAAACTCTCCTTAATGTATGTGGGATAGAAAATATAGTGTGTGTGTGTATATGTGTATGTATATAAATATCTACATATCTATGTGTGTGTGTGTATATATATATGTATATAAATATCTATGTATCTATTTGTGTGTGTGTGTATTATTGTATATGTGTAGTGGACTTTTCCTGTTACTGTCCAGTAATAATGCTACATAAGGTAGGATAATAATAAAATATTTTACAATCTCAGAGCTTTTTCTTACTTCTTTTAGGAACTCCACCTGGCCTTGTCTTGTCATGACTGTTTGACATGTGCAGCACTTTTAAATGAACTTTGCATGCCAAATTATTTTTTACGTAATAGATCTTTTAGTTTATATTAACCCGTCTTAATGCTATCAACACAACTTTAGAGAAAATCAGTATTTTTAGCATTATATGGCTTCTTCACTAAATTCTTCCTGTGCTTTTATAAATTAAATTATCTTCCAAACAAATAGGCTGTACATAATGAAGTACCTGTTATCTCACTAGAAATTTTAAACAAAAGGTATTGTATGGCAATTTGGAATATGTCCAAGGCAGCTAGCATTGCTGCTTTTAGTAGTTTCAGAATAACATAACACTTACTTAGAACAGCAGAATGTGCCTTGCATGTCAGCGTGCCAATGCAAATAATATTCAGACTTTCTCCTATGTTTCTTCTGTGAAGTGCAGTTTAATATTTAGTTACTGATAGTGTCCATTATTATTGTTATGCTTTAGATCAAGGAAAAGATAAAATAGTCTGAATTACAAAGCATCCAATAGCTTGAATTTTCTGCCCAAGGAATAACAAAAAGTAGCAGATTGAAGTTCAAATTTATATGGTGAATAAGTTTGAGTAGTTTTCTGTGCCATTAGTGGAACAAATTAAACTTTTGCTGCTTGAGTGCATATACCTAAACAGTGTAGTGTGGGAGGATTATCAGCCAGTTAGCCTTATTGGTTTATTGGCAGTAGAGCAGATTTAAACAAAGTTTTCCCATGGCCGAGGTACTGTATCAGCGATTCCAGAAGTTTTCCTAAGAAATTTATGGAGTGGTATGAAAGTAAATTACTGAAGAGCCATCAAAGCAAGTATGTTATTAATTGACAATTTATTGACTTCATCCTTACTGCTAGTTAAAATAAAAAAAAAGGATTAGGATTCCCAGTACACTTTGAAAGCTGCGTGAGGTCTTTTGTACGACATTTCAGTTAACCTGTAATTAATTAACTTAATTAAACAAATATTAGTAAAAGAGTAAAAGCACACTTATTCTGATGGATCTATTAAAAATGGTCATAAGATCAACGTAAATAAGTAATGGAAAGTGTGAATCTGGGTCTCGTTAGGGCAGAGTGTAACACCGATTATCTTTGATCTTCTGAGAAACTTGGTCCTTGCTCAAGGAAAATTCTCATAAACATCACTGACTAATTACTAAAGTACTGCTGGTCCTTTACCCTTCAGCTTATGGTCAAAAATATGTTTCTGTTATACTGGACCATTTTTCTGAAGCTGCACTTCACTTAATTCAAACAGATTGTAACTTATTTTGTTGTTCATTATTTTACCTATATTAATAGAGTAGGATATTGATTACAATAGAAAGAAGTGATCTTCTGTTTATTCCAATTTCTTTTATTAAAACGCTGGTTCTGACTAATTATTTAACTTCTTTGTGTATCATTTCATCTGCAAAAATATGTTACCATCCGTGTGAAATGCTCTGGGAAATGCCATAAGAATGTTTTCAGATTTTTAGTTGGAAGGTATTATGTGAAGACTGGAATTTTGTAGTGATAGTACTTAGGTATTAGCGAGCATGCTGTAGGTCTTGTAAACATCTGATATTTGAAATATGAAATTAATTCCTGCTAATATTATGTGGAAGTGGAGGTCTCCTTAAACTTAAAAAAATAAAATCTAAAGCTTTTTTTTGCAGATCATTCATACACATTTTAAATTTATAGCTTTTTTAATGTCACTCTTAATTAAGACATGTAGATTTAATGATAGGAATATTTTTCCTATTACTAATAATCCCTAAAGTCTACTGCACGTAAAACACATGAGTTCTCTCATTTTCTGCCTCTTTCTGACACCAGTGAACTTTTTCTGTTGCTTTCAATGACTGATAAATTGTTTGCCAGGTAGGAGGGGGAATGCTTGACTTTGACTCAGAGTTTAATTTCTTGAGAAAATACCATTCTGTGCAGTGTGTCTACAATGGAAGCTATTCCAGAATATTTTTCTTCGCTATCAGGTTTTTTGGCCAATATACCCATGAAAGCAGTCTCCTGGAAATCTGCTTAATCAGTAATACTGTTTTGAAAAAAAACATTCTGTAGAGATCTGTCCTTTTTCATTAGCAGCTGCAAACATTATAAATAAATCTAAGTCTTTTTTTTTCACTCACTCATGATATGCTTCCCTTCTTTGATATTGTCAGTTTTACCTACTTTGTTCGTGGTACTTCAACTTTGATCTGGGCTAATTGCCATTAAATTCACACCGCTCACTGACTTGGCAAGCCAGAGCAAGTTAATGCTATTCATCATCAGGAGAGCAGTTACTTTCTTCTGTCCCCTCCAGGCATGTGCTTGTTTGTTTAACTGCAAAATGATTTGAGCTGTTTTACATATGCTGCTCATACATTTTCCATATGAACGTCAACAGCACAGCAGAATTCTAAACTGAAGGTTTTAAAATATGTTTATTGCTTAAGACATAGGTATATTTAAAGTTTTTTTGTTTGGTTGGTTTTTTTTTCCTTACTGCTTCAGATGCTGTTTCTATCCCGCAGTGAGATTTCACAGGAGGTATTTGGGAGCTTGTCCTTGGTCAAGGAAGGATTTTTGTCTGTTTGCTGCTTCTTTACTTTTCAGAATACAGATTGCTTTTGCCTGCTAAAACTATTTAAATACATTTAAATGAGACAAGTACAGGCTTTTTTCTAGGGCTGTTTTTCCCCTCTTCAGATGTCACTGACTGTGTGATCCTGGGAGAGGAAAAGTCAGAATCTCCCAATGTGGTAACTTCTGGGTACTGCATAATTTACCAGTGTTAATGCTGACAGGAAGGAATTAGTATATGAAATAAGCATATTTATTAATTTTAAGCATTTTAAGTAGTTCTGATGAAGTATATGGTGTAAATTTCATATCTGTGAACTTGGATTTTTTTCTCCAAAAGGTGGAGAATTGTATTGAATTGAAGATGGGAAGTGGTTATTTTTAAACCCATAGTCCAATACTACCCTCAAGAATCATCTATTGACCAATAATAGTTCCTCTTCCCAGAGAATGTAATGAATCGAGGCAAGGTGTAACATCTAACACATTAATAAGAAGAATAAATAAAAAGCATGAAGTAGGTTTTCATAATATGTGATGTTAAATGGACTTAATTTGAAACTGATGAAAAACTTGTTCAGCAGCATTATTGCTAAATCCTCCTGAAGGCAGCTTGGGAGATAATAATAGTTCAATGCTTTGCTGGTGTGTTTCTTGAATATTTCATAACTTTTTGACCTTCATTAATAACAAGTTTTCTGCACTGTGTAAAGAATTGCTTTTATGTAATCACCTCTGTTTAAAAAAAAAGAGGGGGAAGTACATTTAAAAATTCAGAACATATTTTTGATTGTAGTAAATTGAAATTTCTGATTTGATCAAAATTAATTGATTTTTTTTTTTAATGAGCATTTGTTCTTTGAGTTATTTTAATTTTGTTTTGGCTAGTTATTGTTCATTATTTCCAGTTACTGGTACTATCTAATGTTTCTAGTGTTTTTCAGTGTCTGCCTTAAGTCTGCAAAATTAATGTTACTGGAATATTCATTGAATTTTAATCTGCTAAGACTGCAGTGAATGATTACATCATTGTGTGAAACAATTGAAATGTCTGCTGAAAAGTTTTATGAATTTTCATAATGAAGATAATTCAATTATCTTTATTTCTTCACATCAAATATAAAAAATATAATTGAAAGGGAAAAAATGTAACCACCAGTGTTACAGGAAAAATGAAGTATAAAGCTGAATTTGCAATAGGGCCAAGCAAAAGCAATTGGCCAATTCTCAATTGGGAAGTATTGAAAAACAACAGTGTTGTTGGGAGCTGCATCAGGCCGCAGTGCTGTCATTCTTTGTTTGTGGGATAAGTGTGAGGGTTTGGTACCTGGTCCACTTTTGTTTTCTGGATAGCAATAATCCTAAGAATCAGTTTTAACAGAAATGCTTCCTGGTGCCGTTGTTGTTCAAACAAGTTCACAGTGGCACAGGTTGCCTGTCGAGTGCAGGGTGCCAGTCAGAGCAGAGCTCAGCCAGGTGCCAGAAACAATGCAGCCAAATGGGGGAGTACCAACCTCACCTGCACTGACTCTTCCTTCTTACATCCCACACTTACAGGGAAAAAATGATGCTCACAACTGTTCTGTCAGGTGGACATGTTGGAAATTGTGGTGTGAGAGCATGAATAGTAGCCTTAATGTTTAAAGATTTCAAACTACTGTGCAGATGTTATGTTCAGGATTGTTTTGGGTCCTTAGGGTCCTTCATCTCATTTTGGAATGATGTAGTGTAAAAGCTTGTTTGTTTGGTTTGGTTTTGTGATACAGTTTTCCCATTAGACTCGTATTGATGTTCAGGAAGCAAGATTTAAATAAAAGACTGTTTCTTGTTTTAGTAAAGTTTGAATTCTTTCTTCAGAAGAATAAAATGGGATGTGAGACAGTTAAATACAGTAAAAACTGAAATAAGCTGTCCAAGCTGAGCTCACTGGACCACCCAGGTCTTGGACCACCCAAGGGACCAAGAACAAGCGATTGCCTGAAAGAGGTGGCCTTTTGCTGGAGGTCGAACAAGTTGTATTGCAGACCTTGGATATATTTGGTAATGATTTCTTAATGCAGTTAGCTGCCTACTGGAGATGGTCCTTACTCTAAGTTCCCACTGTCCCTATAAAAATGGCACTTCTTATTTACTTCTGACCTCAACAATTTTTTTTGGTCTTTTCAGGACAAAAGTAAAATTAGCAACTTTGCAAAGTGTTGCTACTAAGTAGAGATTTTGAGTTACTATAGAGTTGTGTAATGTCACATATAAATAAGCTTTTTGAATGGGGGGGATATGTGGCATCACTGGTAGAGTTTGCAATGAGAATTAAATTGAAAGCAATCATGTAAATAATTCTTACTTGAACCACCTTCACTATGCTTTTATTCATAAGAAATGGTACAATATGAAACCAGCTAATTCTGCATTAGAATTGCTGTGTTCCTAAGCTTTAATTGCCTTTGGAAAATGTAGAAAATCTTAGTTGGAAGCTATTACGAGTGGCAGGTTTTCTCCTTAAATCCACAGTAAAATGATGTATATGAGTGTGTAAATATTTTCTATTAATAAAAATAGACATTGAATTGAAATTTCCTGTTGCAGTTATAATTTCAAGATAGTTTCCCATCCTGTTATTTTTAAAATTTGTTAGATAAGATGGAAGTAATCTAACTTAACCACCCCAACTCAACATTTTTATGTACAATGCTTTTGCAGCAATAGGTTTATTCTAGTGATGGTAACTTAAATACAGAAACTACACAAGGAGGATTTGCTGAGATGTAATTGACTGTTATGTGAGTTAAAAATCCCTCCATCGTGTACCAGTAACATCTTATATTCCTATAATCTTGTTTTAGTAGATAGAGAAAATATTTAGAAGTAAACACCTGTGTCTTGTGCAAACCTTCTCTTAAGTATATGGCTTTATTTTTTTAGCATTCTTTTCCATTGCAAGTTTTATTTAAAATCTAACTTTCTGATTTTTTTCATCCTTTCTTAAAACCAAAATAAAGGTAGCATCTAATTTTTCACTTTTTGCAAGCTGGATGAAGCACTGGCTAATTAATTTAACTCCTATTAGAGGAGTGAAATTTATTTCATAGTCATAAATCCACGTATTTTTGTCACATTTTTTCAATCTAAATGAATACAGATATTCTTATGGCCCTGTTGAAAGGCACAAAACTCCTGTATCTTTGCAAGATAGGAAGAAACTTTTGAATAAAGAGTACTGCAATTGAAGCCCTGTAGGCAGGGCTAAGTGTTGTACTTGTGTGTTATGGTTGGGGGTATATACACATTTGCACTAATTTTAACCTGTGCATTAATAATAGTTTAATTATGAAATTAATATTATTCATAACTAAATTTCACAACTACTACACTGTAGTTTCATTGTATGGTTTGGGTTGGAAGGGACATTAGGGATCATCAAGTTCCACCTTCCACTAAACCATTTTTCTGAAAGCCCCATCCAATCTGCCCCTTCATGTATGTGGAGTATGAGAATATAGATAGACTTGACCCATCCTCATCATGAAATGAATTACAGGTGCCAATGTAATAATAATTTAAAGTCAAAACAGTTGACAAAACATCAGTTCATGTGTCCTACAAGCCATAAAGCTTTTTCCTTTTACCACCTTATAGCCAACTGAGTAAAACAAACAGGTTCTGAGATAAAATAGTATATTACTTGCTCTAAATTTCATTTAATAAGCAATATGATGAAATAATGATGAAGCAAGTGGAAAGTATTATTTATAGATATAGAGATAAGTCTTGTGTCCTTATTACCAGCCTTTCTAATTTTCCTTCAGTTCTCTAATTCTAATAAGTCATTGCAAATCCATGTAAACAGACTCCCAGTTTTACTGAGGGGAATGTTCTCTCAGGGCTTTGTTAACCTGATGTTCTGTGGTTTCGCCTCGTAAAACTAGCAAAGGGCTCTCTGCATGGAATGTTAATGGGGGGAAGTAATGAATGCAGGATGGGATGTAAGATTCAAACATGCATAAATTTGGAGGTTTGGAGGAGATCCTTGCAGACAGTAGCGAAGATAAAAGCATTGGAATTTTTTTTTTTTGTTTGTTTTAAGCCAACAGTTGGATCTCTGCTGGAAATCTGGCTTTGAAGCAAGAATGTAAGAAAGAAATTAGAAGTTAAGCTACATAAATTTCTTTTAATTTGGTCTTGGTGAAAGAAACAAAGTTGAGGGTCATCCCTGTGGTTTTAACACAGCTTTAAAAATTATTCCTATTTCAAAACACTCTTACAAATTATTTTTATTTCTGCATTAAGAAATTTTCTATTAAAAGGAAGGTTGCTCGTGCTGTACCTTTGCTTTCTTTTCAAAAGTATACTTTGGGAAACATGCAACTGAGCTAATTTCAGTTCCTGGAATTTGTAATCACTTTTGTGGGGATAATGTATTCAATACCTTATAGCTCCTGAGGAATCAAGCAGCTGAAATTTTTATACAAGTGCAATGCTAATTAGTTTCATTGTTCAGGCGTGACCTGATCTTGAATTCCTTGTCCAAGGAATGGATACATCTATGGATGAGCTGTTTCTTGCTTTGTGTGAGCGATGTTTGTTGGTTGAGGCCCAGCTCAGGTCTGGTGAGGCAAGTGTATTATTTTTTTTTGTTACAGTAAAGCCCACACATAACTGTCAATGTGAGGATTTGATCAGGTCACCTCTCCTTGGTGACTTGGTGACTTCATCCTCTCACTGCTCAGTGTGCTGGGTCTGCTGCATCACAGTGGCTAACCTGAAGGGCTTTAACCTTTCCCTATAAATTTATTAGAAACATAGCAGCAGGAAAAGATGGGTAACTGTGATTTGAAACAGATCTTCTCTTTTTTTTAAGGAGGAGGTGTGTACTTTTTTTTCCATTAGACAATTTTTATGTTTCTTATTTATATACAAACAGGCCAGTTGCATAAGAATTCACAATAGGGAATAGCAAGTAGTGGTGCTGCAGAGAATGGTTGCAGCTTGTTTTGGGAACAACTGCTGTTCCAGATTTGAGGGAATGGAAATGTCTGCTAAACATTGACAGGAGGGGGTATGATAAGCTAAGCACTGTGAAAAGGGCTTAACTAGGTAATTTTAAAAGTAGATAATCTTAGCTGTTTATAGCAGACAAGACCAGGTCAAAGTCAAATTTGCCTATTTGCTGGCATTTGCTTTCACACATTTGCATCTAAGCTAAATGAAGGAATGGGGATGGATCAAGCTGGATTATTACTCTCAATTTTTACCAAGTTTTGAGAAAACAGTTTTATAGCACTGGAAAAAATATCGGTGTGGGGTTTTTCCAGGGGTAGGGACTAAAGAAGAAGAAGGGTTGAAAGAGAAACGGTATAGTCTTTGTAGTACTATCATTGCTGATTGATACCAGCTATAGATAAATTATGGAACATCTGTATGGAAGGCAGTAAAAATGGTCATGAGAGCAAGTGGAATGTGAGATGCTTACCTCTATCAGTCAAATGTTTGAATGAACAGTAGCACAATAAATATCATGTTCTAATGATTTATATGAGCTTGTGTAATTTACCTGTTTTAAATAATGAAGTGTCTTAGCTTATTCTTAAAAAGGTAATTAAGAGATAGCTTTATAAACTGTGTATATTGATAAAGGTCTTTGAAGCTTTTCAGAATCAAATGAGATTGAATGACAATTATAGAACAATTCAAACTCAAGAGATGTGTATTGTACTTATCAGAACAATTTATGAAGGATGATCAGTGTATTCTCCAATACTGGCAATGATAAAACCAAAAGGGGGCTTTTTCAGAAGTTGCATTCAAGTACAGCCATGTTTGAAGTCTAATTCAGGGAAGTTCTGCCAGCTGCTTTTCAGTAGAATTAATTAATTAAGTTGATGGATCATGACTCATTGCTGTCTCTCACTTAGTACATGGTACTGAATTATATCTATGGTAGAAGTCCTGTCTGGTAAGTTAGCAAATATTGAGCCATTACTACTGCTCCTCAGAGTTTTTTGCTAACTTCTTGAACTGTAGAATTCTGTAGTACTTGCTGTGAAGAAACAATTTTAAAAGAGTAATATGCAACTTAATGCTGATGATTTTCTTGGACATTGTTTGATATATTAAATATGTAAGATAAGCAAGATATGTAGTGAAGACTGAAATTGCAACTGGCCCTGCTCTTGTAGGAATTCAGTTGTGCCCTCAGTAGGATGCACAATGCTTTTTTCTGGTCATTTGGGTTACTTCAAAAGGACTTTTTCAATGGGGCTTTTTTCTCCTGTTTGATAGCAAAAGTTAGAAGAGGTTTTTAAATGGAGGCTTGAAACATTTGAATTTTAACCATCTGTTGAATATGTTTTGTACTGGTTCATGGAACAGTGATTGCATTGCAGGGATGGCACCCAGCTGCTTGTGTCTCCTTTGATAAGTGCCTTTGTCAGTGCCTAATGGAAATACAGAACTTGGGTAAGAAGTTGGCTGAAAGCTGGACAAGATGAGTTGGTGGCAGTGGTTTGAGGAAGCAGCCTGGAGGAACCTTCTGAGGTTGTGTTATTCTTTCATGGAATACAACCAGTATTGCTTCTTGGAGCACAGAAAGTTTATTGACTAGGTGCTCATTAGGCCAAAGTAATTTAGTTTTTGTTAGTTCCTCCACCAAAAAAAGGGGAAGCCAGTTTAATGGGACAACTTTTGCTGGCAATTATGTAAGAGCATTATAGCTTTGGAAATTAAAAGTGTGTAGTGACAACTCCAAGTATTGTACAGCCAGGTCTTAGAATCACAAGCTAAAAATCAGAGTATTCTTATGGTTATTCAGTTTTTCTTTAGTTAATTTTCATACTTGTGTATTTTAACTATGAACGAATTCTGAGTCACTGAAATGTGGAACGAGCCTTTAATCAAGTTCACTTTTACTTTATTATGAAAGTAAAGTGATTATAAAATGTGGGAAACTGAACCTCTTTTTCACATCCAGTATAGTGGTGCATCAAGTGTCTGTTGAGGGTCTTAGTTTACAAGATTGCTTAATTAGAATATTTTTATTACTAATTATAATTTATCTATATAATTTTCTTTTAATGTAATTTTGAAGTAAAACTTTAGTTACTTTTAAATGACAATTAAGAATGGAATAAGCAGATATGGATCATGCATTTTGCCATCTCTTTTGAAGAATTTCTCTGTGCACTGCTTGAAGAATAGCAAAGAATTATGATTACAGGTGAAACTGTTGAGAGGTTATGCTTAAATTTTTTTTTAGAAAGGTTTATTTATTGAATGAATTATGCCAAAAATAAGAAAAATATAAATTGCATAATGTAAATCTTGTATCAGAGGGTCAATGACATCTCGGTTTTTCAAATCAGAATCATAGAATGTAAGTTGCTGCATGAATGAGACACAAGCAGGCAATATTTATTTTATATATTTACTTGTACCTCACTGGAATGAAAGAAGTTGCTTTTGACTAGTAAAACATATAAACCTTTAGCTAATATGTCTTTTTAATGTCTGTCCAGGATTGAAAGTTGTGTAGTCAGGTTTAAAACTACATAATAAAGCTTGTTGTGAGAAATGGAAGCCTGGAAGCAGAAGTCAGCCAAAAGTTGATTAATGGCAAATAGTCACATTTAATTCAGTTTTAAGTGTGGTATTTACTAATAAATCCACCTTGGTAAATCTTCAGTGATTTGAGGTAAAAGTTTCCCTCACATAAAATTTAATAGATGATTTGGGTAGTGTTGCATCATTCATGAAAAGTGCAGCTTATAGGTCTGTTCCATTTGAAAAAAACCCCAAACCTATAAATACATATAACTTGATTCTTAAGCAGTGTTACAATGCCTCCACTCTGTCAAGTTTAGGGTTCCTGATTCACAGTCTCCTTTGGTATCAGCACATGTGTTTGACCCTCAGCAGAGTCGTGGGAAGCTTTTAGAAGTCTTGGAGCTCACACACTCTCTTGGGCACTAGGACTTGGAGAAGACCCAGAGAGCCCCTACATTTGCACTCCAAGACACAGGAATTAATTATTTTCTTAGAAACTAAACATTGGTTCTTCAGCTGTTCATAGTAAGAGCCTTTCTTTAATATTTTAAAACTTTTCAACAGGGTTCTTTTCTGCCAATACTAGTAAAATTTATATTTGTTGTCTGAAAAGGTCATGAACTCAGTAGGATTTGGGGTTAGAACAGAGCATAGGAAGTCTAATGATAGTAGGGATTGGATGGTTAGCCTAAAAAAAGATTTTTCTGCATGTGATGTCTGAAACCTCATAAAAGGAATGTTTTCAGTATTTTACCTTTTTCTACTGTATTGTCCCCTTCTGCTCCTTTAAGCCCGGTGATCACGACATTTTTACCTGATGGATATCACATATACCTTTTAAAAAGAAAATAAATGCATTACAAGGTCCTAGAAGGAGTATGGGCTAGCAAGAAACTTGTCAAATTATATTAGCTCTGAAATGTAGGAACCAAACACTGGAAATTAATAATCTGAATCTTCTTTACTGTAATTTGGTGAGTTAGAATAAAGTTGTGACAAATATTTTATGTTGTGACTGACATTTGAAGAACTTCATGTGTTTAAATTATTTATACAGATCTGCTCTGACTTTTTGTTTAAAAGAGCATGAGTGTCTGGAAGGCATTTGTTGTTTAATCACATGAACTATGACTGTGGTATCATAGGAGCAAAATTATCATTGTTCCATAAATATTTAATTTTGAAATGTGAATTTAAAAAAATGCTTAGCTGCTTTTCTTTATCCTTTTACTGATGCAGGAACTCTATGAAATGTCTTTCAAAATTTTGATTATTTTTATTCATTTATTTATTTATTTATTTATTTATTTAAAGTTAGCTCCAAAGGAAAATATGCAGGAATCTAGAACTGAAACAATTCTTTGTTAGAATGTTAGGATCCAGGGACTCTTCTCACATACTTCATGCTTGACAGAGAATTTAAGTTAAAGCTTAGACCTAATGCGCTGATTTGTACATTCATTTTCCCATTTATTTGTTGGAAAAACAATAAATTTTTCTTAAGACAGAGAGTACTTCTCCACCACAGTCCCATAATTCAAGTATTAAGTAAATAGAAATAATTGGGTTCTGTGAAGCTGTTATCACTCTTAGTACTCTGTGGCTATGAAAATGTCAGCTTGCTGCTGGTTGGTTTGCTCTTTCTGGCATCTTCATTTGATAACCCAAATCAGACTAATTCTACTTCCTTAAAATGTCAAAGACTTAGATCTGTCTTCACCTGATAAAGAACAGGCATTAGGGCTTTAGAACTGTCACTACAGTCTCATTGGGTAAGCTGCTAATTTATGGATTTGTCTATGGCACAGCTCCTTGACATCTACGTCGTTTGTTAACACCTTTCTTATCAAGCTTTGCTTTCTCTCCTGCTTCTTTATTTGTTTCTTCTTCTGTGAGGTCTAGCAAGGAGAAAATACTTCGGCTTCTTGTTGCAGTGGGGAGGAGTGCAATCAGTTGCTGCAGTGATAGCAGTATCAAGGTTGGGGCAGTGCTTTAAATTGGTGACAGGAGAGCGAATTTTGGATTTTGTCATACTTTGCCAAAATTAGAAAGTGATCATATCCTCCTGAGCCCAACGTGTCTCAAGACATCATTGTCTTGAGAGGTCTCCTCAGGAGTTGTTTAGTTGGTTAATTTGAATAGTTTGATACTTTAGGCTGCTTGTGCTCTTGCAGGATGGTGATGGAGAGAATCCTAAGTGCATGTGGTAAAGAAGATAGAGAGTGAAAAGAGAATGATCTAAAAATAAATGAAGTTCTCTAGGAACAGCCTTGCTGTCATAAGAAGTGTTTTATGTAATTAAATTTTATTTTTTTTTAAGGGGAGAAAAAGGATGTTGTATTTAGCTGGTTGGGAATCCACTGGTGAAATTACAGTGTGTACTAGAAATGCAGACTGTGGGGCAGACTCCGTTCAATGTTTTTGCAGTACTGGAAAATGACAAAAATAGAATGGTTTGAGTTGGAAGGTACCTTAGAGATCATCTTATTCCAACCCCTCTGCCATGGACAGAGACACCTTCCACTAAACCAAGGTGCTCAGATCCCAATCCAGCCTGGCCTTGAATGTTTCCAGGGATGGGTCATCCACAGCTTCTCTGAGCAACCTGTTCAGTGCCTCACCACACTCAGAGCACAGAATTCCCTTCTACACCTAACCTGAACCTACTCTTCTCTAATTTCAATCCATTCCCCTTTATCCTGTCGCTACATGCTCTTGTAAAAACTGCTGCTACATGTTTCTTGTAGGCTTCCTTCAGGAACTTGAAGGCTACAATTAGGTCCCCTCAAAGCCTCCCCTTCTCCAGGCTGAACAAAGCCAATTACCTGATTACAGTAATGCAGCAGGCTACTTTCCCTGACCACAGCTTTTGTTGGAAAAGAACGGAGATGCTGAACATAACTTCCTATAAAATTTTCATTTGATTGCTGGAAGTATAAAGCCTGCTTTTTCTGAAGTAGCAATGAAAACAGATTCTTAATTATAGTAGTATTATTGGAAAACACTGTTACTACCTCCAAAGGGATTTTAAACTTCCCATCTATTATTTTGCTGAATTGCTCTGAAGGTTAACTCATTTTGATAATGGAAAACTCAACAGTTATTAACTCTCTATATGCATAAACCTATACATGTTTTTCAGTCAACAAGTATTTAATGAGATTGAAACTAGTGAATATTTTTTTTGGTAGTAATAGTATTTGAAAGATGTATTTTGGTTTATCTGCTGCTGACAAGATGTTCAAAAGGCAAAAGGAGATAATTTTCTTTGAAGTGGCAAAAACCGGCCAATCTCCTAAGCGTCTTTTGTTTTCAATCATTTCTTTATTCTTATATTGTCACTTTGCATTGCACTTCCTCATCTCCATTGAAACTCCTCCTCGAAGACTCTTCTTTTGTGAGCCTATCAACTATCACAGATGGAAGAATTGGAAAAGGGTTTGTTAGGTCACCCAGTCAGGCTTGCTGCTGGTGTAGTGAGGACAGGTCAGCAAACAGGGGTGGGTGGTTTAGTCTCCTCTGATATGTTTTCAAGTAACTCCTGGCACATCCAGAGTAGAGCCCAGCAGTAACCTGTGTTTTCTGTGAGGTACTAATGGACTTGCTGCACGTAACTGCGGTGCTGCAAATCTCACATGATGAAAAAGTTTTGGTTTTTATTACTGAATCTGAGATCTTTGAAAGAAATTAAATGTTGATAGTAAGAAGCCAGCATCTGTGTGTGAAGATGTAGATAATGTATCTGTAGAGTGTATGCCTGTGTCCCTATTGCTAAGGCAGGAAAGCCTTTTGTTTATAGGTGGTATTTGAAGAGGCAGGAGTCGTGTCTTACAGCTGCTTGATAATAGCAGATAGATTATAGCCACCCTGA